>OZ024826.1:72732767-73332767 GCA_964016985.1 Anodontia alba
AAGCATAAATAATCTCATTGAACTGTGATTTTATATAATTGTTTATCGATGGTTTCTTATATGTACATAACCGGACACAATTTTAAGTCAAATAAAACCTTCTGTCACTAGTGCAAGTTTCATAGAAATCTCTTTGAACTCTGATTTTATACATTTTTTATGACTTCATACAGGTACATAGTCACGGGACAGGGGCAGATCACCCCCCTGGGAACAGTCTTAATGTCAAATAAAAATCTTTCGCCATTATGACCAAATGTTACAAGTTCAAATCTCTTTGAACTCATTTTAAAGATTTTTTTCCAAAGGGGCCAACTTTGACATTGCCATTAAATAGGTCAAGGTCAACCCAGGGTCATCATGTGAACAAACTATGATGGGCCCATGTCTCCAGTGCTGCATACCAAGTCCCATGGCCACTGGCCAATCGGTTATGAAGAAGGAAAATTTTTAAAGGATATTTATTATATATGGCCATAATCATATATGGGGACAGGGAATGGTGATAAAGACCCCGCGAACAAACTTTCGTTCCCCCGATCCATAGAGGCTCCTTATGCAATTTTGCTTCATTCGGCCCAGTGGCTTCGAAGATTAAAATTGTTGACAGACGGATGACGGGCGGATGAATGACTCCTGGGGCAGACTTTCGATGTCAACAGAATTTTTGTCATTGTGGCCCATTGATGCAAGGTTCATAATAAAGTCTATGGTAGTTCCTGAAAATCCATTGTTTTCACTGTTTCTAACACAAAAGCATAAGGGGTCAGATTTGATCTTGCAATAAAATAGGTCAAGATCAGCCCAGGGTCATCATGTGAACAAACTATGATTGCCCCATGTCCCCAATGTTGCACACCAAATCACATGACCATTGGTCCATTGGTTTCGGAGGAGAAACATTTTAAAGGGTTTTACCGTATGTGGGCGTGGTAGCCGTCTTGGTCATGTGACCTAGACCGCAAACAAATTTTCGTTCCCCGACCCATGGAGGCTCCATATGCAATTTGCCTTCAATCGGCCTAGTGGCTTCGGAGAAGAAGTCGTTTTAAAATGGTGATAATGACAACGACAACAACAACACCAACCTGCCTATTCTGTAAGCTCACCTATGAGCCTAAAGTCTCTTGTGAGCTAAAAGCCTTCACCAACTAAAGAAGTATAAAACTACCACAAAGCCCTGCACCTACTTATGAAGAACAAGCTGCCACAAAGCCCTGCATCTACTTATGAAGTATAAATATACCATAAAGTTCTGCATCTAATTATGAAGAATAATCTACCACAAAACCCTGTACCTATATATGAAGTATAAATCTACCACAAAGCCTTGCGCATATTTATGAAGAACAATATACCACAAAGTCATACACCTACTTATGAAGTATAAATCTACTGCAGCCCTGCTTCTACTTATGAAGAACATTTCAACAACAAGGACCTGCATCTACTTATAAAGAATAAATCTACCACAAAGCCCTGCACCTACTTATGAAGACAAAATCTACCAAAAAGGCCCTGCATCTTCTTATGAGTAATAAATCTACCGCATGGACTTGCTTCTTCTTATGATGAATAAATATACCACAAGAGCCTGCACCTACATGTACTTATGAAGAATAGAATAAATATACCACAAAGTCTGCACCTTCTTATGAACAAATATTCCATAATGGCCTGCATCTACTTATGAAGAGTAAATCTACCATAAAGCCATGCACCAACTTATAAAGAATAATATACCACAGTCTACATCTGCTTATGAGGAACAATTCTATCTCAAGGACCTGCATCTACATATAAAGAATAAATCTACCACAAAGTCTACATCTACTTCTGAAGGATAAATCTACTACAAAGTCTGCATCTACTTATGAAGAATAAATATATCACAAAGTCTGCTTCTACTTATGAAGAACAAATCTACCATAAAATCTGCATCTACCTGTGAACAATAAATCTACCACAAAGTCTGCAACTACTTATGAAGAATAAATCTACCACAACGTCTGCACTTGCTTATAAAGAACAAATCTACCGCAGTCTGCATCTATTTATGAAGAACCAATCTACCACAAAGTCTCCATTTATTTATTAAGAACAAATCTACCATAAAGTCTGCATCTACTTATGAAGAAGAAATCGACCACAAAGTCTGCATTTACTTATGAAGAAGAAATCGACCACAAAGTCTGCATCTACATATGAAGAACAAATCGACCAGAAAGTCTGCATCTACTTATGAATCTACCACAAAGTGTGCATCTACTAATGAAGAACAAATCTTCCACAAAATCTGCATTTGCATATGAAGAATGAAGAAAAATCTACCTTAAAGCCCTGCACATGCTTATGAAGAACATATTTACCACAAAGCCCTGCACAAAGCCCTGCACAAAGCCCTGCACCTACTTAAGAAGACCAAATCTAGCGCTAAGCCATGCACATACTTAAGGAGTCTAGAATAAATCTACCACTTTGTCACTTGGACACTTCTTTTATATAGTTGATTGGGTTGGAGTTTAACGACCCTGTGAGAATCAACATTATTAAGGTTATGTCGAGCCGGTCAGTTTACCTATAGCCACATTTTCTCGGGCATGCTTAGTCCTCTAAGTGATTAATCGGTGCTTGTACGCATTCCTCCGCCAGAAACTAACAACTGCTCTTCTTGAATCATCGGAAGGGAGAGAAAAACCGTAGAAAACATTTCATAATCAATCTCCACGAAAGAATGTTGCCGGACCCGGCGGGGATCAAATTCACGACTTCCTGATTACCATTATGATCTTAAAGGCCCAGATCTGAATGTGTGGAGGCTGTACCGGCGAACTAGGGCTGGAGCTAAAGTCTTAGTGCTTTTCGTACGTTTGTTCGATTTGCGCTTGTTTGGTTTTATCTGTTTCCTCTTCCTCTTGGTGTCTGGGAAGTGTTGCGGTTTGTGATTGCGGCACTCCCTGGACTTTTCTGTTACCCCTTTTTTTTGCATTGCCCATTAAATAAAAGTCAAAGTTTTATTAATCTTCTTTGATATTTAATGATTAAGTGACTTCCGCAATACAAAACACACACTTATTCAGCCATACATATTAATCCCAAATATTCAGAAACCTTAATTCTATACCATACTTATCTTAAAACTTGTACAAGTCAATTTCACTATAGGGATCAAACATGGTTTTTCATGCATTAACATTCGCCAGGACCCGTGGGAGGTGTTGAAAACCGAGGCCGAAGGGACCTGGCGAATGTTAATGCATTGAAAACCCGTGTTTGATAGCTATTATTGCATAAAAACTGAAAACATTTACTACATTTCGCGTTATTTCTTGCACAATTTTGTTTTGCCTTTTCACAAATGTCTCGCGAACGTAATTTCCACGGACTATGCTCATTCTAGGGCCGGGCAGCAAATCTATGGCCCCGGTACGATCATATTGAAAGTTGCATAGCCGTGCATTTACAGCGCGTGAATTGCCTTGTTAATACACGGCTTTTCGCCGGTTAATGCACGGCTGTTAATAACGTGCGGCACTGCTTTTTATGCAATAATATTTGTTGTTGTATCTAAAACTGCTTGATGAGTGGCAAACATGCAGTCCCTGATCAGCCGCCGCAGAATGTGACATCTGATCTGGGCCTACACTGTTTGCTTCGGCATGTCTGTCCAAAAACTAAGTGAACTAATTAGAACTATATTACACAAACTGGAGGTTAACAATCCCCTAGGGCTCAGTTTTTATAAGCTTCATTAGCTTAAGAAAGTCATGAAATAGCATGACATTAATTTTAAATATAGAACTGCAATGTATGAATTCTTTAAATAAACTATTTTCCAATGAAACAAGTAAAATGCGTAACGGCATTATGGACGTTTTTTTTTTCACTGCAGAATAATGACATCGAAAAAAGGTTAAGCAGAAGACGCCCTACCGCCCAGTCATCGCTTTTTGAAATGACAGAATTTTTCTGTGAAAAGCCTGCTCAAAATTTTTTATCAAAAAAAAAAAAAAAAAAAAAAAAAATAAAAAATAAAAATAAAATAAAAAAAAAATGATGTGGCCATTGGTAAGTATATACAGTATATATAGAAGAAGCTCAGCCACTGAAGTTATAACTTGCAAAAAAAAAAAAAGAAATTAACCCCCAAAAAGCTTCAACCTGCATAAGTGAAAAAAAATGGCTGCACAATCTTTCGACATCAGGGAAGATAAGTGCGTAACAAAGAAAGTCAGTCTCTCTTGCACTGACACCCCTACTGGTCCTTATCTATGCCTCTACCAAATACTATCAAAATATTTGTTCGGGGTGGGGTGGGGGGATAACTAGGAAAAGAACAAAGGAATTGTCCTTCTTGCATGAGTGAACTCCTACTTGACCTGATATATGTCCCTACCAAATATGATCAAATTATCTCAAACAGTATCGGAGTTATGGCCTGCATAAGAGTTCGGTTTCAGGGGAGGTAAGTACATAACGAATAAACTGAGAGTTGTCTCTCTTGCACTGACATGCCTACTAGTTCTAATCGATACCAAATATTATCAAATGATCTCAAACCAGTTATGGAGTGCGTAAGAATTTGGCTTAGAAATTCGTTCCGGGGCGATAGCTAGAAAAATATCAAAAGCAAGAGTTGTCTTTCTTGCATGCGACACTTTTACTTGACCAGATATATGTCTCTACCAAAATTATCATATTATCTCAGACAGTATGGGAGTTATGGCCTGCACAAGATTTCAGATTCAGGGGAGATTACATAACGAACAAAGTAAGAGTTGTCCTTCTTGCTTGCAACACGCCTACTGGTCCTCTTCTTCATCTCTATCAAATATGAAAGCAACCCACTGAAGAATAAAGGTAATGTATAACTTTGAAAAAAGATTAACTAAAAGGTAAACCTTAGACGTCAGGTGAGATAAGTATATCACGGAGAAAGTAAGAGTTGTCTCTCTTGCACGTGACACGCCTACTGGACCTTTTCTTTATCCCTACCAAATATGAAAGCAATCCATTGAAGAATAAAGGTAACATATAACTTTGAAAAAAAAAGTTAACCAAAAGGTAAACCTTGGACATAAGTACACAACGAAGACGGAAAGAGTAGTCTCTTGCACTTGACATGCCTACTGGTCCTCCTCTTCATCCCTATAATATGAAAGCAATCCACTGAAGAATAAAGGTAACATTTAAACTTTGAATAAAGGTTAAACAAAAGATAAACCTGGGACGATGCTCGACGCCCGCCCGGAAATCGCTATTTTAAAGGACGGATTTTTAGCTCACCTGCGCAAGGCTCAGGATGAGCTAATGTGATCACTTGCCGTCCGTCGTCGTCCATTCGTCGGTCGTCCATCCGTTCACACATTCGAACGACTTCTATTCTGTAACCCCTGGGCCAATTTTTTTCAAACTTCATGCGGAGCCTTGTGTTAAAGGGGTATTTAAAATTTGTACAAATGGTCACGATCCATTAATCAAGATGGCCGCCATGTCCATATATGGTAATAACACTTAAAATCTTCATCTCCAGAAACAAGAAAACTTCAAGGCTGAATCTTGGTATATTGCATCATGGACTCAAGGTCTACCAAGCTTGTTCAAATGATGACCCTAGGTTGACCTTTGACCTTTTTACGGCACGGTCAAATTTGCGTCTCCGTGCATTTGTTTGGGGAAAATGTTGAAAAGTCATTTTCTCAAAATGTATTAAATACTAATGGCTGAAACTTACAATGAGTGATTAAAGTAGTAAAACATTTTAGTTTTAATCAAAATTTTGCCCCCTGGGGGTCATCTGCCCTTGCCCCTGGGCAATATACATCTATAAAATCGTGTAATTTTTAAATGTCTTCTTCTCTTAAATCGCTTGAGCAATTTTCACCAGATTTCATATGGGGCCTTCTGTCGAAAGGATGTTGCCAATTTATTCAAATGTTTTGCATCATCAAACAAGATGGCCGTCATGCCCATATATGGTAAAAACACATAAAAATCTTCTTCTCCATAACCAAGAAAGATTTGTGGCTGTATCTTGGCATATAGCATTGAGGACTCAAGGTCTACCAAGTTTATTCAAATGATGACCATAGGTTGACCTTTAATCTTTTTACAGTAAGGTCAAATTTGCGTCCCTATACATTTATATGGGGAAAACGTTTGAAAAGTCATTTTCTCAAAATGTATTAAAGACTAATGGCTGAAACTTACTGTGTATGATTAAAGTAGTAAAAATTTTAGCAATAATCAAAATTTTGTCCCCAGAGGATTATCTGCCCTTGTCCCTGTGCTATAAACATGTATAAAATTGAGTAATTTTTAAATGCCTTCTTCTCTGAAACCGTTTGAGCGAATTTTACCAGATTTCACATGTGACCTTCTGTCAAAAGGGTTTTTTCAATTTGTTCAAATGATATTCCGCACAGTTGAACAAGATGGCCGCCATGTCCATATATGGTAGAACCACTTAGAAATCTTCTTCTCTAGAACTAAGAAAGCTTCAAGGCTGAATCTTGGTATATAGCATCGAGGACTCACGGTCTACCAAGTTTGTTCAAATGATGACTGTAAGTGGACCTTTGACCTTTTTACGGCAAGGTCAAACTTGCGTCTCCATGCATTTGTATGGGGAGAATGTTGAAACTTCATTTTCTCAGAATGTATGAAAGACTAATGGCTGATGCTTACAATGTGTGATCAAAGTAGTAAAACATTTTAGTTATAATCAAAATTTTGTCCCTTGAAGGTTATCTGCCCTTGCCACTGTGCTATATACATGTATAAAATTGTGTAATTTTTAAAATGTCTTCTTCTCTGCTTGAGCAATTCTCACCAGATTTCACATGGGCCTTCTGTCAAAAGGGTATTGCCATTTTGTTCAAATGGTTCCGCGCAATTGAACAAGATGGCCATCATGTCCATATATGGTAAAAACTCTTGAAAAGCTTCTTCTCCAGTACTAAGAAAGCTTTGAGGCTGAATCTTGGTAAACAGCATCGAGGACTCAAGGTCTTCCAAGTTTGTTAAAATGATGAGACTAGGATAACCTTTGACGGTTTTATGGTATGGTCAAATTTGTGTCCAAGTTGCTGTGGCAATACTGGAAGACTGTTGCATGGCATTAGCAAATATGCACGTGAGCGAATTGTGTCCCATGGGCGTCTTGTTTAAAAACCCGCGCAAAAACATGCGTAGCTTAACCTTTACCACTCTCTGGGCAGATTCAGCAGACAACAAATTTGCAGTATATTTCTTATTTTCCCCCGAAAATATGATAAGGCATTTCTAGAGAATCAGTTGATTTATGTTTCCTAAGGAGATACTTTTAATGGAATGTCAAACCCCATCTTCTTGGGAAAATATTTAACCCCCCCCCCCCCAAAAAAAAAAAAAACAAAAAAAACAACATATTATAAATTGTTGTCTGTTGAAAGTGTTATCAAGCATGCTAAGTATTAAGACGTCATAATGTATACACAGTTTAGAGTATCATATTCAATATCTTTTGCCTAAATTTTGTTTACCTTTCAAAAAATTCTTGGTGGAATGGTCCCTGACAGTCCGGTGCGGTCTTACTCTGTAGAGCTTTAACAAATGACTGCTGTGTGGCGATGCAGGTTCTATACATTTTGTAACATTCATATATTACACTTGACCTTGGAAGCGCTAATCACAACAGCAGCAGACGACAAGTTTTCATTATCGTTTTTCAGAGAAAACAAGGCATGAAACATGTCAAGTAAAGCTTACGCTGATGACATAAGATATTATTCAATAACTCGGCAATAGTTATTAGTATAATAACAGGGCAACAAATATAGAAAATAATTAGTTTTCAAATGTAGACACAACACCTAGTTTCCGTAAATTATTTCTCTGAATCAGACGACAGTTATTTTTTGGGAACGACCTTTAAACTCTGTTTATGGGGTTATACTGTTTATACTGTCCGTCCGCCCATTAAGTTTTGGTGTCTACTCTTATCTTGCTAAACTGTTTATCAGAAGGCAAGCATTACCTTGCAGGATATCTAAGCTCTGCTTCTTGACACGTTTTGTTTGATCTGAGTTTATACTGTCTGTCTGTCCAAACATTTAAGATAAATATGGCAAGCCAATTACAATATAAATAAAATTACATAAAACATCCTTTCAATCATACCATCACGAAAACATACCTATATAATTTTGACCCCCATAAACCCCACTTTTACATAGGAAAACTGGGGTTTACAGGGGTATACACTTTTTTTTCTTTTTTCTGCTCAAAAACGTAGATTGTGGGTACTCGTTAGAACCGCCTCGAGGCGGTTCTAACGAGTACCCACAATCTATGTTTTGAGTAGAAATTTGAAAAATATCGGAGTTTTTATCTGAAAACTTTCAGTTTTTGATGGTGAAATTTTCAATATTTTTGAATAGGCGTGCTTTCGTAATGACCTCGTAGTCTTCATAGTTACAGATAAGAGCGGGTATCACACATAATATTTTTTCTTATTTCTCCACGAAAACATGTGTTGTGGGTACTCATTAGAAGTGCCTCGACGATGTGCCTCGACGTGTTGTGAATAGAAATATATTGAGAGGATATCTGGTTGCGCTGAAAGGGACTGGTAATCGTACGGGCATAAAGGTGAGTGAACCGGTTGAACCGGATTTTTTCTTATCAAAAATAGCCGTCAGAAGAGATGTCAAATCCCCCTCGAGACAGAGCAAAGTAGAAACCTGCGAAGATAGTATGAAATGTGACAAAAATGATAAGTGAAAACAATAACAGGTGTACTGTAAATGAATTTATTTTTGCATGTTCTTTTATTTTTTGTTTTGTCAAAAATCATCTATTAGTGACTTCTGACGTGATAATTTGTACAGGATACTCAATATTTGCAAATACTTTGAATTTGTGACTGTACACATTCAGAAATAAAAGCGAAAATAAATGCCTTGTAAATATAAAGGCATTTGCTTTATATTTATTGGGGTAAAAAAATCAACAGAGCAATCTCTCGCATGCGACACACCTACTTGACCTGATATATGTCCCTACCAAAAATTATCAAGCTTTTTCGGATAGTGTACACGTAAACGTCTAAGTACCGGCGCAAATTTTGTTCATGATTACTTAGAAATATGGGACACAAATATACTAAGGTTTAATAAATTTTCAATGTAATAGGTAAAACAGAACAACAATGTGATTCTTTAATGTATGCTTTTATTAAGCTTTATGAATTTTCTTGATCAAGCAATATGCGAATGCGAATCCTAGTCATATTGGGATCTCCACGAGACTTGGTTTGTACATTAGTATTAAAAAAAAACATGCGAAAACTTAAATAATTTACCAGATCTTATCTAGAAGCTTATTTTAGCATGCGTCAGATATGAATATGTTTGAATTTTTTAAGCATGAACCACAGGTCATAGTCAAACTTACCAAAGATGGACTACAGGTCATATTCAAACACAAAACTGCGCTCTGCGCTGATCGAACACTTCTCCATACATAAAAATCCAAAGCTATATTTAGAGACCGGCGCGATTCGCGCGCGAGTCAATGAGTTATGACCTGGATAAGATTTCGGCATCAGGGGAGAAAAGTACGAAATGGGGAAAATGAGAGTACTGTAAGCCAAATTCTTGTGTACTCAATGACCTCTTACTGGTCCTTATCTATGCCCCTACCAAATATTATCAAAATATTTCAAACCACATACACGAGAATTTGGCTTAGAAATTCATTTAGGGGTGGCAACTAGAAAACAACCACAGCAGAGTTGTCCTTCTTGCACGCGACACGCCTACTGGTTCTTCTCTTTGCCTATAAAAAATATATCAAAATATTTTAAACCATTAAGAAGTCATGAGTGCATAAGAATTTGGCTTAGAAATTTATTCAGTGGGGTGTATAAGAAAAAAGAACAAAGTAAGAGTCATCCTTCTAGTATGTGACACTCCTACTTGACCTGATATATGTCCCACCAAAATATTATCAAATTATCCCAGACAGTACGGGAGTTTTAGCCTGCACAAAATTACGGCTTCAGGGGAGATAAATACATAACAAAAAGTGAGAGTTGTCTCTCTTGGACGCGGCATGCCTACTGGTCCTTATCTATGTCTCTACCAAATATTATCAAAATATTTCAAAACTATAGACGTTATGGAGTGTATAAGAATTTGGCTAAGAAATTAATTCAGTGGAGATAAATAGAAAAAGAACAAAGCAAGAGTTGTCCTTATTGCATTGACACTTTTACTTGATCTGATATATGTCCCCACCAAATATCATCAAATTATCTCGCACAGTATGGAAGTTATGAGCTGAACAAGATTTCAGCTTCAGGGGACATAAATACATGATGAACAAAGTGAGAGTTGTCTGTTTTGCACGTGACATGCCTACTGGTCCTTATCTATGCCCGTATCATAATATTATCAAAATACTTCAAACCATTCAGAAGTTATGAAGTGCATAAGACTTTGTCTTAGAAATTCGTTCAGGGAAGATAATAAGAAAAAAAAAAAAAAAAAAAAAAAAAAAAAAAAGAACAAAGCAAGAATTGCCCTTCTTGCCAGCGATACTCCTGCTTGATCTGATATATGTTCCTATCAAATATTATGAAATTATCTCAAACAGTGTGGGAGTAGTAGCGTGCAGAAGATTTTGGTTTCAGGGGAGAAAACTACATAACGGAGTTGTCCCTCTTGCACTCGACACCCCTTCTGGTCCTTATCTATGCCTGTACCAAATATTATCAAAATATTTCAAACCATTAGAAGCTATGGAGTGCACAAGAAATTCTTTCAGATTAGATAACTAGAAAAAAAAGAAAATAAAAACAGAGCAAGAATTGTCCTTCTTGCATGCGACACTCCTATTTGACCCGATACATGTCCCTCCCACATGTTATCAAATCATCTCAACCAGTATGGGAGATGGCCTGCACAAGATTTCTGCTTCGGGGGAGATAATTTCATAACGAGGAAAGTGAGAGTTGTCTCTCTTGCACGCGACACGCCTTCTGGTCCCCCTCTTCACCCCTACCAAATATTATCAAAAGATATCCACCAAATATTATCTAATTATCTGAAACAGTATGGGAGTACAGTCATTTGGCTAGTTCCGGGTAAGGTTATGCTTCATAACGATTTCCAAATAACTGCCTTATCAAACCTTTTGTTTTGTTTGGCTGATACAGAGTACTATCCTTCCTTGAAATACCACACCAAAGAATTTGTCATTCGCCTTTGGTTATCTGCCCTTGCGATGACTGTGAAGTACACCACTGATTTGGCTAGTTCCGAATAGTTTTGCTAGTTCCGAATAGTTTTGCTAGTTCCGAATTCTGTTACGTAGTTCTGTAAAAAATCCCTCGGATAATGCAACAGCCTCTATATATTACATTATTAACTTGTATTGTGTTACGGAATAAATTAATTCAATATAAAGACATTCGTCACAAAAGGACAGGCTCACAAAGACCTTAAAACAGGCCCTTTAAGCCAAAATCGCATAATTCATGGCATAACGATTTTTCGACATGTACACCTCCTTACTGCAAGATTTAGCTCTTATTTTCTGGATATGATAATCAACATAAAACTATTTCAGTGAGGTTTAAGAAGTTGAAAGGAGTATGCGCATAAGGTCCTATTTTACCCCTTTCTTTATGGGGGCCGTTTTATAATTTAATCCATATTTATAGATATCCATAATTCGATTTATGGATATCCATAATTCGAGTTAGTGACATCCATAAATCAGTCGAATAATGGTTATCCATAATTCGAATTATAGATATCCATAAATCGAATTAATGATATCCATAATTCGAGTTATGGATATCTGTAATTCAGATCGATTTTATGGATAATCATAATTCGAATTATGGATATCACTAATTCGAATTATGGATATCAATAAATCAAATTAAGGATATCCATTATTCCGCTGATTTATGGATATCATTAATTCAAATTATGGATATCATTAATTCGAATTATTGATATCCATAAATCGGACTGAATTAATGACATCCATAATTCGAATTAATGATATCCATAATTCATCGCAAAAGCCTTCGGATTAATGATTTCTCCCTAAGTCACGTGATTGAGTTGGATAGCGTAATCGCAAAATTACTATGGCGCGAGAAATGTAAATTCGATTATTTGCTATTTATAAACAAGGTAAAAAAAAACAAGATAAAACGTGTATGTTAAATGGTGATAAGTAAATTGTATGGCATGTTCTGTCTGTTTGCAGTGTGCACGACTACTTCTTCATATTTTGTCGTAGTGGCCCGGTCTAGCCGCCGGTTATCCTGGACTCATGTCATGGGTTTCGACGCACTAAAAGCATTAATTCTAATGGTAAGGCGTAAACAAAATCGCTGTGTTTCCACTAACCCAACCGACCCTGTTTCAAACACCCGACTCTGCTTTTTTTTATCAGTAAAAATGCAAAATAAAAAAGTAAAGCACCGACCATCAACAAAATACCCGTATTTTCGTAAAATTGCAGGCTCGACCCTGTTCTTTTCTGGAGAGAGAGAGAGAGAGAGAGAGAGAGAGAAAAGTTTCTCCTACCTTCCTATCATTTTTTTTTCAGCATGTTAGTGGAAACACAGCTATTTTTTACGCCTAGCGCCCAGGAAAGGGCTTGTTTCACGAATAGTAGTTTACTGTCCTGTCAATTTTTATTTTAGCAAACTGTGAAATACGTTTCATTTTCTAAGTTTTTAGGTTACCTGAGCTTTGCTCAGGATAAGCTATAGTGATCACTTTTTGTCCGTCGTCCGTCCGTCCGTCCGTTAACACTTTCAAACGACAACTCCTCCAAAGCCACTGATGCGATTTGTCCCTAATTTGGTAAGAATATTGCTTTGGTAGGTTGATCTAAAAATAGCTAAAATATGGTGATCTAGCTCTTGGTTTGGTTGCCATGGCAACAGAAAGCTCTCATAGACTTATAATGGGAAAATGGTTAAATTGCATTTTCTCCATAACCACTGGTGATGTGAACCATATTTGGCAGTTATGATCATCTGACGATTGTCTACCCAGTTTATGTGTTTTATGACCAACGGCCATTTTGTTTGGTTACCATGGCAACATTCAATTTTGAAAAAGGATTTTTTTTAAATGACAACCTCTTCAAAAACCACTGAAGCAGTATATGACTCTTATGTGGTACAAATGTTGCTTGGGTAAGGGCAATCCAAAATAGCTAAAATTATAGTGAGCTGCCTCTTGGTTTGGTTGCCATGGCAACAGAAAGCTCCCATAGACTTATAATGGGAAAATGGTTAAATTGCACTTTCTCCATAACCAGTGAAGTGATTTGAGCCATAATTGGCAGTTACGATCATCTGATGATTATCTACCCAGTTTATATGTTTTATGACCGGTGGCCATTTTGTTTGGTTGCCACGGCAACATTCAATTTTGAAAAAGGACGTTTTTCAAATGACAACTTCGAAACCACTGAAGCAGTATGACTCTAATTTGGTACAAAAGTTGCTTTGATAAGGGCAATTCAAAATAGCTATAATTATAGTGGCCTGCCTCTTGGTTTGGTTGCCATGGCAACATAAATCTAGCATTGATTTATCATGGGAGAATGGTTAAATTGCATTTTTATGCCCTCGCCACAAAAATGGCAAGTGTTTTATGTTATACTGTCCGAATTTTTGAGTGTCCGTCCATCTATCTGGATGAACATCCAAGGTTTAGGGGCTATTTGGGGGATATTTTGGACATAATTATGAGGTATTTTGAAGTTTATTGACCGGCGCGGGAATCGCACCGGTTTCTTAATACAACTATGGGAGCGTGTTCGATTAGCTCTCAAAGGATTTTTAAAACCGCATCGTAAATATTGATAAGTACCTTAATTTTGCAATATCCATGGTGAAGTTAGCTGGCTGTAAAAGTGCTTTAACCCCCCCCGGTGGTTTACTCTACTGACCGTTCTAAGGCGGTGGTCCCGGTGTTAGTCTTATTCTTTCTTGCTTTGTGGTTTCTTCTACGAGGCGATTTGTTGTATGTCTTTCCATGTGTCATTTTGTTCTTGTGTTTTTTAGTCCTTTTAGTATTGCGATTACCTCGCTTGGGGAAGAGAGAGCTAATCTTAGTGCTTTTCGTACGTTTGTTCGATTTGTGCTTGTTTGGATTTGTCGGTTTCCTCTTCCTCTTGGGGTCTGGGAAAGGCTGCGGTTTGTGATTGTGGCACTCCCTGGACTTTTCTCTTACCTTTTTTTTTACATCAGATTTATGGTGTAAGGTTAGCATCACGCGGATGGGCGTGAGTTCGAATCACGCAGTGACCGATTTCTTTTTTTTTTTTTTTTTTTTTTTTCCAAATTCAGTACGTCTCTTCATGGTGACATTCTTTAGGTTGGTCTACAACCAGTATTTTTCATTTCTTTAGATGTGCATGATTATTGCACATTTTACCTGTATTATGTGTAAAATGGCATGCAAAGCTACAAATGGGATATATGTAGGGCAAAGTTACAAATGTGATAAAGATGTCTGTCCTACTCATATTATATTTAATTTTCTCAACATAGGCATAATAACGAGCATAATAATCACCTTTCATCAGGTAAACAAGCCTATGCAATGAAGATTCCATCAAAACCCAATTTTATAAAGTAAAACAGGCTTTATTATTTGCATTTATCAATTTTGTTATTTCTGTTCTAAAGCTCGTACGGTACGTGTACGTGCGCGCGTCACACAGTGATAAAGTGTTTTTTTTTTTTTTTTCAATTTCCATATCTCAATAATCACGTAACAGAAAGCATTCATATTTGGAGCATGTGTACATAGGAGGGTCTTCTGCGATTCTATAAGAATGGGCCCTGAAATCAAGCCTCGGGATGGGACTAGAGGTCAGAATCTGGGACACTTCTGTAAAGTGCTCTTATGCTGCGGTTAAGTTTTTAAATGCTTATATCTCGATAGTCAGTTGTCAAAAAAACACTCATATTTAGAACATGTGTATATACATGTCATCTTCATTCAGGTGCATATGGTCACGTATGTTTTATAAATAAACTAAAAGGGTTCTTCAGGTGTAAGGTTCACCTTTGTTGTTGCCATGATAATTTTACATAGTGCTTTGCCCAGTCGTGTTCACATTTGCACAGCTGTTTTCATTGACCGGTCGGTTTTTCTACGAATCAGTTTGACACGTTGCAGGCATTAATTGCAAGAATCATACATTGAGCATATTATAATACATTTCAAACAACATGAATCATCTTCAGATTAAAAAAAAAAAAACAAAAAAAAAAACAAAAAAAACAACAACAACAACAACAAAAAAAAAACAAAACAAAACAGTACAGTCCCTGTGTGTTCTTTATTTTGCACGTTCATGTAGTTTGCACGCTTAGGTGTTATTTTTAGTATTTTTTTTTCACGGTACACACAGGTCTTTTCTTTTGCACGCTCGCGCTTTTTAGTGTTTCCACGTGAAATGGTTTGGCTTTATATATTCAGATTAATGTCCAGTTTATCCTCATTTCATTCAAAAACTTTAATAAATCCGTCAAAAAATGCATTAGCTAGCCCCTAAACCAAATCCTTTCATTAGTTGCAATGGCAGAATTTTTGAAAAAATGTTGCATAACAAATGCATCTGCAGAGGCTATTTCACTCAAATGAGCGAACCGTAGCCCGTGGCCTCTTGTTTTATATTTTATAATATTTCGTTTTTACAACTATGTATGAAATATTTGCCAAAATCGCTTTGAATCTTTAACATGTTATTGTTTTCATCCGGGCTACTGACCGCGTGATTACAATGTTATGCCACGTGACCGAAAATTGTGGATGGCAAAAACATTTCCGGTTCCATTGATACCATTTGATTCAAGCCAAATTTTACTTGGAAAATAAATCTACTGCTATATCTTTACGTTGAACCGTCATCTTTGACTTTTACTCAACGGGTTGACTTCTGGTGGTAACGCTAGGAAAGATGAAACAAAGAGAAGATAGGCAGAAAGAAGAAAAAATATAGTATAGAAGCGATAAATATTGTGATATAAATAAACATTATAATTTATAGTAAAGTGTAAATTTAAGACTACAATATAAATAGAATAAAAGGAAGAAAGTTTTCCCACAAGCTTTTGGCTCAACTGGCAAAGACCAATCTACCTTCCGTGGCGGTACCAGGGCCCGGAGACCCATGACAGCACAGCTCCCCGCCTTGATGAGATACCAGGCAATTGGGCCCTTGCTTAGTAGATAAGGGGGGTCAATCCCTTCTTGAAAGATACCAAAGAAGGGGCCTCAGCGACTGATGCTGTTAAGGAATTCCACAGAGGTATAGACCGGGGAAGGAAACTGTATTTAAAGGAATCTGTAGATGTTCGGTACTGCTGAATTTCTTCATATGAGCTGATCTTGTCCTGGATGTTCCCTTGGTGAGGTACTCATCTCCTGGAATGTCTACCAGGTCGTTGACGAATTTATACAGTAGGGTGAGTTGTATCTTGGTGCGCCTGGATTCAAGAGACTCCCACTGTAGGTGCTCAAGCATGGATGACACGCTGCTGGTGTTTCTGTACCGGTTGGTTGTTTTTCGGGCAGCTCTTCGTTGTATCATCTCAAGCTTCCTGATGAGTTCTTTTTGATGTGGGTTTCAAACAGATGAGCAATATTCCAAGTTTGTCCGCACCATGCTGAAGTAGGTGTTGGCTTTTGTGTCCTCGCTACAAGGCCGAAGGTTGCGTCTAAATCCAGCATGCTGTTGACCTTCTTGGAGATCCTGTCAATGTGTGTCTTCCAAGATAGAGTTGTCTGAAGGTCAACCCCTAGATATTTCGTTGAGTCTTCAGTCTCGAGGGTGTGCCCTTTCAGCTTGTATGGGTATCTGATGGGAGATCTGGCTCTGGATACACTCAGAACACTACACTTCTGAGGATGGAACGCCATGCCCCACTTGGCTTCCCACTCTGCCAAAGCATCGAGGTCTTGTTGCAGGGCTGCGCAATCACTGTGGTCGTAGACTGGTCTATAAACAATACAGTCATCGGCAAACAGGCGAGTCTTCGAGATGATCTTGTCCGGGAGGTCATTGATAAACAGTAGGAGGAGCAGGGGCCCCAGCACTAAACCTTGTGAACCCCGCTAACGACGGGCACCTTGTCTGATGCACATCCCTCAACCACCACTCTCTGGGTTCTGCCGTGGAGGAAAGCTGTAATCCACTGGTGGGTGTTCCCTCTGACCACTTTGGTTAATATTTACTGTTTTAAAATACAGCTTTAAGAAGCAATCTGACTGCACTACTATATAGTCAAAATATATGTTAATATTTGTAGTTATAACATTTAAATGATCACTCAATGAGAATCCAGGATAGAAATTATGATCTCGGTCACGGGGGTCCGGCCTGTGGGTTTCATACCCGAACGATTTTTTCACTTATTCAGAACTACCTAAAACCCGCGGAATAGCCAAATAACTACATTTTTTTTTATCATCATCGAAAAATACCAGGGATAGTGGAAAATGTTCTGTCCTCATACCAGTAGCTAGGCAACCTGTGTATTGAAGTAAAAAGAAAATGGCCATTTAGGTAGTGCCTTAGAGGAAGACAAACCGATAATTAGAGTGAGAGGCAGCTTGACACATATATTCGATGTAATTGTGTATATTGCATGTCATTTGCCTTTAACCCACTTGCTGGGTATAACTGTGCAATTCAATAAATTCTATACTATTCTATTCTATTCATAGCGCGAATTTTCTTGGCTGGCTCCGTGTCTTTCTGCATGTATATGGATTATTTGTTGCTGGAGACCAGCTAGAATACTCTTATCCCACTTTTGATGACGTCATCTAGCAACTTCACACGTTTTCTCTCGCAACGAGTGCGAAAAGTTTGCTTCATATTTTACTGCTATAGGAAAGTCCCGCCATTCGCAGACACAGGTATTTGGTCATTTCTCTTTGTGCAAATTGCATTTAATATTGCATTAAATAATTCCAGTATCAGGAATTTTAAACGATTTTTGTCGTTAATTGGTTGCGAAGTGCATGATTCTTATTCATTGTACAGTGGGTGGGGTATTGAATTTTATGACAGGCTGCTATTAGGTCCTCTTTCCGTGGATATTTCAGCCAATTTGTCTCATTAGAACTGCATTTCGTACATTTGTTTTCTTTTAAAAGAAGTCACTTTCACAGTTGCCTGGCACGACTCTTCTTTTGGAGCCTACTAACCATTCAAACCCCATATATACTCCCTTTATGTATTTTTGCGTTAAATTCAATGTCGCGTTAAACTGATTTCTCCATGAAAATAAATGGCAGCGCCACCTACCTGCTGGATATTTATACAAAGTCACACTCTAGTTGGCAAGGTTCGTTTTCAGAAATACACAGTTGTTTTGTGATTTACGCTTAGAAAAGACATATCTTGACAAAAGTGATCAACAGTCCTTAATGAAATTTACACCTATATCTATTAAATCGACTTTTACAGCTGACTAACTTATTTTTTACGAAAATGTCAAATCTAAGGCATCGGTACTTTGTGTTTAAAAATGGCCAAAAATTGCAAATATCACAGGGATTATTCTGGCCCCAGATTTTTGTGAGAGAAAAAATCCCATTTGGACAAAAACAGTGAGAGATTTTCAAATTCACTGAGATTTTTTTGTTTTCGCTCGCTCGGACAAACTGAGAATTTTTTTTTTTGTAAAGGCCAGATTTTGTATGTATAAGTATTATTATTGCTTATTTTGTAATGTACTCTACTAGTAAATCAGGTTAACAAAATTGTTATATATATGGTGTTTGATTATTTTAAGTATTGTTATTTTCATGTTTACTGAAAGTGTTTATATATAAATTAGAACTTTCTGGAAATTCATGTTAACAATAATAAATTGTTTATATTCTTTTTGGAATTTCCAGATGGAATATTCTAGATTAAGCTATGTTTGGCATATCACAGAACATTTAAAATTTTCTTGACAAATACTGGAGAATAAGTGATGTCTCTAGTACTTTATTTATATTTTTTTTTAGGATGTGCTTTGATATTATATAAGGAGAGAAGATTTTCATATGAGCATCTCTGTACTATTTCATTCTTTACTGGATTACTTAAATGTTTCATTAATTCTGGAATTAAACTCTGAATTCAGGGACTTTAAATTGTGGGATCAGAAACTGCAATTCAAAGGATTGGTTTCAGAAATTCTTCTGGAATATTTCTGAGGCATTTTGTGACATTATCTTGAAAGGTACGCTTGTTGCTGGCTTCACTTTCATTTCTTTATCGTTACGCCTGGCTCGTAACAAAATGCAAATGGCTGAATAAGGGCTTCATGAGCTTGGGAGTGGGTTTGTTATTCAGGCTCAGCTTGGTCTTGTGTTTGATTGTCATCCGAATCAGGGGAGGAGAGCGTGGCCGCTTCAGTCGAGCTGGGTTGTGCTCTAACAAGATAATTTAACATGTTGCCATCCCGACTGGACGGCTTTGGGGCGGATAATTTTCTCTTTTATTTTTTCCGAGTCGGCGGACATGTTTTTGCTGACTCGAGGTAGTGATAAAAAACGCTTACTTAAACTAGAGACCGACAATGAGCTTTTACGATAAAGCTTTTCAATGATACAGATTAATGAATGGTTACCTGTGGTTCTATGTGTAATGAATTTTGGCGCCACAATAATTCAGAAACCGGTCAAACAGAGCAGTCCGATAGTCTCGAAATGAACCGCATGTGCAAAATAGGAACTTAACGACGCGAAATGAGAAAAATTCAGCGTGCGATTTTTTTTTCTCACTCCGGGAATTTTGATGCGATTTCTTGCAAAAAAATGAGAGACTATCGCGAAATCGCGCCAGAAAATGATCCCTGCAATCACATGATAATTTCCCGCCGAAACCTTAATTAACGCGAAGTCACATGACTTTCGGTTCAAAATGGCGTCGATATGGTTGGCTTGTTTACACAAATGCTTTCACAAAACAAATCCACAGAACTACATTATTTGTACATAAAATAAATGTTCAGATAATAATTTAGATGACTTCAGGATTATTTTCAGCATTTGTCTCTGTAAGTAGATATAATAATAATAATAATAATAATCGACTTTATTTATAGAGGGTAACACATTTAGTAATCTAGTACTAATCTTCCATGTGGCCCTCTTTTTTTCCTGGGTAGAAACCAGTACTAAGCAATGTGGATAAAGTCTCTTGCTCAAGGAAACAACACTTGCTGTTAGTGGGGATCGAACCCGGTACCTCTCGATCTCGAGTCCGATGCTTTACCACTGCACCACAGCGCTCCACTGTGAAACTGTTTACCGTTAGTAACGCGAAAATACATGAAACCGGCCTACAGCTAACCTACTGTTGAATTCGTTAGAAAGACGTATTTCACTTGACATTTCATTCTAAAATAAAAAAAAACCTTTAGTGACAGACAATATCTTATCAGGAACCATTTTTTGCTTCTTTTTAGTTTTTGTTCTTTACAGTCGAGTCCGGTAACATTGCGCGGCCGCTAACATTGCGCACCCGGCATCCACAGCCTCTCCAACAGCATCACTAAAAATCAGTTTCATTGTTCTCAACACATGGGCATAACGTTTTATTTGCCTTAAAGGAAATAACCATGCACGTGCGGATGTGTTAGTTTCGCGGAATTTTCCCGTTTAACGCAATATAGAAAAACCCGAAGATTTCTGAGTTCAATAGTGAGTTTACCCCAGCCTATGGTGTAAATTCTTTTGACCAAAACTTACTGCGTCAAACAATGATTGCAGAGGGCCAAACTCAACAGCTTTTAGTATCTAATCTCGTGCTTTATTACATGAAAACCCTTATCGTGCGCAATGTTGGGCGACCAAAATAAAAGTCCAGTTCCAAGGGGGTATCTGTATTCAAATTAATATTGTCGTGAATAAGATCATTCTCAATGGCATTTTATAATCAGAATTAATTTTCAAAGAAGTGTTGGAGCATGTTTGATTGTGCTTTTTGTGTGATGTCATGGACAAAGTAACGAACGACCACCAAAGTTTAATGTGCGCAATGTTACCGGACTGCACCGTAATTTTTTCAATTATTTTCCATACAGTTTTATACAATAAATTGAAAATCTCACATCTTGCATATTCTTCCATCACAAAAGTTTTGACATTTGACATTTCCAACAAATTGTACACATTGGAAATGATAAACATGAAATGTCAAAACCGTTAGTGGAGAAAATATTTCAAAATGTTAGCTGAACTTTTGTTTTACCCAGTGTGCTATGTCAGTGTAGGAAGGGTAGCGACTCTTTCCAGATTTCCTGTTGTAGTTTTGTGTTGTTTGTATGTTTCACGGCCCAGTCAGCAGCTAAGGTCATGTCGAACCGGATTGTACCGGCTTATCTTTTTTGGTATTAAATAGCAAGACATGTTTATTAATTACACAGTTTTATTTCATCATTCATCAATTCAATGTAATAAAACTCTCTCTCTCTCTGAGTCTCTCAAAATAACATAAACCAACACCAACCAGCAGAAATTGTGGGCTCCGAAATTACTATTTTCGCATCGGACTGGTATTCTGCAGGTCATAGAACTTTTTAGTTAGCCAACAAATGGTCCTTTTCAGGACCAAAAACAAAACAATGCTAGAAAGATCCTATTATGATAATGTCGTTATAATTTACTTTTGTTATTAATATCCCCTTTGAAGTTTAATACATAAACAGACCACAGACCACAATAGCCAAAAAAAAATGAAAAAAAAAAAAAATTAGAGTGTGTTCCGGTAATTACCAGTGCGTTCCGGTGTTTTGGTGTGTTCCGGTATTTCTATGTACCGATGCATATTTGTTTGGACTGAACACTTTGGGGTCCACCTATAAATCTTCATATAGCCAAAGAGGTTTCATTATATTGATATAATTTTTCTTTTCTACTTACTGTATTTATTCTAATGTATGCCTTGGGGCGTTGCAATGCATAGCTGTTAAAATGACAGTATTGAGTCTTAATTTGGGCCAAAAATAAGATATCTTTATGGCCTAAACTCAGTTTTGCGTGTGTTTAGTAATGCTTTTCTCTTAGAAAAGTAGGAGGGGGCATTTATTAGAGGCAGGGTATATCTTAGAATAAATATAGTATTATTGTTTGTTGTAGGTGTAAGAATAAATTATGGGTAAGAAAGTAAAAGAAGACAAGAAGCCACCACCAGATGATGTGGTAAGAATTCACAAAGTTTATATCTCATAGTCATGGGCCTTTTAGACAGCAATCAGAGATGCTCACTGCCATGCTTTTTTCATGTTTTTGTCACACCTGCCTGCAGGGGGACTTAGGCGTGCAAGTTTCCATCCGTCCGTTTGTCTTTTCGTCAACATTTACCCTAGGTGTCTTGTGAGTGCAACTCCTCTTACAGTTTTGTACCGATCATTTTGAAACTTTGCATGTGTTTTTTTTTCATGGTATGAATATGTGCATGTGGTTTTGATATAATTGTTAGATTATTTTTTGTCACTTTTTCCACATTGTGAACTTAGTCATTTATATAATTATTAGATCATTTTTTTGTCACTTTTCCACATTGTGAACTTAGTCATTTTTCACCCTTGAAATATAAACAGTTTGTACCTTTTGTGAGCGCAACTCCTCTTACAGTTTTGTACCGATGTGCATGTGATTTGGATGTAATTGTTAGATTATTTTTTCACTTTTTCCACATTGTGAATGTTGTCATTTTTCACCTTCAATATATAGACAGTGGGTACCTCGTGAGCACAACTCCTCATACAATTTTATACTGATATTTTTTACACATGTTTTCTCCATAGTCTCACTCTGAAAATGTTCATGTGCTTTTCATATAATCCTTGCCTTATTTTTTGTCACTTTATTGTTCTTTTTGAACTTTGTCATTTTTTGTCCTCAGATGTATAGACAGCGGGTACCATGTGATTGCAACCTCATACAATTTTAAACCGGTCTTTTTGAAACTTTGCACATGTTTTCTCACGGGTCTGATGAAGTGCACATGGTTTGGGTATGATTTTTATTTTTGTCACTTTTTCCACTTTAACTTTGTCATTTTCTTAACCTCAGATTTTTTTCCACATTGTGAACTTAGTCATTTTTCACCCTCAATATATAGACAGTGGGTACCTTGTGAGAACAACTCCTTATACAATTTTATACCAGTCTTTTTAAAACTTTGCACATGTTTTCTCCATAGTCTGAAGATGTGCATCTGCTTTTCATATAATCCTTGTCTTAATTTTTGTTACTTTTCAAACTAAGCACTACTAAGAATGAAAAACTTATTTAACCTTTACACTGCTGTAGGCGACTTTATGTGCCCAGGAGGGGTCTGTCAACTCTAAAGCCTGCCATACTTACTATACACCACGTGCAACCATTCAGAGCAAGTGTTCTCATACAGGAGTGAACCTACTTTCATACAAACACGCCACTTTTTATTAGACAGTCGGGGGCTGGATTTTACCCACACTAATAAAGACCGAGAACACCGAATTTGAAGCTGCCATTAATTTCAGCACTCACTTCAACAGATTGATCACGATTTCCTGGAGAAAAAGCCCAAAACACCTAAATCATTTCCAGTGAGGAAGAAGTAGGAATAATAGTTGGAACCTATGTATGTCACTTGTTTCATTGGCAATAGTACACAGTAGGCGCTGGTCTCTTGTAACTTTTTTTTTTTTTTAAACGGTTCCCGGTTTACACGGACTGTCACGTGACTAGCCTCTTGTCGGTAAAATGGCCGCCTACGATTGGCAAATTATATGTGAAAATCCCAGGTAAATCAAGGCAAAAATAAGAGAGTAATGACTTCTCGAGTAGGGGTACCCCCTCTTACAGGCCTGTTTCATTTATTTCTCAGCACGCTAAAGGTTAATAACCACATTCTGAATGTGGCTCCTATGACTTTTGCCCCAGCAGGTGTGACACCACTTTCCGCAGAATTCTGGTTGTTGATTTGTTACATGTGTATGCTGTCCCATTGTAGTTTGTCTACTCTTCCCATTGGTGTTACTAGTATACTATGTTCTATGATTGTGGCTCTTCTTGGACACCTTCAATATTTTGTAAATGAGCCAGACAAGTTTAATTTACAATAAGACCTGTCTGACTAGCAAAGACATCAGCATGCACATCCACCCAGTACAGTAAAGGGTCTTGTTTATCCCTCTGGATAGCCCTGAGACTGTAGAAAACACACACAATCAGGGACTGCTCTGATCAGATTGAGTGGATGCAAAGGCTGATCTGAGTCTGTACTGGTCATAGAAGTCTTATTGTAGGTTTTGTCATACCCTGGCTCAAATATTAAGGAAATATTCAGACGTATTTCTTCACAAAAACCTGTATAGTGGCCTACCAAAGTTCTGTTTAGAGACAGCCAAAGACACACATATAAATTCATCTGCTGTTTGAAAGGATTATCAGAGTTTATCCGTTAGACAAATTCAGCAGGCAACAAATTGATGCTATTTTTCTCAGACAATAAGATTAGACAATTTGTGTGAAATGTCAAATGCTTTTATTAAGAAAAAAAAAAAAAATAGAAAAATATTATCTGCTTAAATATTTGCTCAGTGTCCTTTGTGTTCAAAATTGGATTTGATATTTTCAATGAAATAACCACACAGAGATGCTTCTAATGGAACACAACATACTTGCTCTGAGAAAGAAGACAAATTTATACTTATATTCCAACCTTGCCAAATCAACTTTTAGAGTAGACCGCTTTCTAGAAGGGACCTGATATGAAGGAAAGCAAACAGGAAGTCAAAAAAGATGTCTCCCTTGTAAAAAATGGCAGAAATCCACCAAGTTTATCCAGTCCTCTTACATGTCTTAAGTTGTCAAATATTTCTTGTGGCAGCCTTTAGCCTTCATACTTTGCTTACGATAGTTTGCCTAGGGAATCTTAGAAATTTATTTTTTAGAATATTTATCATTTTCTGCATATGTATACAAGTATAGTATGCCCATATGCCTTTATATGCTTTATGCTTGGTGTGTATGTAAATTGTAATAGATAGATAGATAGATAGATAAGAGAGAGAGAGAGAGAGAGAGAGAGGGAGAGAGCTTTTGTCTGATTTGTTCATGAAATTGGTTTCTGTTTTTCTGTTTTCATCAGTTTGATCCTCTGCTGGTGGAGAGTCGACAGGCTGGTACAGTGGTACTAATGCTGTCCAGCCCTGAGGAAGAAGTACAAGCAAAGGCCTGTGAGGCCATCTATAAGTTTGTTGATAAAAGTAGGTAATCAAATGAGTTCATGGAAACCATTCTGTTCCTCTTAAAAGACAGCTAATCATTATTTATAGAGCCATTTTAATGCGTAACCCGTTGTAGACTGAATGAACTCCCCAAACTATATATTGGAAGATTCTAATTTCAGTTTTAGGTATGTCAAGCTATGTGATTTAGATATTCCTAGAGAAAAATGGTTGGACTATTTGCAACAGTAGAGGCCCTGATCAGATGCCGCATTCTGTGGCAGCTGATCTGGGTCTGCACTGTTTGCCAATTACCCTTTTAGGGGTCTCCAGACTGCAATGGGTTAACATGCTTGATTTTGAAATATTTTTCTTATTTTTCCCAGAATATAGTCTTTCACATTTAATGCAAATTGTGAAGTGTTCGGGTAGATAAGTGGTTAGCGCTCCTGATCTGAGATAATGAGGTCTCATCTTATGACTGTACAGAGCTACATGCCATAGAGCCTTTCATTATCACCCTTCCATCATCTTGATATGACTACAATAATGTTGAAAGGGACATAAAACAACCAGGAGGTCGCGGGTTCAACCCCCGCTGAGGTCGGCAACATTCTTTCGTGGAGATTGATCGTGAAATATTTTCTATGGTCATTCTCTCCCTTCTGCTGATTCAAGAAGGGCAGTTGTCAGTTTCTGGCGAAAGAATGTGCACAATACTGGTTAACCGCTTAGAGGACTAAGCCTGCCCAGTAAACGTGTGGTTAGGTAAACTGACCGCGCTCGACATGACCCCATTGGGCTGACTGGGCCGTAAAACCTCAATACACACTCATATATACTCAGTGACAGAGGACATTGAAAGGATTGTTCAGCGCTCCCACTAAAGGCAAGGCCATTGAAGGCAGATATGAGTGGTGGTCTCTGTCCATCCATTGATCTTTTATAACACTTTTGTCCTGTGCATGTCCACCCTACACCCCCGACTGCCAACACGCTCCACCAAAGAGTAAAGCCATTGAAGCGGGATATGGTAGCCACTTCCATGTGAAAAGTATCAATCGGCAGGGGGAGTGACCATGTCCACATGTCTTGTTTTATTCTTATTGTTAATTCACTTTCTGCAATGAGCTACAAAGGCATTTAGGTGCTGGTCAAAAGTTAACTTAATTTGATACTGTGCTCAAAGCCCCCTACATTCGTAAATGGGATTGTAAACATTTGTGGTTTTTGGTTTGTCAGTCACAAATATTTAGATACACATAGAAAAATGATAACTTGCAGTTTTAGGAAGTAAACAGAAGGATAAATACTGTTACAGTAATGAGTAAAGTGAAGTCTAATTCTTCCTATTGAATAAATTAAGATACCATGCCCATTTCTAATTTTCAGCCAACCAGATTACTTGATCCAGATTGTTGATATAAATTCACATACTTAATGGCAACGGCCTCGGTGGCTTAGTTGGATGCGCCGTCCGACTGGAGACCAGGAGGTCGCGAGGTCGGCAACATTCTTTCGTGGAGATTGATCATGAAATATTTTCTACGGTCATTCTTTCCCTTCCACTGATTCAAGAAGGGCAGTTGTCAGTTTCTGGTGAAAGAATGTGCACAATACTGGTTAACTGCTTAGAGGAGTAAGCCTGCCCAGTAAGCGTGTGGTTAGGTAAACTGACCGCGCTCGACATGACCCAGTTGGGTCGACTGGGCCATAAAACCTCAACGCAAACAAACTTAATGGCAAACAGTGCAGATCCAGATCAGTTGGCTTCTTCAGAAGCCAACTGATCTGGATCTACACTGTTAGGAAGGGCAGGACATATCTGGGTTCAGCAGAACTAGGGTTAAGAAAAAAAATAATAATGATCAATGTTTGTTTTGGTTTGAAGGTGATGAGAACAAGAAGCAGCTGTTAGACCTTGGTTCCATGGAGCATGTGTTACATTTGATGCAGAGTGAGGACAAGATTGTCCGTAGAAACTCATGTATGGTCACTGGAGTAATGACAGGACATCGTAAGTAATTATTTCTTAATATCCATATGAAAAAAGTGCCATCGAACAAGTGTAAAATGTGCTGATTCACATCATACTACACATGCAGTCACATCCTGGCATTTGCTCTCTTTTGAAACATTATATAGTATCCAATGGTTCTGTTTGTAGACAGCAACTTTGTGATCAGACTGTTGATCTGTGCAGTCTGATCTGAGCCTTCACTGTCCACACATGATCCAGATTACAATTTTGCTTGATGGGGCACATATGTAGGTATACCGGTAGGTTAGCTTCAGTTTTTGTTTTTCATTTTTGTTCTTTCTGACACACTAGTTTTGCAAAATTCCGTAGACTAGAACCTGAGCTTTATTCTTTCTGACTGATTGGGCTCTGTTGCAAAAAGTTGGATTCTATACGTTTATACAAATACATGTATTGTTTTTTATTATATACCTAGCAGTGAAGTAGTTATTTTCTATAATAGAGTGTTGAAATGATAGCAGTAAGTAGTGGATTAGTTTACAGTTTCGGATTTGTAAATATAGACTGCTTTCTGCATTGTTGAATTCCATCTTGATGTCATTGAGTTGACATAAACCCATCCAAATAAAAAACATTTCCATAATGTCATGAAACTGATGATGGTATGTCATGAAGTGATGTCAACAGATGCCATTTTCTTACTTTGTTTATTGTTCTTCTGCTCAAATTAAAACAATTTTGTAGAGCTTTCAAAAACCAGCACTAGCAAAAAGGTAAAATTACAAATAGAATGATGAACAGTGTTTGAATGGTAGAAAAATTTGTTAAGGAGCGTGGTAATTCAGTAAAAACAACTTCCAAGGAAATGAGGTTTTTACCAATTAATCCACGCTCCTGGTTCAACAATTCACATGAAATGCCAAGCCTTATTTTCTTTGAAAAAAAACACATCACAGAAATGAAAATTTCATCTGCTATAATTGTGATTAGCACAGAAAAGATTTTAAAAAAAGAGCTGGAGGTTGAGTACTGAATCAATAAAATTTACACATTACTGGTATAGTCAGTCATCTCCAGTAATGGATCACAACGCTGTGTGAAAAAAAAAAGTGAAATGGTAAAAAAATATACTAAGTTCGAATCCCAGTGGAGGCAGAATTCTCCTCATGACTATATAGTGCTTCATTGCACAGAGACTTTCATCATCACACTTCCATTGTCTCGATATGTCTTAAATAATGTTGAAAGGAACATAAAAGAACAAATCATCATCATCATTATCATCATCATCATCATTTCAGAGAACATTTAGTTTTTTACTTTTATCAGTGTTTTCATTGCTCTCAAGGGATATCCCTTTTAGAATCTATTGCTCTTAAAATATTAACCCTAGTCTTGCTGAATCCGGATATGTCCTGCCTTTTTCAAACAGTGTAGATCCAGATCAGTTGGCTTCTGAAAAAGCCAACTGATCTGGATCTGCACTGTTTAACATTCAGTATTTGAATTTGTATCATCAATCTGAATCAAGTACTCTGATTGGCTGAAAATTAGAGGTAGGCGTGGCATCTTAATTTATTTAGCAGGACAAGGGTTAACAACCTATGGTACCGTTGTTATTCACCCTTGAAGTGCCAAACAAATTTGCAACAGATGACATTCTCATTTTTGTAAACCAGATTTCAGAGAATGTAGCTTGACATTTCCTGAAAAAAAAAATATATATTTTAGAATGTCGTCTACTGCAATTGTGATGGTTCAAATATCCTCTGTATACAGTATATATAAGGTATGTTTTTATGATATTTTACATTTTGTCTGCTTTGTTTACAAAATCTACAGTAATTATTTAAATATCCATGCACATTTGATTCAGATCTATACTTGCAAATTTAAATTGATTTCTATGTGTTTTTCATTAACATTTTATAAGACTTTTTCGATTTGGTTTTAATTACACCTATGAACATTGTTGCAGCGGAAGTGAGGAAATTTTTACGGAAGAAAGAAGAAACATTTCCTGCTCTTGTACAGCTTTTGGCACCAGAAGGTAACATGATTTTATTATTTCTTAAAATGCTTTCTTCTTAAAGTAGCTATTAAGTGCCCGAGTATTCACTATCGGGATTTACTCAAGATAATTTTTATTTTCTCACACAGTCAGCATTCTTGTGAAATTATAGTGGCATTTGAGGAAGATATGAACTTAATTATCTTATGTATTTAGGTATGAGATAGATTAAATTTGAATTTGTTTCTTCAGTGTAGTTACTTACTGGAGTTCCACTGGAGGCGATTTGCGGCAAAACTGAAACACATGTTGGAATAGTAACAAAGCTGATTTCCTCCAAATTGCCTCTACAAATGGAGCTTGATATTCCATGTTTATCATCTCTTGACTGACATGTCAAGCCATTACATGTATTAACATGACTGGGCACACTTTTAGTAGGGTGGGTTAGAAACATTATCAAAACAGTTTTGTCTGTCCTCTAAAAAGGGGTCTTTGCTATTAAAACTGTTTTGTCTTCCCTCTGAAAAAGGATCTGAGCTATGTGATAAAATGAAAGAATAGGCTTTCCTTGGGAGTAAATTCTTTCCTTTTAGGGTATACCCCTTTTCAGGAGTCTGAGAGAATTGGTGCACAGGAAACCAAATGGAAGTCACAAAAAAGTGTCTCTTATAAAAAAGTGTGGAAAAGTTCCAAGTTTATCCAGTTCCTCTTAAATGGGCTATAAGAAAATAATATACAGATTGTCACATTCTTTTTAAGAGATAAAATTATTAGCCATGGCACCTGAAAATGGCTGTTTTTTGCATATGACAAAGAGTATGTGACATATATTTTCATTCACATGGTTGTAGTTTTCTTGAGAAAACCTAATTCAGCAAAGAAGCTTTGCCCATATAGACGAGGCTTAAATTCATACAATTTGTAGATTTTTACTAAGATCCAATACACAGGCTTTATTTGTCAAATGATTGTTTGCATTTCACACCAAGAAAGTAATTTCATGTGACTGTTTCAGAGGATTCAGTGTGTCACGAGTTCTCAGCACTAGCCCTGTCCAACATGGCAACTGAATTCAGCAGCAAAGCTTCTATATTTGAGCACCAGGGGATTGAGCCTTTGGTTCGTTGTCTTGGATCACATGACCCAGATGTTCAAAAGAATGGAATTGAGGCACTAGCTCTTCTTTTAATGGTAAGACTTCATTAACATTTGAAAGTGAGACATTTCTAAATGTGTTTAGCACCAAATGAACAGACAGCTTTTTAACTATCCAGTCAGGAATGAGTACAAAGGTATGGTTGCTGGCCTCGGTGGCTCATTTGGATGGGCGTAAGGCTTGTGATCAGGAAGTTGCAGGTTTGATCCCCCACCGGATCAGCAGCATTATTTTGTGAAGATTTGACCATGAAATATTTTCTACGGTCATTCTTTCCCTTCCTATGATTCAAGAAGGGCAGTTGTCAGTTTCTGGCTAAAGAATGTGCACAATACTGGTTAACCACTTAGAGGACTAAGCCTGCCCATTAAAAGTGCAGTTAGACAAACTGACTTCACTTGACATAACCCCATTGGGTTGACTGGGCCATAAAAATTCAACACAAACAACTAAAACAAATAAAAGTATGGTAAGCATATTTTGAAACTATTTGAATAATGCACATAAGAGTTGTCTGATTTTCAGAAATCATACAGCACTTTTGAACTGTTGAATGATGTTATGTATGGATTTTTTTTTTTAATACTTGATGCTTATGTATCAAATGAAGACTTAACTGATTTTATTGCTTTTTAATATAAGAGGAGTGAAAAAAACAAAAACAACAACAGTAAAAAAACAACAACTCCCCCCCGCCCCCTAAAAAAAAAACAAAACAAAAAAAACAACAACAACAACAACACACAAACAGGAAAAAACACAACAACTGTTTCTGATGTAAATAATAGTACTTTAACAATTTTGTACAGTTCTAATATAGCAGTAGGAATCATATTGATATTTTTGGCCAAACTGTAACAAGCCCTTTGGAGCCTTTTGGCACAATTTTAGAATATTACATTACAAAAACATATACTGAAGGTACTCATTATGAGTGCCTCTATGAAGTTTTGGAAGTGTACCATGTTAGAAGTATATGAGTGCCTGTAACATATGTTTTTGGTTTTTATGCAAATTAAGACATATATATATGCTGTACAGCTAGGAGTAAAAAGCACATTGAAAAGCTGGTTTAAGAATGGCAGAATTTGGAAAATCTGTATATTAAATAATGTAGACCCTGTGTACCGATGTGTTTTCACTTTATATTATGGAGAAACATGGGGTGCACATTAAATACATAGACTTGTTATTGTTTCTGTTGATCTAGGATTACCAGACAAGAGCAGCCATGAGAGATGTGGAAGGATTGAACCCAATGTTAGAACTTCTCAAATCAGAATATGCTGTGATACAGAAACTTGCCTTGTTGGCCCTGGATCGAGCATCCCAAGATGGTAATAAAATGATATTAATGGGAATGGATACACTTTCAGGGGAGACAACTCCATCAGGGTTGTTTTAACCTCCCTGCTAAAAGAGAACTAAAGGAAAGAATGTGCTCCCCCTCGAGGGATTTCGCACACGAGGGTTGGTGTGCAGGAAACGTCACAGAAGGTGTCTCCCAAGAAAAATTATGGCAGAAAGCCTACCAAGTGTATCAACAAGATGGCTATATCACATGTTTTTTAAGAAGGGTGCACACTTTTTTAAATGTTAAAATGGCTCGATTCAAGGTAAGGAAACTGCATTTTTCTCAGGTTATATCCAACCGATTTTTATAAAACAAAGTACATGGCATATTTGAATATGAGCACTATTCATAAACTTACAGCATATTCATATTCTGCATGCAGTATTTGCAAAAATAGGAAGCAAATGTAAGTTTTGCAATTGAAATGTTGGAAGTGTTCACACTTACATTTGCTTTGAATGTTTGTAAATACTGCACGCCGGATTTAAACAAGCTGTATATTTATGAGAAGTGCTCACATTTGCATATGTGATACATTTTATTTTATGAAAATTGGTTGGATATAACCTGAGAAAAGTCAGTTTCTTTACCTTGAATCGAGCATTCAAAAAAGTGTGCACCCTTCCAAAAAACCAAGCGACATAGCCACCTTGATCAAGTCCCCTAAAATTAATTGAAGGTTTTATATTTATATGTCTGTTAACTGAATTGTAAAAAGTGTACTAGGTGGAAGAACTGAGTTGAAGAGCATAGTTTTTGTGAACAGTGAAGGACAAAGTCAAAGTGAACATCCAGCCTCCTGGATATCATTAGTGTTCCAAACAGTTTAACCTTTACTGCTTTCTGGGCTAATTTACTACTTTTAGCAGATGGCAAATTGATGATATTTTTCTTATTTTTCCCAGAAAATAGGCTTTGAAATTTCATGCAAATTGTCTCCATTGGAGCACTGGGGCTTTTAAGGGAACTGAATACACTTCGTAGATTTTCTGCCAATTTTTTAAGGGAGACAACTTTTGTGTTTTCCTGTTTGCTATCCTGCACACAAATCCCCTTCTGAAAAGTGGTCTACTCTAAAAGGAAAGAACTTGCTTCCCTTTTAGAGTAGATCCCTTTACAGAAGGATGGCAAAATAACTTTGAAAGAGTTACCTCCCCTGAAAGTGTATCAGAAAGAATATTAAAGGTTTCTCTACCTACCCATTTAAAAAGGGTCATATGGAAAAAGGTTACTATGATTTGTCAGAATAAATTTCATTATTTTTTTTCTTACAAGGTCTAATGACTCACTTGTGTAAACTTTCGTTTTGAATTGTATATGTCTTTGTTTTATGTAACCCATTTCTCTTGGTAAATTGTTATTATAATTTTGTTTAAAGATGTTAAAATTCAAATGTGTATCATATTTCATTTTGGGGAATCTAACCATTAGTTCTCTCTGGACAAATTCAGCATATGACAGACTGATGCTGTCTTTTTTATCTCTCCCAGAAAAGAGAACTTATGTCCCAGTTTAGATATATTTCATGTGTAAAAAATTTCAATGTCTTTATGCCTATCAGAGCCAGCAAAATTGATGTGCTGTCTCATGCTTCTATGGTTGAGCAAGTACTATATTATTTTATTTGATTTTTTTTTATTTATCAATTCATATATTTATTAAGTAATTTATGAATAAATGAATAAATAAATTTATTTATTTATTTATTTATTTATTATCCTTCAAAGTATTCTTCACCGGTACACTTGTTCCTCAAATAAAATCTTTGGTTTAAACACTGCTTCAAGCAACCAATTTTACAGCAGTGTATTGTTTATGACTTTATTTTCCAGGAACAATTCAGCCAGAAATGGTGGAAACTTTGTATGCAGTTTTAGTTACACAGCAATTTCTCAAATATAACACTGTTTTATCTGCTACTGTTTCCAATTGCAAAATGATAAATTAATAAACATTTGCTCAACAACATCATTATAATAGCCAGTAAAATGTCAATATTGCCATAAATATGCCTTCAAAGCCAAGTCAAGGAAGGTGGTCATAACATTATTACAAAACACATAGCCATAAGATTAATTTCATTGTAAATTCTGAAAATATTTATTGTGATGGATATTGATAAATGAGCCAGTGCACGACAAAACCTAAAATAAGACAAGTGCAACCAGCAAAGACTAAAATCAGCCTGTGTATCTGCACAGTCTGATCAGTATTCACTGATCGCATGTCTTCTACAGCCTCCAGGCTATCCAAAGAGGAATAAACAAGAACACTTGTCATACTGGGTAGATGTAGAGACTGATCTGAGTCTTTGCTGGTCACATTGGTCTTATTGTAGGTTTTGTTGTGGGCTGGCTCAAATTTAGATGTAACTATTTCAGGTGAGAACAGAGCTGCTCTAAGGGAGCTGGAGGCAATGACAAAACTGATTGACTTTGTGGCTCATCCTGAATGGAATGATCTTCATGTGATGGCTGTGATGGTGCTCTCCAATCTTCTCGAGGATCTAGAAAGTCTTGAGGTACATGCCTTCTATATGGGATAGTTGAAGGGAGAATTGATTTGAGGGCAGTTGCAGAAATACTTTTCTGTTCCATATTTTCATGGAGAAATATATTTTTTTATGTGGCTAACCCTTTTATCCAGAGTTTTAAGAGTATATGAATGGCAGATAGTCAAGATCTTGACCAGTATAGGATACACAGACTTGTCAGGATCTTTTCTATTGCAGTATGAGAAAATATGGCTTCTCCAATGCCATACGAAGACCTTACTAGATTACATACAATATTTATCCTATTTGGAAGACAGGCCTGAGTAAGCAATGAAGACCCAGATCATATACCACTGAATACAGTGCCTGATCAAGGTCTACCCTTTTTGGTGCTCATCCAGCAGGTTATAGACACGTCATGAGGTTGTTAAATTGACTTGTTCAGATTTTAGGACAAGTATAGTAAGGTGTTAAGGTGTACTAATACTTAAGTTAAATACAGTAGATACAGATAAGGAAATAATTGTGGCAATGTTTAAGGATAATTTTTGTTGTAGACCAAGTCAGTAGTTGGAAGAGCTACCTTAGCATGGTGATTCTAGTGAGTACCACAAGGATAATTATGGTGTAAAAAAAAAACAAACTTATCTTCTTGTAATTCCCTTTATTACATTTATAACAATGAAGTACATGTACCTATTTTTTTTATCTGTGAAAGAAAACCCAGGGTAATTGCTCACCAGTGAATTATTTCATTTCTTCAAATGGATTGTTTTCATGCGCAAATTAGTGACATAATTCTGTGACGTAATTAATTCATTTATTGAAGGATTGTGCAATCTGTCAACACTTTAAACACATTCAATAGGCCCTATAAAGAAAAATGTTTGAAAACATTATTATGATTTGAGATCTTTATTTATTATCTCAGAACTGAAATCTGATGGCACTAATTTTTTTTGTTCAGCAATTCAAGGCCGGGCATCTCTCATTAGTATGTGAAATTCCCATGCATCACAAACATCCAACTAAAACACATTATGTGTGGGTTTGGGATGGGTTTAAGAAATGTAATAAACAGTTTATTTGTTTTACATGGAAGCTTTAGAACAATAGTGAATTATTTCTCCGTAATTAGTCAAAACAAACAAATAAACTCTATTTATCTGCAACTGTGGCAGATAGTAAAGGTACTGAGATGCACAGGCTGGTTGTAATCTTATCTATTTCTAGTGCTAGAAAATGATTCCTAAAGTGAAACTGGAACATTGTTTTTTTCTTTAATATGCATGTTAAAGCTGTCTCATTTTTCCTTCAGAATAAGGTTTGACATTTAATATGGAACTGTTAACATGAAGTGTCAAGTTTTATTAACCATGGAAACCTAATAAACTGCAGCTCATTTGTCAGGTACTAATTTTGCTATCAGGAATGTAGAGGCTCTTAGATGAGTCTTCATTTCAATTTGTGTTTAATCATTGATTTTTATAATTTAATCTTTTCAAGGCTTGTCTACCAAAATATTGATTTTTTTCACAAGTTTAATAAAGGTTCTGTTGAAGAATATGAATATAAGGTTTCATTTATCGTGTGATAGTTTACTTATTGTTTTCCCCAGAAAATAGGGCTTGTAGGTGACAGTTTGAATAAAGTATCAACTCCTATTTTCTGGAAATGCCTGCTGAATTTTTATACGCCCGTTTGAAAAACGGGACGTATTATGTTACGGGGTATGGCGTCCGTCGGTCCGTCCGTAAACTTTTTTTTTTTCTGGCTAACTCCTCCTACAGTTTATATCCGATCCAGCTGAAACCTGGTATATAGTTAGATCATGATGTGGTGCAGCGCATATTGTTTTCGGGTTACAGTCCACCAAATGTTTGCAGAGTTATGCCCCTTTGAAGATTTCTGTAAACTTTTCATTTCCTGTTAACTCCTCCTACATTTTACATTCGATCAAGCTGAAACTTCATGTATAGTTAGACCATGATGTGGAGCAGCGCATATTATTTCGAGGTTACAGTCCACCAAATATTAGCAGAGTTATGCTTCTTTGAAAATTTCTGTAAACTTTTTGTTTCCGGCTAACTCCTCCTACAGTTTACATCCGATCAAGCTAAAACTTGATTTGTAGTTAGACCATGATGTGGAGCAGTGCATATTATTTCAAGGTTACAGTCCACCAAATATTAGCAGAGTTATACCCCTTTGAAAATTTCTATTAATTTTTCGTTTCTGGCCAAATCCTACTACAGTTTACATCCGATCAAGCTGAAACTTCATAAATAGTTACATGATGATGTGGAGCAGTGCATATTATTTCAAGGTTGCAGTGCACCAAATATTTGCAGAGTTATGCCCCTTTGAAAGTTTTTGTAAACTATTCACAGTTCAGTTTTCAGTTTTCAGCTTTTTAAGCTGCCAGGCAACTGAGTCACAGAGAGGCAGCGCAGCATATTGTTTAGAGGTAATAGTGTGCAAATTTTATTTTATAATAGTTATATTTTTTGCAAATAACTAAAGTTACGGCCATATATATGGGCAAGTTATTTTTTTTCGTAACATCCTCTTTTATTAGATTTGCAAGGAAATGTTGCCAATATTAAATCTTTATAAATACATTTATTAAATGATACAGAATTAAGAAGCTTGACTAATATCAAAACTTATAAATCTTTTTGGATTTTTTTTTTTAATACTCTTCTGAGTTGGCTCCCTTGAAGAACAAAAATAAAATCAGTATGAAACAAGTAAAGGTTTACAAAAAAAATTCTTGCAGTATTTTTTTTTTTTTTTTTTTTTTTGGTTGTTTATTTTTGTTTTGCTATTGTTTTGGTCCGATATTGAAGTATAGGAAAAACAAATCAGCCAAAGGTTCATATGACTCATAAATGTAAAGTAAATGGAATATTATAAAAAATGAATACATGGTATAAAGAATATGAATAACATTGCAATGTAATTGTAATTGTTATTGATTACATTCAGGAAAGATGTAATTGTAATCTGTAATCATGAAATTACAAAGTAATTGTAATTAAATATATTTGTATGTAATCGGTAACAAGTCTGCATATGAGCTTATAATATAGCCATGCTTCTGTCGTGTGTCCTCCATCCGAAAGCACTTCTCCCTAGATGCAGCAAACCTCCCTATTTTCCCAGGAGGGAGAAGTCACTTCTCCCTTAATTTCTGGGCCAGCTTGGACCCTTAGGTTACAGTTCATCAAATATCAGCAGAGCTATGCCCCAGTGAAAATTTTTAAATTTTTTTTTGTCATTCCACTTACAGTTTATATCGGGAGCACTGAATTAAACAGGAGCCAGTTTATGTACTACATCTTATTACTTGCCAAGGGTGTATATTGCCCTGCTTGGCGGAGCTCTTGTTGTTCATCATGCTGAGTGTTATTAAATTTTAGTTCACCTGTCATACTTTCTAGAACAGTTTACAAATATTCTTGAAGCAAAATCAGTAGGCTAACTTTTTTACAGAAAATCAGGCATGACCAGCTCTTATGGAATGTCAAGATTCATTTCAAAGGAAATTGAAATCAAATCACCTAATAAAATGTAAGCCCATATTTTTAAGGAAAATAAGTTGGAAGAAATATGAAAGAAATGTTGTCTTGTTTCCTAGGGGAAAAGTGACAGTTTTAATAAAAGGTCCAGCCATATTTCTGGGTAAACATTTTGCAAACTATTGCAAAATGTCATCTGCTGAGATTTGAATTCAGCTTGCATGTATTAAAACGTGTAGTAAGAAATTGAGTAAGTACAGAGAAATCTTCAAGCAGGCACCTACCTACACAGGGGACAACCAGAGAATGGCTGATTAGGTGAGATGCTTACTTAAAACCAGGCCAGGTTGTTCAAAGCTAACAACGTCGTTAGTTAACAATTCGTTAAAATTTACATCGAGTGATACGCAGATACGCTGAAATTTTTGCTGAAAAAATGTGAGTAGCTTTTGCAGTGCAAAAGCTACATTTTTTCAGCAAAAAACATCAGAATATTGTATATTGAATCTGCTAAAACAGTTAACGAAATGACCCTTAACAAGCTCGTAAAGCTAATGACGCTTGGAACAACTGGGCCCAGTATATTGCCACTTATATGCATTCCAATGGATCTGAAAAGCTTATCTTAATTTTAATAGAAGTGACTGCAAAATACAGGTAGTCTTCAAGATGGTTTGACTATATATTAATTGCTATATGTGAAAAAATATTTTTAGTGTTCTGAAATTTTCTGCTAAGATGCCTATAAGTTAAATCTGTTTTATTTTCTCAGGTAATTAAGGAGACAGGAGGACTGAAGAAGCTGGTAGCTCTTATTACAGACCAAGCCCCACCAGATGATGAACCCAAGGGGGCTAAAGGTGGTGAGAAAAAGGCAGGATCTCGGGCAGCAAAGAAAAGTGCAAAAGGAGATTGTGAGTAATGTTTATTCTTTTAAGAAAGAAGATTTAGATTTCCAGATAAGTTGCTATAGTGCTGTAGATAAAAAGACTATCCAAATGAAGTTTTTTTATTTCTCCATTTAAACATGTTATGGCATCTTCATCGTATGTGCCGTATCAAGCGAAATAGTGCATTTGAACACGCACAAAATGCTCAGATTTAGATCAACCTGCACATGGACAAAATATTATCCAGGCCTTTGCTGTCCATTTTATACATTCTGTAGTATCCAATGATTCTGTTAGTGGACACTGAAGGCCCTGATCAGACTGCACAGATGAGCAGGCTGAGCTTGGCCTTCGCTGTCCTTATATATCCAAAGAAAGTTATCACATGGTGTGGCCCCATGTGATGTGCAACATTAAAAAAAACAAACAAAAAAAAACAGGGCCCAGTTGTTCAAAGTGTCATTAGCTTAACAAGTTCTTTAAGGGTCATTTCTTTAACTGATTTAGCAGATTCAATATACAATATTCTGATATTTTTTGCTGAAAAAATGTGAGTAGCTTTTGCAAAAGCTACTCACATTTTTTCAGCAAAAAAGTTCAGCATATTTGCGTATCACTCGATGTAAATTTTAACGAATTGTTAACTAACAATGTCGTTAGCTTTTAACAACTGGGCCCAGTTTGCCAAATACAGTAACATGTTTTCTTGGAGCGGTAAGAAAATCACCAGAACTATATGAATGAAAAAAAAAAAACAACATCCTTGTCTAGAGCTGTGTGTACTATACTAGATTTACAGATGTGTACTTTTGAAACATTTTCTCTGCTTTTGCCTCCTTTTGTAAAATTACCCTACATGAAAGCAACTTACTGTTTTTACCCTATAGTATTGGGACACCTTATCTACTTACCATACTGGTCCTAAAATTTGAAATAGTCCTTTCTACTACCTGTTGATGTCTCTAAAATATTGCTGTATAAATGGCAAACAGTATAGACCCTGATCAGATGCCACATTCTGTGGCATCTGATCTGGGTCTGCACTGTTTGCAAAGGCTTATCTGTCCCAATACTTAGGGTTATTACAGTATTCCAGTATAATTTACAATATTAGATATATCTATGCTAAGTATTCAGACAGACACACCTGAGCAAACAGTGTAGATCCAGATCAGACATCACAGAAGACAGCGTCTGATCAGTCTGCACTGTTTGCCACTTATCCAGCAATTTTGGACACATCAACGGGTAGTAAAATGAAGATGTTCAAATTTAGGACAAATGTGGTATAGAGTTAAAGTGTCCAAATACTTAGGGTGAATACTGTATAATGTTAACTAAACGTGATTAACCCATTTATGTCAAATGGACTCGTCTACCTCAGCTCTTTTGATAGGTCCATTTTCAGTAGAAGCAGTGTCTGGTTAGTTTTTATTATTACCATAATTTCTGGAAATTCATGTTTTTAATGCAAACAGTGTAGTCCCTGATCAGATGCCATATTCTTTTATGGGACGCTGGGCTTAAATGGGTTAACGAAGCTTCTACCTCAGTTCCGTAAATAGTTAGATAAGTCAGTTGACAATAGCAATTTTCATGCTTGCATTTTGCATTCAAGTGAAATCAGTCTTCTGCCATGATCTGCATCATGAAAAGGACTCTTCTGCCATACACAAATAGTGAGAACCCAGGTTAGCCTGTGCATGCTTGCAGTCTGATCATTATACTCTCTATTTATTGATATATTCGAAAATATCCATCAGTTCAGTAAGCAAGTAAGAAAAGCCCTGATCAGACTGTGAACATGTCGGCTGATTTGGGCTTTTGTTGCTCACATATACAATAAGTGCCTTTTTTCTTGTTGCATGAGATGTTATCAGGGCTGGCCCAGGTCACCAGTACATTCTTGCAGTCGGAGCAGGTCACATATTGTTCACTTACCAATTCTTTGAGGTCCACACTTAAGGGGAATTGATACACATTCAGAGGAGGCAACTCTGTCAACATTGATTTACCTCCCTTTTGAAAGGGAGTCTACAATTTAACCCTTGTCATGCTAAATAAATAATGCCACGCCCACTTTTCATATTCAGCCAATCAGATTACTTGATCCAGGTAGTTGATACAAATTCACATTCTTAATGACGAACTTCTTCAGAAGCCAGCTAATCTGAATCTACACTGTTTGCAAAGACAGGGAATATCCGGGTTCAGCATGACAAGGGTTAAGAGTAGACACCTTATAGAAGTGGCATGGTGTGTAGAAGAGCTAACGGGAAGTCACAAAAGTTGTCTCCCTTGTAAAAATGGCAGAAAGTCTACCATGTGTATCCAGTCCCTTTAATGTTAGTGAAAAGCATAAAAACCCTGATCAGACTGTGATGTGCATGATGATCTGTATGTGCTAGTGACATGTTTTAAGGCTGATTTTACATTTCTACTACAGCTGTTGAACAGGTACTTTTCCATACATCTTTAACATTTAATTATTTGTGGCCTATTTCAGCAGATGACAAATCAATTAATGATATTTTCATAAGTTTTTTTTTAAAAAATAGGGATTGACATTTCATGCAAAGTTTCAAACCCTTTTTTGTCATTTTTTTTTTTCTGGAAAAATAAGAACTATTTAAAAATGTCATCTGCTGAACTTTTTACCCAGCATGCTTTCTGTTTTTAACATTCTGTTTTTTTTTTCTTCTGCATTTTATTAAAAATAAAATTAAACTTCAAATATTAATTTCTTTTCTTCTGGTCTGTTTGAAAACTTGCACTTGAAAAGTTAATCTGTTTAAAATACATGTATGTAAATCTTTCTGCATGTTCTTTTATCTTCTTTCTTCCTTTCTTCCTCATACTCATATTGTTTCTTTCTTTCTTTCTTTTTCTTCAAGCAGCAGGTTAGTAGAATGGTTATCTAAGACTTTGCTTCAAGCCTAACATGTAGGTAATGATTTTAACTACATCAAGTTAAAAAGGAGGTTATGATGTACATATTTACCCTGGGCATTTGAACAGATAGGCCTGGGCAAACAGTGTAGACAGACATAAGGCAAGACAAAATGCTGTGTCTGATCTGGCTCTGCACTGTTTGCCACTCATTCAGCAGCTTACATACACATTAACACGTAGTTAAATGGACTTGTTCAGATTTTAATTACACCTATGATCTAAGGAGTTATTTAGGGTAAATATGGTATGTAGTCAGCATAGCCCCAGATAAATCTGCATCTGCACAGTCTAATCAAAATAAATATACTTGCTGAAATAAAAAAATGTTTTCTTTTGGAGTAAAGTAGTAAAATGCTTTGAATCAAAAGTTTTAATATAAGTGTGCTTTGAACAATTTTGACTGCTTCTTATTGAAAACTTAAATCCAATACCAATTAGCATGTCCAGAATGATGTTTTAACATAGACATCCTAATAAATAAGTTATGACACCAAAACTGAACTTGTGTTTTTTAATTTCTGCTAGTATACAATATTTTGGGATATAAAATGTAAACTGGTGATCCTGTAAGGTTGTCCCCTGTGTAGGTGTGTAGACTGATCTGTATCTATGCTGATAGTTTACATGATAAGGTGGTATATGACTGACATGAGAAATCTTGTTTTTTGCTATATTCAAAGGCTTAATCTCACCAGGATAGATCCAGACAAATTGTTCAGGATCTTCATTGACAAAACATTTGAACTGAAACATGAGGAAAGAGTCATTATGTCATATGAGCAGTGAAAGCCCAGATCAGCTTAGACATACCATCTGTGCAGTCCAATCAGGGCATTTACTGTTTGACAATATGTTATTCAGTATTCAGTGATTCTATATCCAGATAGTCTCTTATCAGGCTCTGTGTATGTACATTTAGCTTTAGTAGAATTTAAGGGGACAGGATATACTTGGTAGATTTTCCGCCATTTTATACAAATGAGACAATTACAGTTGAACCTCAATACCTTGAACACCGATGGCTCGTTTACCATGGCTAATTCGAACATGTTTTTGAGTACTTACGAAAGTCTTTTGATAGCTCAAGAAAACAAATAATTAAGGATATTTTTCTTATTTTATCACTAAATTGTAATACTATGTTGTGTGTACTCATTAGAATTGCCTCATTGAGGCAGTTCTAATGAGTACACTCAATATACCATTATTGCCTAGAAGATAAAAAAAAAAAAAAAAAAAAAAAAAAAAAAAATCCCTAAATTGTCACCATTTGCTTCCTGACCTGGCATCATGATTAACCCTCAGTGGCTTGAACTACCAGTATCTCAAACAAATTTCTATGGTCCTGAAGAGATTGTACAAACCCTTCTGAAAATGGGTCCATTATAAAAGGAAAGAAGATGCTCCCAAGGGGAGCAAATTCTTCCCTTTTACAATAGATCACATTCAGGAGAGAGCCAAAACCAGTTGCCCTGAAAGAGTATGCATTATCTAATCCACTTAAATAGAGGCGCTGGGCTGAGTGTGAATATGCAGGCTATTCTGAGCCAATGCTGTTCTCAAATGCCTTAAGACAAATTTTCTCATGTTATGTTGTTCTCAAATGCCTTGACAAATTTTCTCATGTTATGTTTGAGTTGGCTGTGTAGTTTTAACTTACTGATATTGTTTATACCATATGAGTTGCAAGTACCTTTTGACATGTGTGCCCAGCAAAGGCTCAGATCAGCCTGTGCGTCCACACAGACTGGTCAGATATGAGGGGCGTTCATTTAATGTTGTCATTGGGGTTCTACAGGGCGCGTTATTAATCCCATTCACATTTCATTTACTTCAACCCTTCAAAGTATTCTCCCTTGATGGAAACACACTTTTCAAGTCTCAAAATCCATTCTGTAAAGGCAGAGAAGTAGGCCTTTTTAGGTATACCCTGAAGACACTGGTAAATTGCACTACCAAGTGCACTTTGGGATTCATAACGACGACCAGAAAGGGTTTTCTTTAGTAAAGGAAACAGGAAAAATTCGATGCGACTAAGGTCTGGCGAATAAGGTGGATGAGAGAGCTGAACTACTTTTTCCTCTTTCAAGAAGTCTTGGACAAGAACACGCTTGTGAGAAGGTGCATTGTCATGGATAAGACACAGACCTCTTGAACCGGTTGCAGGTCTACGTTTTTCATAGTGTGCCTTCACTTTTGCGTGTATATAATTGAACCAACTTAAGCTTTCAATAACTTTTGAAAGACTGAATGGATTAGACCGAAATTTCGTCCTATTATAGAAAATCACTCCCCCTGTGAAATCACTGCAGTTTCCATGTACTCCTTACACGGTATGGTGGGCCATTAGTGGCACAATTAAATGAATGCCCCTCATAGAAAGCCATGGTTTATTCAGATGGAAAGATGAAATTGCATGGATGTACAGGCAGATTTGAGTCTTCAGTAGGTGCACATGTTGAGGGGCATACATGTCCGGTACATCTTTTAACCCTTGTCATGCTGAATAAATTAAGATGCCACACCAACTTCCCGTTTTCAGCCAATCAGATTACTTGATCCAGGTTGCTGATATAAATTTACATACTGACAAATAGTGCAGGTCTAGATCATTTGGCTTCTTCAAACAGTAATGTTTGCAAAAGCAGGGTATATCTGGATTCAGCAGGACAAGGGTTAAACATTGTGGCACATATATTAATCTAACATTATGTTAACCCTTGTTAGATTTTGATTCTCACACTAATCCGGCCAGTCAGTAAAGAGTAAAATGCTATACATAAGGGCAATGGTTCAGTCTAGTAGCTGAATACATTTATATATTCATTGTGTATTTAGAGGTGTAACTAAGAGGTGTATTGAAATTGATATATTTTCCTATTTCTTATTAGAATTCCTTCAGCAACACGATTATAATGAGTACCCATATTTTCCTAGTGAAATAAGAAAAAAAAAAAAAAAAAAAAATATTGAAAACACAAGCATCTTATCTGAAGCTGTGGTGTTCTGTAATTTTACTTTTTTTCTTACTCAGCTTGGCTCTTGTGTTTGATATCATTTATAACATTTTAATGTTATACCATTTTCTTGTACGAATATAATAAAACAAATTTTGATTCATTTGTCTCTTCTCCCACTGGTATTGAGGTGGGAAATATTAAAAATTGTTGACTTTTTTTGCAGCTGTTTTGGTATAATAAGCATTTGTGGAGTACGGGTTGTTGAATGCCTGGCAGGATATTCAGAAATGAGGTTTATCCCATAGTTCTAGGCTTTCTGACGGGGCAGGGAATGTACTTTAATAAAAACACCTGTTTATCTGTATAGAAGGTCAGTCAGAGAAATTAGCCAAAGTCACAGACAGATTTCAATGTTTTCTCATTTTCCAATTCTTCCATCTCACTCTATCAGGTCTGATAGGATCCTATGCAAACCACACAGACTCTACCTAAACAACTTCTTGTGATAAAAGTGCACAAATGGTAGTGGGATCAGCCCAATTAATGAAATTCTTTCTACAATGGCCACAATTTGTACTGATCTCTTACATTTGACAATTTTTAGAGGTATCTATAACAAACATTGGTTTATCATGTGATTGAAGTCATGCAAAAGTCATATGATGAGGGCTGATCTTCTAATATAAAAGTTTGTTTATCAGTACACATATGTCTGAATAATGTCAGTGAAACACAAGAGAAATAATAGGTGCTCAGGTAAGGGTACCCTTCCGAAGACCCAGATTAGAAGAAAATGTAGCGGGATGAGGGTTAAGTTAAGATTAGTAATGTCTTGATGCTGAATATTTCAACAATATTGGCAGTAATGAATTTTACATGAAGACAGTGCTCTATAAAAGACTGGCAACTCTAATTTGATGATTTTCTTATCCCATAACTTTGTCTTATTTGAAAGGGATCGATTCTAGGAAAAGACTCCTTTTCAGAGTTGTCTCTCTTGAAATTGTACTTATTCCCCTTAAAGATTGAGACCTGAGCTATTTTAGAGGTAATAAAAAATTTTTCAGAAACTTCACTTTTGTTCCAAACCAATGTTCCCAGACTCATCATGAAAACAAACCTATGTAATATTGACCCCCTTAAACCCCACTTTTATATAGTAAAACTGGGGTTTACAGGGGTATACATTATTTTACTTATTTCTGCTCAAAATATAGATTGTGGGTACTCATTAGAACCGCCTCATCATCCACAATCTATGTTATAGGCAAAAAATATCGGATTTTTTTTTGAAAATTTTCAGTTTTTGGAGGTGAAATTTTCTATATATATGAATAGGCGTGTTTTCGTAATGTGTTGTTTTTATATTCTCCATAAAATTACTCAGAATAAGTGTTTTGATCCTCAGAATTTTGCTCAAATAATTTATGCTCTCAATTAGGCTTTGCAGAATCTATACACTCATTGTGAAAGAAAACTACATGCTTATCATAAAATATATAAAAAATACAAATACAGTTAGTTCCAGGTTTTAGCTAGTTCCGAATAAGTGAAAAAATCATCATCAAATACACAACAGCAGACAAATTTAAAAAGGAAAAATTGGTATGGTTCTGTCAGTCATTTATTCTAAAGCTAAGGTTACCATATTTACTGTATGTATTTGGACAGACAGGCCTTAGCAAACAGTATACACTGTTTGCCACTCTTCCAGCAATTTTTGGACACAACATCGAGTAGTAAATTATATTTGTTTGAATTTTAGAACAAGTATGGTAAGGAGGTAACGTGTCCAAATACTTAGATTAAATACGGAATATGAAAAGTAGCTCAGATATCAGCCTTTAAGGCAGTGCTGTATGGCATTCTGGATAGACCATGATGTGAAGCTGTATATGATACTTCTAAAACATTCTGTGATTTGTTATATGTGTGGCTCTGGAGATTATAGAGTTTTTACTGGCATATGAATTAAAATTAAAATTTAGCTTTACATAGTTTTCTGCTAGCATGTAAATGAAATGTATATGTGATATTTTGATATCCTTAATTAGTATGAAGTTATGGTAATTGTCCTAAATTTTGTACATCAAATTTTCTGCTTTTGCAAACAGTGCAGACCCAGTTTCTTCAGGGTCTACACTTTTTGCTGTTCCACTAAGTATTTTATGAAACATACAAACAAAATGTAAGCAAAGAAGTATGGAGTAGGAGTGTTTGATATTTTAGGACACTTAAGGAGACTGAATGCACTTGATCCATTTTTTTTTGCCATATTTGCAAGCAAAACAACTTTTGTGGCTTCCTGTATGCTTTCCTGTACAAGAAGTGGTGTACTCTAAAAGGAAAGAATTTGCTCCCAAGAGGAGCAAATTCTTCCCTTTTAGAGTACACCCCTTTTCAGAAAGGATGCCAGCCATTTTTGACAGTTGTCTTTGTTGAAAGTGTATCCATCTCCCTTAATGTATTACTGATTTGAGTGCAACAAAATGTGATATTACCAGTAAAACACTTGTAACCATGGCAATCAGTCCTCTCTGGGTTTAAACATATTCTTGTTTTCTGTAGCAAGATATGGTTGGTCACTTATAACGAAGTATGTTCAGTCAGGTATTACCAAATAAAACTCTTATTGTTGTACAAGGGTGATTACATGTGTTTTTGCACTATATTTGCAGCCATGAAAAATCATTGAAAAAATCATTGATACCACAATGTATGTTTTTGTGGAGCAGAAATATATCAACAGATTTTGGTTAAAAAAAGCCCTCATTTGGAGATTATGCTATTAGGAGAACCCAAATATTAACACTCTGCATGCTGGGTAAAAAAATTCTGCAGATGACATTTTGAAATATTTTTCTTATTTTCCCCAGAAAATAAGCTTTGGCATTTCATGCAAATTGTCTTAGGAGACAGTTTGCATGAAATTTTAAAGCCTGTATTCTGAGAAAAGTGAGAAAAATATCACCAAGTTGTTGTCTGCTGAATTTGCCCAGAAAGTTGTAATGGTCAATTAAAGTGAATTATCTTTTTTTAACTATTGGACTGACCACAGACAGGCTAACTTTCTTTAATAGTAATAAGTTCAATAATAATGATACATTTTTTAGAAAAAATCAAAATCTTGGCATATGTTGTGTTTAGAAGAATTATGAGATTTGTTTTAAATGCATAACTCTGAATTTTATTGTCAAATGTACAGTCCAATAAAATCTGTGTTTGGCGTTGGAAACACTGAACACTTGAAAGGATTGAAGTCAGAGACTCGGATTCCCTTAGAATATTCATATGGAACAATGTAGTTTGCAGGGCTGCAATGTGCCGTCTGACACTGGCTAAAGCAGAATTTGATTTTCAAGGATATAAGAATGGGCCCATTGATCCCAAGGAAAATAAAAAAAATAAAACTGCACTATGATGAAGTATGGGGAAACTTTTAATGACCACCATAGTCCTGCTGAACCTGGATATACCCTGCCTTTGCAAACAGTGTAGATCCAGATCAGTTGGCTTCTGAAGAAGCCAACTGATCTGGATCTGCACTGTTTGTTAACGGTATTAAGTATTTGAATTTGTTTGAACAACTTAGACCAAGTTATCTGATTGGCTGAAAATTAGAAGTGGGTGTGACATCATAATTTATTCAGCATGACAAGGGTTAACAAGCTGCAGTCAAGTCAAATAAAATCTATAAAGGTTGCCCTTGGAAATATGGAACTCATAAAGGAATGAAAATTGGCAAAATAACCTCTTTATGCCGAGTGGACTCTTCTGCTGTAACTGTTTGGACCCGTTCATTTCAGTATAAGGAGTGTCTGGTTACTCTTTATTGCTACAATGTTTTATAGAAATTCATGTATGTATTGCAAACAGTGTAGACCATGATCAGATCCACATTCTACAGCATCTGATCTGGGTCTACACTGTTTGTCAGTGTCCCTTTTATGGGATGCTAGGCATAAATGGGTTAAATCCCATTATAAATATAAGCTCCTGTTCTAAATCACTAATGTTCTGTTGTGTTGCAGCATATGTATATAAACACTGTACGTGCTGCGATGTTGATCTAATTCTGGCATAATGTAAACCTGCTACTGTTCATGTCTTCAGCTTTAACCTTTTTTACACCTGAGTTTATGAAATGGACTCTTTCATCTCCAAATTTGGTCACATCCATTGTTACAAATAGGAATTTAGTCAAAACCCAGTAATGGAATGGCCAACAGGCAGATCGAGACAAGACTGGTCATTACAAGCCATCTCATCTGGATCTGCACTGTTTGCTAAGGTATATGTATTGGTGTGCAGGGATGAAAGGATTAAGCACTTTCTTATCATTGATCAGCTGTATCTGACAGTTTGATTTTTGTGATTGGTTGTTCAGATTAAATCAGTCCAAGCTACATAAGCTTTGCCAGTAAAACAGTCATGCTATATAACATGTATCTCACAACAATTACCATATTAGACCTAATTACCTCTCTGTATCCTTCGATTCACCTAATAAGGGCACTTTAAAAGAAAGATCAGTGGCAGGCTTAATAAGGGGCGTATTTAATTGTGCTCATGCGTTTTTTGTTGTTGTTTTTTTTTCTGATTTTCTTTATAAATGCTTAAGTTGTGGGTACTCATTTGAATTGCCTCAGAGTAGATAAAAGTACGTAGACTGTGACATTACTTGACTATGCACTTATAGGGATGGTAATTAGGTTAAATATGGTAGTTGATTTATCGGTTTTATATAACTGACTTCACTAGTATGCAATGTAACAAAGCAGTCATGAAGTGTTAACACATGAGAGTACTCCCATGAAGCTATTTGGTATGTGGCATCCATCGATACATTGATCCATCTGTCCATTGATCAGTTGATCCATCCATCCATCCATCCATCCATCCGTCCATCTTAATCACAGACACTATTGTTTCTTGTACTTGAATTGTCTTTCTTTAATGTTTGAAGTGATGGCAAATGTGACTGTCCTTCCAACTGTCCCTGGTAAGATATGGGCACAGTTTTAAAATAAGTTTGAAAATCTGTGTGTACTTGTCCTCGGTGTATGGTATTAAGAGAACTGTATTGCAAGAGTTGAGAATAAATGTGGTTATTGTATGAGCCATGTCGCAGGAAAAAGGCTCATCAAACTTTTCTGTTGAATCAATCTTTCAGTTTGCATGCCCAGCCTCTTAGCAAGGCCACAGGCCTAGTTCTTTGGCTGAAGTTTCCTGTTGGCCTACAGCATAAGTGAGTGAACAGCATAGATTCTGGCGAGGCTCACCTAAACCCTTACTATTCCCATATGCCTCTTTTCTTTGAATATTTGGACATGCATGAGCAAGTACATAGCTCCAGGTAAGAGGGGGTACCCACATTACATTTTTCTTATTTTTCCATAAAAATCATATGTTGCAAGTACTCTCTGAGGCACTTCTAATGAGTACCACAACATATGTTTTTATGGAGAAATAAGAAAAATATCAGTACTTTTCCAAAAATACCTTGTCTGGAGCTGTGAAGTAGTTGAGGATCTGCACTGCCATTCACCCAGCAGTTTTTAGACACTTCACAAGGTAGCAAGACTTGTTCAGATTTTAGCACAAATACAGTAAGACAGTTTGATGCCCAAATATTTATAGTAAGTTATGGCATAAAAATCCATCATCAGAGCTGTCCATATCATTCTGTATAAAAATGGCAAATAGTGGAGCACACCTGGGGTTGATTTACAGCAACCATTGCTCTGTAAATATTAGTATATCAGTATAAACTGCAGTTTCAGAAAACTCACCTTCGGACGTGCACCCAATGAAGGGTCAGATAGGCCTGTGCATTCATGCAGTCTGATCAGAATTTTCACTGGTTGCATTTTGGATAGCCAAGGATGCAAAGTTTCTTCATGTGGACAATGAAGACTGTGTTTTTATTACAAATATTTTTTCTTAGGCGCATGCATGAGTGCTGCACCTATGCACTGTACGTGTGCATTACACATATATTTATGAGATCCCGCAATTCCTGTAATGGTACAATCTGGTGTTGGAAAACCAAAAAAGTTGAAGTTATTCAGGTGTAGACATGAGATTAAAGTGAATGTATACACCTCAGAGAGAGAGAGCACCCCAGGTTGGAAGCTATTATCTCCCTCCTGAAAGGGATGACACTAGCCCATTGAAGACTAGAGACCCCTAAACGGGTAACTAGCAAACTGTACAGACTCGGATCAGATGCTGCAGAATGCTGTATCTGATCAGGGTCTCCACTATTTGCAAATAGTTTGACCATTTTTCTTTGGGAATATCTATACAATATAGCCTGACATAACTTAAAGGGCAAATATAAAGGTTGTAATTCTACTAAATATTTAAGGGCACTTCAGTAAGGAGGTGACTGCCGAAAACCGCATCAAATTATCTTAAACGGTTTCTGAAATATTGCGATTTGAAATTTGATATTTAACATCCAAGAGGATTGAATTCAGGCTGCCTCATTAATATTCATGAGCCTTTTTATGACATCATAAGGGAACAGTAAAATTTTAAACTTTTTTAAATTGCCAATATTTTTTGCTCTTTAATCTGCATCAATTCAGTTTTCATATTGTTTAATTTATTCAGCTCCTTTAAACTAATATACATAGGAATTTAGCTCTTATTTTCCGTTTAAAGTGTTACATTTCAAATTTAAAAATTTCATTTAAATAATTTAAAATCCAGTTACAATGCTTAATAATTAGCCAAAATTGACTTTTTTGGCATTCATTTATATGATATACACCCAAAATTCACTATTATTAAAAAAAACTTACGAAAAATTTAATATTAGTCAAGTTTTAAACATTCTAAAATTTAGCTTTAAATTTAAATAACAGATTAAATTTTGAGTTAAATTCTATATTCATGGGCTTATTTGTGGACAGAGACCAATTTCAATAATGGTTGAGGAGAAAAACTGTGTAGCATATAAGGAAATGCAGAATACTCCTGTTTAAAATTTCAATTTAAAATTTAAGTTCCACTATGACATCACAGAATATTGCATTGTGGGCCTTAATCAATACACAATCAAAGGGAGGTTACTCTAACAGGAAAAAAGGTAGGTATCGTAAATTAATCACCATAACTTTTGATTGGATTGGAATATTTTGATGGGGTTTTCAACAAAATAATTCTCTTAAAGCATTCTATCAACACCCTGAAAACCAGGAATATTTTAAAAACCTTTATATTTGCCCCTTAAGTCGAAAATGGATTCTTCCTGTATTCAGAGGGTTATTCAGTCTTTAATGGGCTAGCAGATAAGAATTTACTTCCCTGCTAGATAAGTCCCTTCTCAGATGGGCTCCACTTAAAAGAAAGAATTTTCTTTCAGCCCCACATTTGAGAAGGGAGACAAGTACTTTCAGGTCAAAGAGGGGTCTCCTTTAGAAGACACTTTCTTTCTTTCTTTTCTTTTCTTTCTTTCATCACTGCTCTGTGTCTCCATGATGGCATATGTTTGTGGCACATGTGTTAAATACAGAAATGTCTTTCACTCAGGTCAAGGCCTTTCGTTAATACCAACAGATTCTGCAGCTGTCAAAATGCAAGCCTAGATCAGATTTAGCAAATATGCATTCTGAAACTGGGCTTTTATTGTTTGCGTATTAGCTTAAAGGCCCATTTTTAAATGACAGCTTATTCCATTGTTGTTTTTCACTTCCATCTTTCAGGCAGAGGATGTGGCTTGCTTTGTCTTTTCAAGTATCTATCTTATTGAGTTCACTTAGTTTGTTGGGTTCAAATTTTAAGATGTTTGTTTTCTTATTATTTGGGCTATGTCAAGCGAAAAAATTGCCTTCGGTCATATGCAAAATGTGCAGATTCACTATCATCCTGCACATGTGCAAAGTCTTATCTGGGGATTTTTTCTCCATCAAAAAATTCTATAGTATCCAATGATTCTGTTTGTGGACAGGGAAGGCCCTGATCAGACTGTGTAGATGCGCAGGTTGATCTGGGCCTTTGCTGTCTGTATATACCCAAAGGCATGTCTTTTGCATGGTGCGGCCCATTTAAATTTTTTTTTTTTTTTTTACCCTTTCATCCTTGAGTTTCTGAAGTGGACTATCCCATCCTTGAATTTGGACATGTTAACTGATGCAAAAATGATTTCAGTCTAAAATCAAAAACAGAATTGTAAACAATGTAGATCCTGATGAGACAGCTTGTTACAAGCAGACTCATCTAGATCTACACTGTTTGTGTACAAGTATTTTTTTTAATCTGCCTGGCTGAAAGGGTTGATTGCCTAAGACTGACTTTGTTAGTGGGTTTTACTATTGGTTAACAGAGCAAATCTTACAGGGATTCTTTTTCTTTTCTTTGTTTATTTCCTCACTAAAGTATATATTGATTTGATAAATAAAAAGTAAATAAATTTAATAGCAATCATTTTTTAACTAACTCCATAATGGCAGAATTTTGTCCTGATATACTCCAAGCATTTAACTCATCTGTTACCATTTCTGGACAAATGAAAAACTGATGATATTATTTTTCCATTTTTTTTTTTTCTCAGAAAATAGGGTTTAAATTTCATGCACACTGTCTCCTAGACAGTTTGCATGCACCTTTGAAATGTCAAACTTTAATTTCTGGGATAAATATGGAAATATTTCAAATCTATTGAAATTCTACCAAGCATGCTATGTTTTTATTTTGTGATCTTCATCGATTTTAACCCTTAAAGCGCCAATCACAACTGCAGCAGACGATACTTTTTTTTATTTTTTTTTATTTTTCAGGGAAAACAAATCTTGACATTTCATGTGAATTGTCTGCTTTGCAGATGATTAACATGAAATGCCAAGACTTGTTTTCTCTGAAAAATAATAAAAAAAAAAATTTGAATGTCGTCTGCTACAAATTTTGCTTGGCGCTTTAAGGGTTAACCACTGTAAGTTACAACATCATTTAAATAATTCTTTCAGCAAAAGGAAAACAAGATTCAGCAGAGAGTAGTGAGCCACCAATGAGTGAAGCTATAATCCCCACTCTTCCTGATGTAAAGATGTGTGCAGCAAAAGCTATTGCACGATCAGCCAGGAGTGGTATGTATAGTTATGTAACATTCTTTAACAACCTTATATAATTGGAATTTTCCATATTTAACCCTGGTTCTCTTGATCCCAGATATTCCCTGCCTTTGCAAACAGTGTAGATCCAGATCAGTTGGCTTCTTCAGATCTGGATCTGCACTGTTTGCCATTTAGAATGTGAATTTGTATCATCATCCTGGATCAAGTAATCTGATTGGCAGAAAATTAGGAGTGGGTGTTGCATTTTAATTTATTCAGCATGACAAGGGTTAATAATTGTTAATTGTTTTAAGGGGACTGGATATAGTTGGTGTACCATTTCCACCAAGGGAGACAATTTTTGTGACTTCCTGTTTGCTTTACTGCACACTGAACCCTATCTGAAGGGTTTACTCTATAAGGAAAAGTACTCTATAAGGAAAGGTCCCGCTGCTTTCCTTATGAAGTAGGCACCTTTTAGAAGGGGACAGAAATAAAATTGACAGAGTTGTCTCACCTAAAGTATATAATTTCCCTTTAGCCCTTGTCCTGCTGAGCCTGGATACACCCTGCCTTTGCAAACAGTGTAGATCCAGATCAGTTGGCTTCTGAAGAAGCCAACTGATTTGGTTCTGCACCGTTTGTCATTCAGTATGTGAATTTATATCTGCAATGTAGATTTAGTAATCCGATTGGCTAACAATTAGAAATGGGTGTGGCATCTTAATTTAACCAGCATGACAAGGGTGAAGAGATTGCATGAAAATAAGGGACAGCTAGGTACTTATTTTTTTGAATTCAGATAATATACAATTGCTAACTGTTAAACTTCCTGATTTTTCTTGAAAGTAGAGTTTAACATTCCATATATATTTGTAAATGATATCTTTAGGAGATAATTAAAGGATTATAATTATACCCTATATACAATTGTTGCTGGGATCCAAAGCAAAAATTGTGTTAGCTGAACAGTGTCAAAACAAATTTGTACAGATTATATAGAAAAAATAACCATAAATCTTTAGACTATGTTATATTTGACCTCATGCTATAATGAGCTGTGTTATAAAGAGGTTCCTGTGTATTATTATGTCCCCACACCTAAGGGGAGGGAGACATATTGATTTTGATGAGGATCCCATTGGCACTGGCATTGGCGTTGGCATTGGTGTCGGCATCACATTTTCTTTTCTGCACAATATCTTGTGAACCAGTTGTTGGATTCTTACCAAATTTTCATTGGCAAAATATATAATTGGGACATAACAAAGAACTGATTAGATTTTGGAGACCTTTACCTAATTTTCAAGGTCACAACAGTAGAAAAGCTGAAAATTCACTGTTGGGGGGGACTTCTGTTTGCTCTGAAAAAACACTGTTACTAGTTGTTAACTGTTCTGTTGAATTATGTTTAGCTGAGAACAGAAAGATTCTGCATGAACAAGAGACAGAGAAAATGTTGATTCATCTGCTGTCCCATGAATCTCCTGATGTACAAACTGCTGCAGCACAGGGCCTCGCCATCATGTCAGAAAATCTCATCAGTCGAGACTCCATCCGAGAATGGGGTAAGGTATTTCAACATATGGAGATAAAATATGGGTTGAATGATTCATCATGATAATGACTCCTTGATAATGCTATCACACTATATGAACTACTTCTGTAGAGTTTGTTAGATTTGATGGAACTACTGAAGTGATCAGCATGATCAGTAGTTGGTGTGACATATTTTTTTTTCAGGGTTATCTTCTCTTAGCACTAAACTCTGGCTAACTTCATATTGAGAATGTTTTACAGGGTTACCTGCCTGTTGCAAACTGTCCATTTTATGTGTATTATTATAAATGGTGTTGTTAATCCTGTTTAGTGAAAGCTAAAGTTATGTAACAATATATTTTTACATAATAACATCTGTTACTCTCCACCACAGGATAGTGACAGAGTATCAGATATCCATATGTCTGTTCAGCATATGTATGTCTATTAGTCCATAATTTTGTTCCTTGTAGTAACTTCAGTTGTACTTCACAAATTAATTTTAAACATTACATGTACATAAGAAGAACTGTTTTGGGATTGTTGATGGGGAAATTCTATCAATTTCTTAATCCATTAAAGACTGAATAAACTCTCCCACACTATATATTGGAAGAGTCAATTTTCATACCCCGCCACACAATAATGGTGGGGTATTATGGTTTCACGTTGGTCGTCCGTGTGTCCATCCGTCTGTCCGTCCGTTTTTCGTTTCCGGATGATAACTTGAGTAAACCTCAATGGATTTTCACCAAACTTGATATGTGCATTGATATTGTGGAGATCTGGTTTGGGATTGCTAATGGGCAAATTTTGTCAAATTTTTACGGAGTTGTCTGCCCAAGACACGCCCATATTTTAGTTTCCGGACAATATCTTGAGTAAATAACAAGGGATTTTAACCAGACTTGGTATATGCATTGACATTAAGGAGGTCTGGTTTGGGATTGATAATGGGCAAATTTCATCAAATTTTTACAGTTATATGCCCGAGACATACCCATATTTTTGTTTCCAGACGATAACTTGAGTAAATAACAAGGGATTTTAACCAAACTTGCTATATATTGACATTAAGGAGATCTGGTATGGAATTGCTAATGGGCAAATTTTGTCAAATTTTTAATGAGTTATCTGCCTGAGACACTCCCACATTTTCGTTTCCAGACAATAGCTTGAGTAAATAACAAGGCCTTTTAACCAAACTTGCTATATGCATTGATATTATTAAAATCTGGTTTAGGATTGTTATCTGTCCATTGATATTATCAAGATCTGGTTTAGGATTGTTATCTGTCCCTCTGTCATTTTCTTTCCAGACATTTTCGCAATGATAACTTTAATACATAAACAAAAAAAATTGCTAGGGCGGGGTATTATGCTTGCGGTGCTTTTATTGATTTTAGGTATGTCAGACCATATGATATAGACTTTCCTGAAGCAAAATGGTTGAACTATTTGCAAATAGTGGAGACCCTGATCAGACGCCGTATTCTGCAGCATCTGATCTGGGTCTGCACTGATTGCCAGTTACCCATTTAGGGATCTCCAGTCTTCAATGACCTTTGACAACTACTTGAGTGGTTAAAATTTTAGTCAGTGATTGTGGGACAATCAAATTAAAGTGAGTACTTCAGAGGGCATGCACCATTAGTTGAGAGTTGTTAACTTCCTTCTGTAAGGGAGCCACTCAGAAAGAAAAGAATACATATTTATGGTTCCCTTCCCAAAGTGTGACTTCTTTTAAAGTAACAAATTTCTCCGCTGGGAGCAAATAGTAACAAGTGAGTAGCCCCACTTCGAGAAGGGTGGCAAATACATTACACCCATTCAGTATGTGAGAGTACATGGGTGCAAACACCAGCTTAGACTTAATGAAAGAGCTAATTTAGTCTTGTTTCTGCATTTATGTAGATGAGAGAGGTCTCCAGATAAAAAGTCTTCACATTTCTCCATGGAAAAATTATATAGTGGGTACTCATTGGAATTACCTTGATGATGGGACTCTGATGAGGACCCAAAACCATAGGTTTTTCTAAAGACTTAAGAAGAAAACTGTCAGTACATTTTGGTTGAAAAATATCTCTTATCTAAAGCTATAGTTATATGTGTTTTCCTACTTGACAGAGGGTATGCCGCCACTGATCAAGATGGTAGGTTCGGACAATGGTAATGTAAAAGAAGCAGCAACATTAGCTCTTGCCAACCTCACCACTGCCAACAGCTCAAATTGTATGTAAGTAGTTACTGTCTAACATCTTTATTTACTCTGCTAGCATTTTTAAATATAAAGTGATCAGGGCCCCGGTTGTTCAAAGTGTCGTTAGCTTAACGAGCTCGTTAAGGGTCATTTCGTTAACTGTTTTAGCGGATTCAATATACAATATTCTGATATTTTTTGCTGAAAAAATGTGAGTAGCTTTTGCACTGCAAAAGCTACTCACATTTTTTCAGCAAAAAATTTCAGCATATTTGCGTATCACTCAGTGTAAATTGTAACGAATCGTTAACTAACGACGTCGTTAGCTTTGAACAACTGGGCCCAGGTTGCTTGAAAAAAAAATTGCAAAAAAGCAACACAAACAAACACCCCTCTAAAAAAAAAATTAAACAAAAGAAACCCGCAAAAAGAAAACAAAAACAGGCTTATCTGGCTCTTTGTGGTAAACATACATGATATACTATGAGAAAAGGGCTGTTATGCTGGCAATGAAGGCCACGTTTAGCCTGCACTGTTGTGAAATGTGTTCAGGGCCTTTGTTTCCTACATACAGAATCAGTAGATACTGTAAAATATATCAACAAATAGAGAAGGCCTGATCAGATTAAGGGAGCTGGATACACTTAGTGTATTTCCTGCCATTTCTTACAAGGGGGACAATTTTTATAACTTACTTTTTGCTTTCCTGATCTCCCATCCCCTTCTGTAAAGTGGGCTGCTCTAAAAGGAAAGAATTTGCTCCCCTTGGGATTTGCTTTCCTTGGGAGCAGATTCTTACTTTTTAGATTACTGTATGGTGCTTTATTGTACAGAGCCTTCCATTATCTCATTATGATTGAAATAATGATGAAAGAGATGTAAAGCACCAAGTCTTCATCATCCTTTTAGAGTAGACCCCTTTCCAGAAGGAAGACAAAATCATTTTGGCAGGACTACCTCCCCTGAAAGTGTATCCATTTCCTTGACATTGATACACAGGCTGATGAAGCTGTCACTGTTTTCATAGGGTTTTCTTATTGCACATTACCATACTTACTCTAGGTATTGGGACAGAGGGACCTGAGCAAACAGTGTAGACCAAGATCAGATTCTACAGAATGGTGTGTCTGATTAGGGTCTATGCTGTTTGCCACTCATCCACCATTTTCTAGACACATCAACAGGCAGTCAAAGGGAATTGTTAAAATTTTAGGACAAGTGCAGTAAGGAGTTAAGGGGTCTTGATATTTTGGCTAAATACTGTATATACATGTACAGTCAGCCTCATTCTACTGGTCTTGGTTCATCTGAACTTTTCAGAATCTCCAGGTCCTGAATCTAATTCCCGGTGAGCTATGTCAAGCAAAACCTTCAGAGGTCTTAAGGGCAATGAATGCACAGATTCAAATTATCCTGTGGATGAATACACCTGAAAAAAATTTTGAAACTTCTTTCATGTTCAACTCAGCTGAGAAAGCTCAGCTGAGTTGAGCATGAAAAAAGTTTTAAAGTTTTGGTAATCTACAAACATTTTGTAAAGAGAGGCAACTTTAGCAGACAAGAGGTTGCATTGCCTAGTATTTAAGATTTTTCACAAATAGGGGCTTTGTTTTTTTTGTTTTTTTTTTAAAAAAAAAAAAAGAATTTGCTCCTGGAAGTAGCAAATTATTTCCTTTAAGAGTATCCCCCAATGAAAGAGATGTCTGAGTTATATCCCTTGATGGTGTATTCATATCTCCTTAAGTCAAAGCTTTTTGTTATGTTGGGCTTATTGAAAATCTGTTATTTATATCCACAGGGAGATTCAGAACCTGAATGGTATTGAGCCACTGATCAACTGTCTTGTTGACTCCCGGGAAGAGGCTGTAGCAAATGCAGCATGTGTTCTTACTAATCTTGCTCAGATTGAGGCTCTCAGAGTTGATGCTCAGAACAAAGGAGTGGTGAGGGCACTTATTGAGCCCTTAAATTCCAAGTAAGTAGTTCTATACCACATAGCTCTTGATAAGATGCTTTTTTGTTTCTAAAAATATTGATATTTTTCTTATTTCTCCATGAAAACATATGTTGTGGGTACTCACCAAGGCACATCTGATGAGTACCCACAACATATGTTTTCATAGCGAAGTAAGAAAAACTATTTGCCTGATACCCACTCTTATCTAGACCTATATATAATACCAGTATCTCTACATGCCGGCCTCGATGGCTCAGTTGGATGTGTGTCCGACTGGTGATCAGGAGGTTGTGCAACATTCTTTCGTGGATTTGATCATGAAATACATGTATTTTTTAGTCATTCTCTCCCTTCTGCTGATTCAAGAAGGGCAGTTGTCAGTTTCTGGCAAAATAATGCACACAATACTGGTTAACTGCTTAGAGGACTAAGCCTGCCCAGTAAAAGTGTTGTTAGGTAAACTGAATGCACTCGACATGACCCCATTGGGTTGACCTCAACACAAAAAATGCAGAAAATAAAGAAATTCAAGAAGTATCATAATCACGGACTGCAGTCTATATTGAATACCAAGAGGAAAAGCAAACAGAGAGAAACATCCACTAAATAACTAACCAAATGGCCAGTACCCTCTTCCCCAATACAGGTGATCACAAATCTAGATAAGATGGAACAAACACAAGAACAAGGCACCAAACAGGGTAGAATGTAAAATAACTCCACAGCCAGAGGTCACAAAGAAAATTCTGCTTCCATATCTGACATGCATTATAGTGTTTCTAAAAATAAGTCTTGTAATCCAGTTGTAGCAGATGATCCATGCCATTCATAATTTGCCGCAAACTAAATATTGCATAGTGATACTTTTTATCCCATTCCTTAGTAAGACTGCATACAGTATGTTTCTGATGCTAAATTGTAGCGTGTTATCACTGCAGTAATATGGTAGTTTACAGAACAGTGTGTGATGTCACTATTTCCATATACCTGTAATGTTCATCTCATTGCTTAAATATGTTGATATAGTTTAAATTGTTTTGTTTCCAGGAACACCTCAGTTCAAAGCAAGACTGCGCTGGCTGTTGCAGCCTTTGTGTGTGATGCTGACTCTAGAGAAAATGTAAGTGTAATTGTTCCACAGGACTTAACATCTTCTGGTATGAAACAGTTTCATATTGTCTACTTGGGGACAGTGGCATAGCCCTAGTGCTCATTATGCACATTACCCATGAGTGTAGAAAAACAATTTGCAATAAAGAGATCATCTAACACAGAACATATTTTCTTCCTTTTCAAACAGGAGGCTACTCTGAAAAGTAAGAATTTGCTCACTGTGGGAGCAAATTCTTACCTTTAAGAGCAGCCTCCATTTTGGAAATGATACCAAGGGGAATTTTTCTAGATTTTTCCTGGGTGTACATAAATATAATTCCATTCTGGTTAGGCTTCTGTAGTAGGGCAGTGCATTCTGTGACTGAAATATTTGGAGGATCAGCCCTACCATCACTGGCATTTGACAGGAGATTCTTGCCACATAAGAATCACTGACTCGTGAACAAAGAACTTAACCCTTGTCCTACTGAATAAATTAAGATGCCACACCCACTTCTAATTTTCAGCCAATCAGATTGCTTGAAATGGATTGTTGCTATAAGTTTGCATACTTAATGTCAAACAGTACAGATCCAGATCAGTTGGCTTCTTCAGAAGCCAACTGATCTGGATATACACTGTTTGCAAAGGCAGGGTATATCCGGGTTCAGCAGGACAAAGGTTAAAAGAGGAACCACCTTAGAACAGTCAGTAGAAAAAGTACTGTGAGGTTTAAACCAGTTTTACTGGCAGGGTATTCCACCCATAATTCTGATGCAGCTCCAAATTACAGACATGTTTGGTCTGCACAGGGGTCCTCCACCTAGTCAGGGAAATATCATAGTGAAACACATATATAATTATAAACACAATGATGAAACCAAGCAAAGGCAGTCCGTAGCCAGAATACAAGAAAACCACAAACAGCATCATGATGGGACCAACCACAGATATTGATAATTGATAGCCTTGAGCAAACCGTCAGAAACAGACTGAGTTAATGATGGAAGCAAAGTTACCAGCTGCAGTTTGGTTAAGAACATGCATGCAGTTTGCCACAGAATAGCCATGTAGTAACCTATCAAACCTTGCTTATAGTTACAGCTGATTATTAATGACTAGATGCCACACTTTTAATGAAGTTTTGTTGAAAGTGAAACAGGCCTTATGGCCGCTGATTTTAGACAACTGTGTATTACATTTTCTTACTTGTGCCATAGTTGAATTCATATGACACACAGATCATGCAACATATTATGCTGCTAGAATATATTGCATGATTTGTGTGTCATGTATATACATTTATGTATATTTAATCCTATCCAGCCAATAACAGATGACAATTAATAATTGTAGGAGCATGTATTTGAATTGATTTCAGTTTCGGATGTCTGATGGTCTGACACCACTGATAGGACTGCTGAGATCAGGAAATGATGAAGTTCGAAGGAATGCTGCATGGGCAATCACTGTTTGTGCTGTTGATGAACCCACTGCTACAGAAATATGCAAATCAGGGTAAAATATCATAACTACTGCTTATATTTTAGCTACAACATGAGAAAACATACCTTCTGACCTGTCGGTCCAATGAATATAAATCAGCCTGATTATCCACACAGACATCAGTCTTCATTGTCTTCATGAAGAAACTTTGCAACCTTTCCTATCCAAAATGCACCCAGTGACTGGGTGAATGCACAGGCTGATTTGAATTTTCTCTGGGCACTTATGTCTCGAAGGTACATTTTCTGACATAGTGGCTCCTTTGTTCTGTTTGTCTAATATGGGTAGTGTTTTGAATAGTGATGGGGACTGGGGAGCTTGGAAATACATAAGTTCCAAGAGTGAGTATTCTTGTGTCTCTTGAAAGGTGAATTTTAAATTAACCACTTTTGTAGACATAACGCATGATGGTAAGCAGAGTATATGTATGAATATTGATCTTTTCATTGTAAACATACGGGCTGCATCAAACAAAGAGGTGTCTTCAAGTATATGTGAATACTCAGTCAGATCATCCTGGAAACCTTGTTAATCTCCATTTGCATTATAGCTATCCATTGATACATTCTACAGTACCCTGTGATTCTGTGTGGACAGAGATGGCCATGATCACACTGCATTACAAAAACAAATCTATTCAAATATATTGAAAATTTCACCACCAAAAACCGAAAGTTTTCAGATAAAAATTCTGATATTTTTTATTTTTCTGCTCAAAACATGGATTGTGGGTACTCATTAGAACTGCCTCACTGAGGCAGTTCTAAGGAGTACCCACAATCTATGTTTTTGAGTAGAGATAAGAAAAATAATGTATACCCCTGTAAACCCCAGTTTTACCATATTAAAGTGGGGTTTAAGTGGGTCATATAGGTATGTTTTCATGATGTGCTGCACTTTTGCCTGTTATTTTACTTCAATCAAATTGCTTTTTGAACACACCTAGTTTTACTATTGTGTACACCTTTAAATAGAAATAACAGCAGGTCTGTTGATTTGTAACCTAAAACCGCTGATTAATGAGAAATTGTCCATGAACAGAAATCTCCCTTCAACAAGTTTGGCAGCATGACATATTATTTTCCTATGATTGGTGCTGATCGTTTAATTCAGTTAAGTTTAGCTAGTTATTACAGTTTACTTCTGCTGTAATTTACACTATTTGTGCAAAATTATAAGTTAAAAGAAAAAAAAAACAAAAAAAAAAACAACAACATATTTTTTGCAGGATTGAGACTTTAAAAACTGTTATGATCTATTTTCAGAGGTATGGAACTGCTTCAAGAAATTCAGACATCTAGCACAAGAAAAAGTCCATTTGCAGAGGCAGCATTACAGAAACTTCTCGATAACAACCTCTCAGCTAAATATGCCTTGACAGGATGTCTCAGTAAGTATTGTGGTCTTTTTCTCATCTAGCCTATCCATGTATTTCCTTCTCTTTGGGAGATGGCTTGGCTTAAGTGTTTACACTTTATGTATTTGGTAGTTTCAAGGGCAACTGTTATAGATTTTATTTAACCCGTTGTAGACTGAATAGACTCCCCCACACTATACTGGAAGAGTAAGTTCAATTTTAGGTATGTCCGGCCATGAGATTTAGTTATTCCTAGAGAAAAGTGGCTAAAGTTTTTGCAAACATTGTAGACCCTGATCAGATGCCACATTTTCTGATCTGGGTCTGCATGGTTTGCTAATTACCCTTTTAGGGGTCTCCAGACTGCAGTGGGTTAACTGATAGGGCTGTTAAACCTTTTCTCAAACAAATAAAAGTAAGGTGATGTTTAAATATTTTCACAGCAGCCTCTGATCTAAGGTTACAATAGATATTGTGCTTTTCTAATATTTAAAGAGCAACCTATCAGATAATTATGACTTGACAGGTTCTCAACCTATTAATGCTGACTGGATTCTTCTGTCTGACTCCAGTTAAAGGGATGTCTGGCTTTTTTTTTTTTTTTCAGTTTTTTGCAAAAATCCCTGTATTTAATGCAAATGGTGTAGACTCTGATCTGTTGCATCTGATGTGAGTCTACACTGTTTGTCATTGTCCCTTTTATGGAATGCTAGAGGTAAAAAAATATTGTGTTGTGTTATTTAACTTTTCTGCAGTACTTTCTCAATGAAGTGAACTTGATATGGTATCTGACTGTAGATATGGTTGTGTTCAACTTTGAACAAAAATTCCTTAGTTATATATAGACATTATGGCATTTATCATATCATACCCCATATCAGCCTGAGACTCTATATTATACCGATTGCCGAAGGCCCAAGGGCTGGTATGGATTGAGGGCCGATATTGGGTATGATTTGAAAAATGTCATATTATCTGCTCATATTCATATTCATATTCGTCCATTGATATTGTACTCAATATTATTAAAATCTTATTATTGTACTCAGTATTATTAAAATCTTATTATTGTACTCACTATTATTAAAATCTTATTATTGTACTCAGTATTATTAAAATCTTAATAGTACTCAATATTATTAAAATCTTATTTCTTCAAATGATGGAAGTTTTCTTTGGTTTTGTTTATTTATTCACTATTTATCAGCATCAGAGTGTATAAAGCTAATATGTTTAAATGCAGAATTTAGCATTATCAACATTAGCAGGGGACTATTTTGGGGGCAGTTTTAGGTAGTTGTTAGGTACTGGTCGCATGAGCAAAACAGATTGTCGAAATTCGGTATGTTAAACATGGTGGCCATTTGACAACCCTCCCCAAAAGAATGATTTTTTGTAATTTTTTTTTTTTTTTTTTTTTTTTTTTTTTGGATAAAATATGTAACATTTGCTCAGATATAAAATTTTGGGTGATCAGTTATGTTAAAGTGAAACTATGTATTATAAAGGGGTTCCTGTGTACTTGGCTGTCTATGCCTTGATAGGATGTCAGTAAGTATTGTAACATTTGAGCCATGTCACAAGAAAAAAAGCTCTTCAGACATTCTGTCAAATCAACATGTCAAAGCGCATGCCTGAACCTTTAGCAAGACTACATGTCTAGTTGTTTGGCTGAAGTTTTCCCTTGCCCTACCACCTACATGAATAAATAGCATAGGTTCTGGCAAGACTTGGCAGATGCCCAGGCTTGCATTAACTTTTATTGTTTGCTGATGCTATAACAGCTCTTTTCCTATGGCATGGCTTATTTAACCTTGAAGATAACCTCTTTGATAGCTTATGGGGTGACAAGACTTCTCAGTTCAAGTTAAGAGCACTGTAGCAGCTAAATATGCCTAGACAGGATGTCCCAGCAGGTACACTAAAGGGAAAAAGTGTCTTCAATGTTATAACATTTAAAATAGTTACTGTAAATCTTTACCTCTCTATGGGCAAATTTGGCAGATTACAAATTGATGATATTCTTCTTATTTTTCCCTGAAAATGGGCTTTGATATTTCATGCACATTGTCTCAATTTGCATGAAATGTCAAAACCTATTTTCTGGGAAAAATAAGACAAATATTTCATTATGTCATCTGTTGAAGATTTTACTGAGCATGCTAAGCGTTGACATTCTAATGTCTGGAAAATGTTGCTGAAGTAGTTTGGTTGTATGTAGCTGTGTGGAAACTGATATAAAAACAACAGAAAAAAAAAAAAACACAACAAAAATCGTCCTTTAAAGACTCCATATTCCTCAACTGATATTGGCTTACAGTTGGGCAAGGCCTGGTATCCTTGTAGCAGGTAGGGGTAAAGGGGGAATGTTTTTATTTCTTCTGTTTCTTCACTTTCATTCCTGTTCCTCTTTCTTTCCTGTTCCTCTCTTTCATCTCCTCTACTATCTCTTCTATCTCTTTTCTCCCTTTCTCTGGGAGGAGACACAAAATGACCCACAAGGGTTGACATGTCGTTAAACTCCAACACAATCAAAAATAGACATTTTATTCTCCAAGAAAGGTTTAATAAATTGATATATGGTATTAATATAATCATAAAATGTGGTACCTGACAGCCTGTAAGGTTTCAGTTAGTCTCTCATTTTTGAAATGAAATGTTTTTTTCTTGTATCAATGAATTAATGTTGCCAACATTAATTCAGAGATACGATAAAAAACCATTTCATTTTTGATCCTGTTCAAAAACGAGAGACTAACTGAAATTTTACAAGCTGTCAGATGCCACATTTTATGATCGTATTAATACTATATATCAATTTATTAAACCTTTCTTGGATAAATATTTTCTATTTTTGAGGAATATGGAGCCTTCAATAAGAAATCTGTGTTTCTTGACTTCCAGGCAGCACAAACTTCATCGAGAATGGTTTCTATGATGTTGGTCAGCTGAGGCGGGAAACTAAATTCCAGACCCTGGATGAATATGCAAGACAAGAAATGAATGACAAACGACCAATCATACTGATCAATGCTAAACCAGAGTAAGTTATAGAGATTATTGTTATCATCAATGGATAGAGAAGGCATTGTTTAGACAGCATGGATGTGCAGTCTGATGTGGGCATTCACTGTTCACTTATATCATAGGGGCTCTTTTCTTTGGTTGTGTATGATTTTGTGTTAAGAGGGAATGATTCTATATAGGTACTGAACTATAAACAGCTTTGTTTGTCCGAAAGTTTAACTGTTATTTTACGCATTGCAGATGACAAATGTAAAAGCTTTCATTATTGTCCCCATGCTTTTGTATCTGATATGACAAACTTCATAAACCGTTGCAAGTTTAGGACAAACAAATGATGTATTGTTTACCCATGGAAAACGGTTCGCTATTCACTAAAACAAAATGTTACTATTGGCAGTACTGTTGTAATAGTGTAGGAAACATAGAAATATCCATATACACTGATCAAAACAACAAGAACAGAGAAAAAAATAGAGACCAGGGCCCAGTTGTTCAAAGCATTGTTAGCTTAACTAGCTCATTAAGGGTCATCTCGTTAACTGTTTTAGCGGATTCAATATACAATATTCTGATATTTTTTGCTGAAAAAATGTGAGTAGCTTTTGCACTGCAAAAGCTACTCACATTTTTTCAGCAAAAAATTTCAGCATATTTGCGTATCACTTGATGTAAATTTTAACGAATCGTTAACTAACGACGTCGTTAGCTTTGAACAACTGGGCCCTCGCACTAAAACAAGTGAGCCCCAACATGAGAATTTACACTGTCATACTCATGTGTCCAGTGAAGATACAGTTCAGCTTGAGCATCAGCTCAGTCTAATCAGTGGTTGTAGTGTGCCTGATGAGAGCACCCAGCTAAGATGGATCAGACTGTGTAGATGTGCAGGCTGATCTGAGTCTTTACTTGGTTGTCATGATTCAAGGTACATTTTCTCATTTTGTGGCTTATTAACTTGTTCATCTCAGAGTTTCTGATTTTGGACAAGTCTACTCTTGCAAATACATAGTACAGATGTCAATCAAAATTCAAATACACAGTAGCAAGCAATGTAGATTCTGATGCTGAACCATCTCATCTGGATCATCACTGTTCGAACAGTTATCTGTTTCAGTCTGTAGGGCTGAAAGAGTTAACTAACAATATTTGGTGGTTTCAAGAATTTAGTAAGAAGCACTGTTGTTCATTTATCTTGAGAACTTCATATAATGTTGTTTTCTTGAATTCACTGGCCTGGATAATATAAAAAAAAAAATATGGTAAATGTCCTAAAATTTTGAACACTTTATTCCATACTTTTTTGCATAAATTTTGCTTTTTGTACAATTGTTTCTTAAAATACTTAGTGGAATGGCAAAGGGTATAGACCCTGATCAGACTTCTCCTGCTCTGAGTCCGCACTGTTTGCATATGCTTTTTGTCAGACACTTTGGTGTATGAAATTTTAGGTCATTTACTATATTTCATAAATAGAAGTGTACAGCAGAACCAGTTATAACCCATGTATGCCTGTTGGATTCATCCATCTTGGCAGTTGGACCGATCCATTTACTATTTGAGGAGATGTTTCATTTTAGTATGGGGTTTCCATGCAGTTCAATGGCAAACAGTGCAGCTCCTGATCAGATAGCATGTTCTATGTCATCTAATACAGGTCTATGCCTTTTGTTAAAATTCACCTTGTGGGATGGTAGCCTTTAATGGGTGAGGGCAAGATACCATGTATACAGGAACTCAACAATTTCAGATATTTCATTATATGTTCAAGAAAAAAGGAGGTATTGTTACATCTTTGAGGAAGAAAACTCCATCAAAATTGTGTTTGCTTCCTTTCTGAAAAGGGGTCTACGCTGAAAGGAAAGAATTTGCTCTCAAGGGAAGCAATTTTTTTCCTTTTAGAGTAAATCCCTTTTCAGAAGGGGATAGATGTCTAGGAAGGCACAAAGGAAATCACAAGTAAGAAATGGCAGAAAAGCTACTAAGTGTTGATTTTATCAAATCCCCTTAGTTGGAATTACAGTAAATATTATTTTTATTTCAGTCCTTCAATGTCACAGTCAAACTCTCAGTCAGATATGGATGCCAAACAGGATGCTTCAAAAGTCAGTCTTACAGGCAAGGGGTCTCGAACAGGCCGTGATTCAAAGACGTAAGTTTAGTTTCAAAGTTTCATTTTTGGATGGGGTTTTGAAAAATCTGTCCTTTAAAATAGCGATGTACGGGTGGGAGTGGGAGCTGGTATTGGGCTGAGGTTTACCTTTTGGTCTCGGTGGCTCATTTGGATGTGCCGTCCGACTGAAGACCAGGAGGTCGCGGGTTCAACCCCCGCTGAGGTCTGCAACATTCTTTCGTGGAGATTGATCGTGAAATATTTTCTACGGTCATTCTCTCCCTTCTCCTGATTCAAGAAGGGCAGTTGTCAGTTTCTGGCAAAAGAATGTGCACAATACTGGTTAACCGCTTAGAGGACTAAGCCTGCTCAGTAAACGTGTGGTTAGGTAAACTGACCGCGCTCAACATGACCCCATTGGGTTGACTGGGCTGTAAAACCTCAACACAAACAAACCTTTTGGTTAATCTTTTTGAAAAACCTGTCCATAATGCCGTTAGTCGTTTTTCTTGTTAGATCTTATAGTACATGTACATATTAAAGTAACTTCTAGTCAGAAATATACAACGATTGGCTATGTATACACCAAATTGTTTTAATGTTTCTGATTAGATGATAACCTCCAAATTGTTTTAATGTGTCTGATGAGATGATAGCCTCATGTAAAACTAAAACAAACCTAGTAATCTGATCAAGACCAGGCCCCGAGATTATAAAACTTTTTGGTGCTCAATTTCAGCTGAGTATGAAATTTTCTCTGCTAATAAATATGAAAATGCCAACAATAGTTGGCATTTTCATATGTATTAGCATGGAAAATTTCATGCTCAGCTATGTTTCAGCAAGAATTTAGAAAGAATTTGCAATCGTTAGTAGTTTGAGATTTTATGCAAATTTCATGCTCAGATGAGTTGAGCATGAAAAAAGTTTTATAACCTCAGGGCCTGGCTTGTTTAGTCATGTTATGATATTTGTTTTGTAATTTTTTTGTCTCAGTGCACATATATAACAGCTCTGTGGAGGTATTTACCAAGACAGATTGGGTGGAGACAATAATAGTTTTGCTCTTCAGAGAAACTATTATATTGGTCCAGCATCACTTGTTTTGTTGTTATTGTTTAAATATCACAAGAAAGTCTAGGCTTCCCGTATAAGCCATCAAATCTGGTTAAACAGGATGTATTCATGATTTTCATATACGAGGTCCTTGTGGGTGATGCTGTCATAACGCTTAGCCCTCTGGGTAAAATTTTCAACAGATGACATACTGAAATACTTTTTCTTATTTTGCCTAGAAAACAGGTTTTGACATTTCATGCAAATTGTCATGGAGACAATTTGCATGAAATGTCAAAACCTGTTTTCTTGGAAAAATAAGAAAAAATATCAATATTTTGTCTGTTGAATTAGCCCAGAGAGTGTTAAAGGATAAGTGTATAGTGATAATAGAAATAGTCACTGATATTATTGTCATCCCAGTGTTATTGTTGACCAAGATACTGCTAATAACAATTGTTTTCAAAGTAATGCAAATTTTGGCCCTCACTTTGAACTGGTGTCTATAATGTCATATCATAAGTTCTCTTAGGGGGATGTATACATTTTCAAGGGAGACAACTTATTAGAAATTGTTTTGGTTCCCTTCTGAAAAGGGGTCTACTCTAAAAGGAAAGAATTAGCTCCCCTTGCTCCCTTCTGAAAAGGGGTCTACTCTAAAAGGAAAGAATTTGCTCCTCATAGAAGAAGGAAGGAAGCAAATTCTCTCCTTTTAGAGTAGACCCTTTTGGGAAGGGATAGTGTGCATGAAAGCAAGCAGAAAGCCACAGGTTGTCTCCCTTTTAAGAAATGGAAGAAAATCTACCGTCAGGTATAAATATGATTGTTTGTGGGCATATAATGTGCTTAACATAATATTAACATAAGAGTTCAATAAAGCTGACAATCTTTGAATGACTAGACTTTTGCATGCTGGGTAAAAGTTCTAGTGGACAACATTTTGAAATATTTTTATTTTTCCAAAAAATAGGTCTGTTTTCATTTCTTGCAAATTGTCTCCATTGTCTACGGTTTCTGTGATGAAAAAATGTTTGTTTTTTTTTTGTTTTTTTTTTTTGTGAAAGTATCTGCTGAATTTTCCCAGAGAGTGCAAAGGTAGAGGAATTTATTTTAATTATCAAGAGGCCTGATATATTGGCCAGACTATGCATTTTGGTGCAATACAAAACAATAGTCAGGTAGATTTAATTCTGTTTCTCCTTCTTGGCCCAGTTGGATGCGCCGTCCGACTGGAGACCAGGAGGTCGCGGGTTCAACCCCCTCCAAGGTTGACAACATTCTTTTGTGGAGATTGATCGTGAAATATTTTCTACGGTCATTCTCTCCCTTCCTCTGATTCAAGAAGGGCAGTTGTCAGTTTCTGGCGAAAGAATGTGCACAATACTGGTTAACCGCTTAGAGGACTAAGCCTGCCCAGTAAACGTGTGGTTAGGTAAACTGACCACGCTCAACATGACCCCATTGGGTTGACTGGGCTGTAAAACCTCAACATAAACTGTTACTTCTGATATTACTAAGGTAGAGCCTTAAAGGGAAATGCAGCCTTAAAAGGCATTGTGCTTGAAAGTAAAGAACTTCACAAACAATGAATTTTGACACATATTTGATCAAAATTGGTGGAAAATTTAGTAAGTTATAGACAATCAAATATTTTAACATTGGTGGAATGGCCGCCATTTTGAATATTTAATGAGGTCTCATAAAAACTAAAATTAGTTTCATAAAGGTAGTTATTCTCATAAAGTTGGTTTATTTTGGGGGAAATGATTGCTTGTCACTAGAATTAAAAAATTATAAAAAAATTGTAGCAAAAAAACCCTTTATAATTTGGTTTTTGCATATCTAATGTGGCCATGTGGCCTGTGTGACATTACAAAGCCTACAATATGACGGCATCCATGACAGCCATTTTAAATATATTCAAACCACCATAACTTCCTTATCTCTAGGCCGATTTTGAAAACTCTTGCATCAAAATGAATGGCTTGTTAAGCACTTTACTTCAAGATATACTTACAACTTATATTGCATTCCCCTCTAATGTTGTACTTAGATATGCATTTTAGATTAACAGATATATATATATATATATATTAGATAAACCATTGAGTTACAGTAACTCCTAAAAATCAATTAAAAATTAAAGTAACATTTAGTGAAATGATGAGGAGCTCATTCATACTTTAATTGTTGCCATCATGACATCAGATTTTAATACAAATTAACAGCAAGAACTTTAAAATTCATTACTGAAAACAAAATACCATATATTTTGTAAAGAGATCCACATACACGGTGGTAAGTATCTAGAGTGCCTTTGATTTTAATATGAAATAATGTTTATGAGCGATGTGCTGAAATTTGGTTTATGGTAAATGTCCTAAAACACTTTATGCCATACTTTTCTTTCCCTAAATTTTGCTTTTTATTTATTTATTTTCGTACTCGTACTTAGTGGAATGGCAAAGAGTGCAGATGCTGACCAGACTGCTCCTTCAGGAGTAGTCTGGTCTGGGTCTGCATTGTTTGCATGTGCCATTTTATTAGCAAGTGTGGTTTACGAAATTTTAGGACATTTACTGTATATGAAATTTGCACACTGCATGGCTCCGGATAAGGGATTTTTTTTTTCAACTCAACGAATCTTTTCCTTATTTATCCATTAAAGCAAGTTGTAGGTACTCATTAGCAGTGCCTTGCTGAGATGCTTCTAATGAGTACCGTAACCTATTTTCATGTAGAAATAAGAAACAAATGATGTGCATTGCAAGAAAAGGGCCCTTATGCAATTTACGGACAATACAGGCCCAGATCAGCCTGTGCGTATGTGCAGGCTGATCAGGGCCTTCATTGTCTGCTTACAAAATCATTGGATACTGTAGAATTTGTCAAAGAACAGAGAATGCTCAGGTCAGACTGCACAAATGTGCATGTCAATCTGGACCTGTGTTGTCTGCAGATTGTATGAGGGCCTTTTTCGTGTGTGTTGCGCATCAAATAATAACCTGAATATTCCTCTTATCTTGAACTATGACACTGTAGCTACAGAATTCCCAATGCTGGTATTGTTGAGATTTATATCATGTGCATTGTGAGAAAAGGGTCCTTTTGCTATAAGGAAAGTGAAGAAATGACCCATCAAGGGAAAAAGGCCATCTTAGTGTCAAAATTGTGTAACATTTGAACCACTGAAGATACAAAGATAAAATTTGTGTCAATATGTAGCAAATTTTATATATTGTTACATTGTTTACTTACAAAATAGATTTGAAGCGTCATTTGCATAAAATTGCACATGTAAGAAATTGTAGTTTTAATCACAAATTTACAATGACCATGGGGATGGAGATTGATAGAGTATTTTATGAGGTTTCAAAATATATATCATATATGAAAATCAGTAGACTGGCTGTCAAGGTATTACATTTCAAAGATTCAATTATTTACATAAACTTGCATGACTTACGCAAATTAGATTCAATTAAAAATGCAATAGCTTGACTATAGTTTGAATTGGTCAAATTTTTAAACCAGATATTTTTGGAAAGTTCTGAACATTTCTTTTGCACTATATTATAAGCAGAAATGTAAAACTGAAAAACAAAATAAAATCAATTTTTTGCAGAAACGTGAAACAGAAAAAAAATAATCAAATTTTTGCACATGCCTTTATATGCACATGCCTTTTCAATGATCATGATATTTGAATTACAGCATTACTATTTGACATATACAGTGTGGTACTAATTTTATATTTTTCTACCATTATTGGTTCAAAAGTTAGTGTATTTTGACACCTATAAGGATTATTTTCCCAGGATAGATCATATATTCTAGAGTACCCATTGATTAAGTAAGCAGGTAATGAAGGCCAGTTCAGACTATGTAAATGGGCAGTGTGACTTCATTGCCTGCATGTAGCATAAGTGTCCTTTATTTACATTGCACATGATATTTTCTCCTAGTTCAGTCTGTGCAAATGGTCATATCTATAGTTTGAGCAAACTCTGCCTAACCATGTATTGCTTATTGTTCAGATAAAAACATCTGAATCAGCTTTCATGCTTAATAGAATTTGTGTTTGAAATGAAGATTTGCTTGTAATTGAATTAACCAGTCCACAGGTACTTCTTGAAGATGAAAGCTGGTTTCATACATGAATGGATATTTCAGTTATTTTTGTTTTATTTCACAGCATTATTCGGAAGGACAATTATGTCCATAAGGTTACCCCAAGGGGGGCCAGTGGGTCAAAGTAGGTCTGATTTGTGTATCACAAAATTACTAGCAGTCACTTGTAATAAAGAAGTTTGATCAGCAACTGTGTTAGCAAACTAAGGTGTTTTAGATAATAAGAGATATGAAATACCTAAATAGTAGACTAGCACAGACGAAGATCAGTGCATACAGATGTCTAGTTGTAATGAATCAGTCATCCTTCAAACATCAGATGTAATGAAGCTGATTATTTTACAGACACACAAGAGTTGTTAAGCAGGAGTATTTAGTGATAATTCTGGGATATTTTTTTTTCTCATTTCTCAATAAAAACATAATGTTGTGGGTACATATTAGAAGTGCTTTGGCAAAATGCTGCAAATCAATACCCATAACATATGTCATTTTTATGGAGAACTGGAGAAAAGTATCCCAGATGTTGTCTTCCGAATCCTGTTTAGTCATGTCATTCAGTTAAATAACAGATGTGGATGATAGTTCACATTTTTATACCCTGCTACAAGATAGTGGTGTGGTATTATCCACCACACAATAGTGGCAGGGTATTTTGGTTTCACGTTAGTAGTCCATGTGGCCATCCGTCTGTCTGTCGTACGTCCATCTGTTTTTTTGTTTCTGGATGATAACTTGGGTAAATGTCATTGGATTTTCACCAACTTGGTATGTGCATTGATATTGTTGAGATCTGGTTTGGTATTGCTAATATGCAAATTTGTCAAGTTTTGACAGAGTTATCTGCCTGTGACACATCCGTATTTTTGTTCCGAGACAATAACTTGAGTAAATATCAATGGATTTTCACCAGAGTTGGATTGATGTTTGATTGGATTGGATGTGCATTGATGTTGTGATAAGAGGAATATCCAGATAAATGTTTTTCTTATTTCTTTATGACAACATTTGTTGTGAGTACTCATTAGAAGCCACTGAGTGAACTGCTTCTGATGACTGCACAGCATATGTTTTCATGGAGTAATAAGAAAATGTCAGTACTTTTTGGTTGGAATAAGAAAAACAAAACAAAACAAAACAAAAAAACCCCCAAAAAACACACACACACACACAAAACAACAACAAACAAATAGAACACCTTATCTAAAGATATGATTGTATACTTGCTGGCTGGGTGTTCATGAGCTGTGCTGGGTGACTGTAGCTTTTGTACATTACCAACATAGCCCCACATTGAGCTTCAAATCAGCAGATCTTGAACAGGGTCTGCACTGTTTGCATGGTACATCACACATTTTCATCTGCTATTGTTAATGAATAACTGAGAACCTGATCACTCATAATACGGTAGCTTTGCAGCATATTCTCTGGTTGTCATGCTGCATAGCAGTTGATGTGTATCTGATCATCTACAAATTATCTATTACCTTCAGAATTTTGGTAAGGTGTTTTATTGTATATATAGTAAAACTGACTGACATAGAGAGGACAGTGACACACTTAGATCTTTTATCAGGCACCATACTTCATACTTGTGAAATAATATATATTGTCCAAGATTTCACTGTTTCTTTAATCATGATCTACTTTGCTTGCTGCTGTGACTCAATTTTACACCAGACTTGGTACTTGTTTGTTATTTTATTAATAGGATTCGGATAGCATAATTAAAACTTCTTTTACTCTTACAACTTCAGTATTGACCACTTTTTACCTGGACCCATCTATGTTGTTTCTTTGAAGCTGGGGCAATTTTTGGCAGAAATGATATAATTGTTTTATAGAAATTCAGCTAGAATGCAGTTTTAACCCATTTTGATGCACATAGTATAGGTCTAGACAAAGGGAGTATTCAAAACATACTATATGAAATTTCTGCACTTAAACATTGCTTGTGAGTACTCACTGGAAGTGTTTCCACAAGGAGATGCCAGTGAAGACCCACATGGTGTGATTTGGTGCAAATATTGTAAAAATTATCCTCGGCAATGCATATAGTTACAGGTATTGAGGTCCAAGGTTAAGAGAGTTATGTCTTGCCTAAGAATTCTCAGTTGTTCTTTATTAGTTATCAGACAGATCAGAACTGAATTTATTAAAGCTTTTAATTTATACAAAATAATAAGGTAGAGAATGGAAAGATTTATGCATTGTGATCAGGTTCTGCTATTGTAGTAAGTATACATTTGACCCTGAAGATGTGTCTTTGATAAGTTTACACAGATAATTGCTAGTCTGTTCTATGTTGGTCTTGTAATTAATTACATGAGACAACTTTGGCAACAAATTGAAAGCATGCTACCTGCAGCTGAACTACATTTTTTCAAACTACTTACAAGTTTCCAATGTAGATATTACTAGAGTTAACATTGGTTGTTGATCAAACTTAATGTGGAATTCAGTTGGTTAATAATCTTTCTTTCTTGATAACTCATTCTTGACTACAAATTTTGCATCAGTGTTTTTTGTTACTAAAATCACGAGATTGTGCTTCATTTCAGCCTCTGTTATAAGTAAGCAAGACAAATTTTCTTTACGTTGTAAATAATTTCAGTTTGACATGGATTCATGTATGCAAATATTATGGAATTGCTGCAGTATCAGACAGCTACGACTTATTCTTGGCAAGACAATTGCACCTCAGCCTTGGTACTTAATATCATAACTTTTATTGCATGAATATTTTGTTCATAAAATTAGGGGAACTGATACAGTTTCAGGGGAGATAACTCTTTAAAAATGATTTTTGTCCCCATCTGAAAGGGGTCAACTCTATAAGGAAGGAATTTGGTTCCGGGGGAGACAGTTTTAGAGTCAACTTTATTTGAGAGAGGGTACAACATACGAGGGATGTTCGAAATGAATTGCTTATTGTCCTCTAGCTCGATATCCACGCGGGGCACGATAAAAACCAATACATACCTGTATAGGGCTATTCAATATCTACACAATGGTGTATAAATGTACATGTTAGACTAAGTGTAAGACATAAAATTTTCCATTTGAATACACGCAGTCATTGACCACTGCAGTAAAAATGGTTGGTAGAACCGTCGACAAAAAAGATGAAATACGGGCTTACATCAAAGCTCGCTCAAAACTTGGTTGTTCTTTGAAGAAGCTGATGACTGAAATTTCTACTGCTTTTGGACCTTCTTGTGTGTCTTATGACACAGTTCGGCGGTGGAAAAAGAAATTTGAGTCTGGTGTAGAGTCCATCAAAAATGCACCGAAATCAGGTAGGCTAAAATCTGCATCTCGTAAAGAAATTGTTTCCAAAATAAAGGAAATCATTGAAGGAGATGCCAGATTTACAGTTCATGATATTGCACGAAAGGTAGGCATATCACTATCAATGGTTCACCTTATTTTGAAGAAGCATTTGAAAGTCAGAAAGATTTCTGCTAGATGGGTGCCACATCTGTTGACTGACGAGCAAAAGAGGCAACGGGTTAAAGTGGCCAAAAAGCTGCTTCAAATGTTTCCAAAATATGACAAAAGGCAGTTTGCCAATGTCGTCACAGGTGATGAAACCTGGGTCCATTATTTTGAGCCTGTCAAAAAGGTTAGCAATAAGATCTGGGCCACTAAACACAGCAAACGCCCAATAATTGCCAAAGGTTCTTTGAGTACAAAGAAGGTTTTGTATGCAATCTTCTTCTCTGGTGAAAGTGCCAGTGAAAAAGGGCAAAAGCATCACTGGATAGTACTACAAAGACGTAGTACTGAAGAAACTGAAAAAGTATTATCAGAAACGACGCCCTACCACTGATTTTAAACATGTCCGTCTTCTACATGACAATGCCCCAGCTCATACCTCCGCAATAGTTACGGCGGTTTTGAAGAAAGAAAAAGTAACTGTTTTGCCTCACCCCCCCCGTATTCCCCAGACCTTGCCCCATGTGATTTCTTTTTGTTTCCGAAATTGAAAGCATTCCTTGCAGGGCGGAAATACCAGTTCCGACAGGCACTTGGATTTGCCATTCATCAGTACCTTATTACTGTGCCCAAATCAGCGTACCGTGACGCCTTAAAGAAGTGGATACATCGGCTGAAACTTTGCATTTCTAGCCACGGGGAGTACGAGGGCATGAAATGAGTACTTTTGGGCTAACTTGAAATTTGAAGTCTCCAGATAGAAATAAGCAATTCATTTCGAACATCCCTAGTACTTTACTTATAGAGTGGACCCCTTTTCAGTAGGTTCTTGTTGTACAGTAAAGCAGACAAGAAGTCACAAAAGTTATTTACCTAACAAAACATCAACCATGTGTATCAAGTCACCTTTACTCTTTCGAAGCCAAATTTCAGGCGACATTTGCCATCTGTTATTTTTTTTATTTTTATTTTTTCACAAACTATCTCTTGGAAAGAAGTTTATATTTACAGTTGAAAGACTGAATGTCAAACAGCATAGATCCAGATGAGACGGCTACATTATGGCTGTAAAAGATTTAACATGAGTTTGATATCATTCTGATTTGCATTATAAAAGTGGAGGAAGAAATGAAGCATAATGTATAGATAGCATTTTATCCCTCTTGTCACAGTTTCCTACCTTCAGTGTGGCTCATACCATCAGTTTCTCATCCTGTATACTTATCTTACAATAATGAAAGACTTGTGTCTCAGGGCGGATATCTGTTTTACCATGAACCAGTTAACATTCCTTTATTTAGACAGATAAAAAATATCTGCACTGAGAACATTTACTGAAACCAGCAAGGAAAACCATCACTGTTTTGTACCATTTGCAAGTTGAACAGAGATGGTTGCTATATCTGTACAGTTGTTGATTTTTTATGCTTCTTGCAATGCTTTGTGAAAAAAAAAAACAAAAAAAAAAACAAAAAAAAAACGCACACACAAAAAAAAAACATATCGTTATAAGCTAGCTAAGTAATTCAGCAATTTGTATATATTTACTTTTCATTTTGTCATTTGATTGTTAGTTGTGAAAGAGTTGTAGTAAACTGTCAATTCTGATTTACTGAACTTGATGTTAAGATTTCACTCAAGCTGAATATTGCAACAAGATACTAAGTGTATCTGTAGCTGTCTGATTGTGCGGGATGTTTGAATTATCCATATTATCGGGAATCTTTATCATAAAAAGTTTTATCTATTTATGAGGAAAATAAATCATCATAAGTAAATGATTCACTATATTTCAGAACATTGACCTCATCAATCATGTCAGAACAGTAAAATTGTTTTAATTAGAGTATTCTTTCTGTTGTTTCTTTAAAATCATTGTATGGTTGTTTCTTTTGGGGAATGATAAACAGGCAGAACCTGATTATGAAATTATGCTGGCTCTGTTTTGTCGTTGCAGTCATTCTCCAACGTAAGTAAGATGTTGTCTGTCATCTGTTATGGTGCAGTCACTTCATTTATTTTTTGTTTAAAAATATGCCCTGGTGGAGAATTAAAATACCATAATGACTGACTTTCAGATCTCTTGTGTGAGGAATATTTAGGAATAAAGAATACACAGTTTGAGTTTCTTCCAGACAATTTTTTTCTCTCTCAAAGACTTCTGATTTGGAGTTGGACAATTTATGGCTTCAAGATTTGTTCATTATAAAATATTTTGGCAACCCTCAATATGTTGAACAGGTTTAAATTTGACCATTCAGATCTGTTTACTTATCAACTTTATCATAGACTGGTCCCATTTTTCTGCTACATGTACTTTGTAAGACTTAATGGAATGAATATTTGTTTGATAAAACTTACTATATATACCTCTTCTTAACCAGACCTGAAACTCAGAAGTATCAGTTTTAAAATTATTTGATATGGGACATTATTGAGATCTATGAAATGTTTTGAAAGAAGGTCCTTTAGAAATACAGAATTAAATGAAATATAGAGTAGCATACGTTCATTGCTTTTCAGTTAAAAAGGGCTTTAAAGTTTGGCTCATGAAAATGTTATTAATGCTAAAACATTATTGTTAGATACTGGGCGCAGTCATATATTCACTAGGAGCCCAGTCCCATCAGTGACCCTGAAGGCAAAGTAACTGACCTAGACAGTTTTCAAACATTTTTTTTAACTATCTCCTCCTCTTGAATTCCAGAATAGATACTTGTACTGATATTGGAAATGGTCTTAAGTTTTGTTTAGTACAAGCTCCACCCCATCAATAACTTTAAGGTCAAGGTCATGGACTTAGAATTTTTTAACACTCAGAACATATTTTTAGCTTTTTAAAGCTTTTTGTCTCCTAAGTGCCAGGACAGGTTTAGTTGATACTTGGACTGATGTTTTAATCAATACAAGCCCCATACCTACAATGGCTTAGCAGTCAAAATCACAAACTTAAGTAATTTTTTCCCACTCCAAATGATGAAGTTTTATTTTAAAGTTTTTTAAAGCTCTATGTCTTCTATGGATATAGTTAATACTTAGACTGATGTTAGATACTGTAACAAAAGTTTGTTTTGTGGAAACTTGACATTGACTTATTAACCTTGAGATAAAGGTAATGGACTGAGAAATGTTTATATAATGGCAAGAGCAAGTTTCAGCAAGATACCATGTCCTATCACGGATGTTGTCTGATGCAATAATCAGGCAGGTTTTATTGTTTGGTCTTGATTATAAGCTATCCATTGTTTTGTGTTTTTCTCATATACAGTTTAGCAAACATGGAATAATTGAAAATTGTAATTTACTGTAGTTAACAGTGATTTTTCAGCTTTGAAATTTTCTGCTTTGCAAAGTTTCTTCTTTCATCTAAGGTTTCTTGAAGTTCAAGGCCAGTCTGCTTTATGGTACACTGAGGCCTAAATGAGCCAAACTAGTTAAAATGTATATGTTTATGGTTTAGATTCACCTCACCTGAAACTTTAAGCCTCCCTTTGAAATGTTGGTCTAATTAAGGTTTAAATTCTGATTTGTTCTATGACTATAAAATATAATGTTCGAACTTTCTTGTAAATTATTTCCATTCTTATAACAGTGGTAACAAAGTCTTTTTTGCATAATGCATATAATTGTAATTTTGTTACCTACAAATTGAAAGTTTCCTGTAATTTCAAGAACTTTTCATTTGTTATCAATGGAGAGTATAATTTTCAAGGTAGAAATAGATACATAGATAGATAGATAGATTTGTGCTGCAAACTTAAACTTTAGGAAGATAAAAAGTCAGAAAATCATTGTGTAATGTTAATATAATTTACTTTTACAATATGATTGCAATTTGATTACTTACATTACAAAGGGTGATTGTGATTTTATTTAATTGAAGGTTTTAGAAATTTCAGTGCCTGTACCTGCAGTGTAGGCAGTCAGTAATTATGGAAAGTAAAACTTGGTGCTGCTTTTTTTATATTTATACGTGTTGAAATGTGTGCATGCTTTTGTGCTTTTCGTTAATAAAAATAGATCCAGCATTTTGTGAGAATTGTGTTAATATTAAATTGATATGTGTTGTGATATGATTGTAGCTTAGTTGTAAAGAGATTGACAGTCATATAACTTTCATTTGCTTTAAAATAGCTCTATGTGCTTTTCAGCTCATTTTAGGAGCAGTTAATTATTTTTCCTTGTAGCCTCTATATAGGCAGACTGTAAATTAATTAACACCGCATAAATTGAAGCATATTGATCTTTAAGATGTACAGCACAAATACTACATAGTACTATTTCTGACAGATCTAATTTACTACATATTTTCCAAATATAAAATCTTGAATATTTTGTGTTTAGTTTCAAGATTTTATAAAAGAAGAATGTGTGAGTTGTACAAAGATATTTTATTATGATCAACTGACCAATTCTTTTGTACTTTATTGTACTTTTAAATTAATCTAATTTACTTAACTGAGCAATCCTTTACTAAAGATTTAACATTTTAAAGACATAAGTGTGTGATTGGAAAACGAGGAGAATACCCTATTCTGTAGTTCTGAAAACAAAATATTTTGTTTTTACAAATTATTTTTTTAATGACACTGAACTGTTCTTTAGATTTTTTAAGCAAAATGACAGTAATTATATATAACATTTGCTTCAAAATAATACCATTTTTTTTATCTGTATCTTCAAGGATTCACATGTTACTAAAGTTTGATGCTCATGAAGACCTTTTTTTGCTTGATGCCTCCTATACACACACAAATTGAAATTGATAGATCTATATTGATGATATTTTCAAATCTAGATAAATTCTTTTCCACTCCAGTGTTACATTTTATGACTAAAACTCTTTCCTCGCATTATTTAAGCTCCACTATACTTGGGACCCTCAGTGTTATCAGGTAATTAGTTATCATAAAGGGAAAAGGAACTTCTGTAGTATTTCCACCATTTTAACATTTTTAGGATTATTTCTGTAGAATGTGGTTTTAAAAGATCATTTTAGAATTCCAGTTCTGGGTTAGATTTAGTACATTGGCCTTAAGTTGGTACTTCATACCTTTTGTTGGGTCAATTGTTTACAGTCGAGCCATAGTATACAAATGCCAAAATTTCCTTAAGGTAGTTGTCCACTTGATTGTCATTGACCAATGTAATGAAACCACACATTACATGAATTCCAGGTATTGGTTATTATTTATAGCTGCACTATTCTTGTCACTGTGATGTCAGAGTACTGTTGATAAAGGGTTATCAGTAAAACCTGGACTGGGACATTTGGGACATTGGTTAACACTGCAGACTCAGATCAGATGCTGCAGAACATGGTGTCTGGTCAGGGTCTGCAATTTAATTGCAAGAAGTTAAGGGTTAAATGAAACAATCTTAAGTCTCCCTTCAGGACCATTATCTCGTCAGCCTACTTAAGAGACAATGGACCCACCAGGCTATCAGTGCTTTGATTTTTATTTTAGCACCTTACTTTATCCTTACAAATGCCATATTATGGATGTGGAAATTTAAGGTATGGGACGTCTAAACAGAAGTAAAGATCTGTGCTGCAGTACAATAATGTGTTTGTAGAGAGTTCATATGATAAGAAGTAAATGCATTACATAAAGTAAAGCCATTTTTTTGTTTTGAGAATTTATTGAATCTTTGCAACACCAGGAACTCTACGAAAATGGTCTATTTGTTTGTTGGCTAACTTCGTTGCAGCATAACAGTAGTGTTGCTAGAATATTATTTTATTACTTTGCGTCACAGCAATATGGCTGCAATAATCATTTAATTTTATAAGTATGTTTCTTGAAACTAATGTACACATCTGTAATAACTGAGGTTTTGGTTGACGAGTGTACCTCTTCTGTTTGTTTTCAAGGGCTGATATAGTAAATGGCATGGTGTCTAGGCTCTCTGCTAGTGGACGGTAAGGCACAAGCACCAGCTGTGTTTCAGAGAGCACAAAACTTTCACACATGCATAGAATATTCTTTCACACATGGCATAGTTTTATAGTTTTCATACACAAAATGTTCTTTCAGAGTTACTGCCAGAGAAAATATTGGGACGGTATCATTAGTTGCCCTATATAAGTATGAGTAATACATATTTATATTGATCCATGAGTACCTATAATTTTCAATGTTGATAGAGTTGATGACTCTGTTTTCCTTATGGCTGCCTCCTATATTCACATGTAACAGAGGAGTCATTTTTGTCTAAGCATAGGGTGTATAGAAAGTTTGTAGTAGACATGCTTACTATTTACTGGCACCTCTTTATTGATTTTAATTGGCTGTTTTTTTGTTGTTGTTTTTTTCACTTTATGAAGGGAGAGGTCAAGGTCCAGCTCCAGTAGCGGGTTTGTTTGTATTTAAGTATTGTATCATTGTTTACAGATCACATTCATTCTACTGCACTTTGTTTGAGCCATCTCACAAGAAAAAGGCTCTTCAGGCTTTTTGTTGAATCAGTCTTTCAGTGCCCACTCTCAGTTTCTTTATTAAGACCACATGTCTAGTTATTTGGCTAAAGTTCCCCCTTAGTCTACCACTTACTTGAGCGAACAGCATAACTTCTTGCGAGACTGCACAGATTTCTGGCAAGGCTGCACAGATGTATGGGCTTGCCTGAACTTTTGCTGTTTGCATATGCTGTAAGAGCTCTTTTCCCATGAAATGGGTCATGTGATTGTCCATTTAATTTTGTTTGAAACTGCTGTAGTCACTTTCAAATTATAATGAATGGTTCACCTTTATAGAAAGAAAGTTGAAAAAAAAAAAAACAAAAAAAAAAACAACATAAAAACACACACACAATAAAAAACAACAAAAAAAAAAAACTAGTAAGTTTCAGTTCAGGACTATGCTAAAGTAGTGTTTTCCAGCATATTACATGACTGCTTCAAAAACATTATTGAACTAGGTTTTTACATTACTGTATTGTTTGTTTCAATATTGGCTTTTATTGTCTTTTTATATTAAACACTAAGTACAATACTTATTTGTCATATTACGTGTATATATGTGATAAAATATAGCAAAATTAATTGTATTATAATATTATAATAATATTGTCATTTCTATATGAGTAGCTGAAGAATTTGCTTGCGTCATTTTTGTCACAGTTGCTATAACAAAATACAGTATAGGTCTGGGCTCAGTTGTTCAAAGCTAACGACATCGTTAGTTAACGATTCCTTAAAATTTACATCGAGTGATACGCAAATATGCTGAAATTTTTTGCTGAAAAATGTGAGTAGCTGCTACTCACATTTTTTCAGCAAAAAATATCAGAATATTGTGTATTGAATCCGCTAAAACAGATAACGAAATGACCCTTAATGATCTTGTTAAGCTAACGACGCTTTGAACAACTGGGCCCTGGTTTTTTGTCCTCTGCGTATCATCAAGCCATGCAGCCACACTTGGGTCAACCCTAACATTTTCCTGTGAAACAGCATCTGAACCATAAAATTTAAGAGGAGATTTCTCCTGAAGCTGTACTCCTGCAATGCAGTATCATTTTACGAGTATGTCCTGGTCCTGTATTTCATTTTGTTTTGACAGTTTCACAATATCACTGCATCAACCCAAGCATTTAAATCCATTTCTCTCAAACAGTGGCTTCAGCAACTGTGAAATCTGGCATAAGATGTCTCCTCAAGATGTTCTACTCCATTTATTTTGCCTCCCAAAGATCTGAATAGACTTCATATTCTGTACCTTGCCAGATTATTTAGTAATAACAGTTTAATAATTAAGCCAATCAAATTGTCAGGCTCAAAAACAGTAACTGCCAATAGGAGAGCTTGATTCACTAGTAATAGGATATAGGATATAAAGGATTGGATACATAATGTTATGTAATCAATCTGTTTGCCATCTGTATCATTATTAGATGTACTTTGAGGAACCTTAATCCCATGCCCTATCTTTTCAAACAGTGTAGAGTGTAGATCTAGATCAGCTGGCTTCTGAAGAAGCCAACTGATCTGGATCTACACAATTTGTCATTAAGTAAGTGAATTTGAATCATCAACCTGGACCAAGTAATCTAATTGGCTGAAAATTAGAAATGTGGGGTGGGGGGTTGTGGGGGGGGGGGGGTGGTGGGGGGGGGGGGGGTGGGGGGGGGAAGCATCTTAGTAAGGGTTCAGTTACATAAGAATCTTATGTTAAATGATACTGTGTGCTTAATCAGAAAAAAAGTAACTCATAAGGCCAAGGAGAAAATATAACTACATAAGGCCAAGGAGAAAATATGTAGAGTTTATTCATTCTTTAATGTTAAATATGGGATTTATAAACCGAGGGGGGTAAAAAAAATCCGATAAAGAAACGAGTGCAAAGCACGAGTTTCTTTATTGGATTTTTTTTACCTCCCGAGGTTTATAAATCTTGTATTTAAAATAGGAGAAATGAATAAACTGTATATTACATGCATTTCACCGCAATAGAGTACACCATTTAAGAGGCTTTTGGGGCAAGTCTAGTCTGCCAGTTTGTTTACGCTGTCATTTCTATTTTGGGTCGGCGTAGTAATAAATAATATATTTAGGATAGCGTTTGTTTTTATCCTAAATGATATTGACAGCAGGGTCAAAATCTAGGCTGTTCATATATTACAAAAAAAAAGTAGTTCCAGTTAAAGAGATTTATTTCCCCGGCTAAGAGGAAATATTTCTTCTTAGAAAACAAGGAAAATACCAGTTTTATGTCTGGTAGAAATCATGGTATTTCTTGGTTATGCATGTAATATAACTAGTTATTTGAGTGTTGGTAAGTCAATCTGCACCATTTTATGCTTTTGATTTTCTATGTATATCTTACACACTGCTGACTTCTTTTGACATAATTTACAATTTACAGGCAATGGTTCAGTGCACATGATAGACCCTGTTAAGGAATTCTTTTTAGATTTTACACTGTCATTTCTGAGTCCTGGTTGTTGTCGCTGGTAATAAGTGGAGTGCTGATTGTGCTTTGTCAGTTATACTGTAGAATAAAGTAGAATATGGAAGTGGGCACAAAGGTAGCTTGTCTGGGTTCATGGGCAGATATCCTTAACTCACCTACCACTAATAACTTCAGTCTCACAGTTTGCTTTATGGCTATGGGTACTTATATCAAAGTAGGATGTGAAGAACTTTTAATAGGATTTTTATCCTACGATATTTACCATAACTACAATGTATCAGTAGAGAAAGGCTCAAGTAAACAGTGAAGACCCACATCAGATGCTGCATAATGCAATGTCTGACCAGGGTCTGCAATGTTTGGCACTCATCCATCAGCTTCCAGACACATGAAGAAATAGTCAAATGACATCAGTCAGATTTTAGGACTATACTAAAGAGTTAAGGTGTCACAATTATAAACAACAGGTACCCCCGGATGATGACTGGACAATGAATTTATGTACATCAGGAGTATATAATATATTCACCATAAAATTCCCAGTCTGGTGTTAAGTGACCTATCGTGGTCATAAAAAGTCTCCCCATAGTTCATCACAGAGCATTGTTATTTTCATTTTCCTTCAGATCATTGAAACATTCTGAAATCTTGGAAAATCAAATTCCACTTAAGCGAGTGCTCTTGTCATGCTGAATAAATTAAGATTCCTTGCCCATTTCTAATTCTTAGCCAATCGGATTACTTGATCCAGGTTGTTGATACATATTTACATACTGAATGACAAACAGGGCAGATCCAGATCAGTTGGCTTCTTCAGAATGCAGGATATATCCGGGTTCAGCAGGACAAGGGTTAAATGCTTTGAGACGGCCATAAAAAGTCTCCCTGTACTTCATCATAGTGCAGTTTTCATTTTTATTTCCTTGGGATATCGTTGGACCCATTCTGAAATCCTTGAAACTAAAATTTCACTGAAGCTGGTGCTAGGGGGAATATGCAGTCCTGCAAACTATACTTTTAGCATAATGATGAGCCTCAGTGAAACTGAGACTGATTATTGTTCTTTTGTGTTCTGTGTTTCTAAGTGCAACCTTTATAGATTTTAATTTACTATAAACTTTACTGGAGCCTTGAGTACTTTTTATGCAGATATTTTTTTGATGGCCTGTAATTTTACATTTGTCTAACAAGAAGCTAGTTTTAGAGACACATGCAAAACTGTTTGTTAGTCTGTTGTTAGTTTGATCACAGGAGTTTGACATTTGGTTCTTCTGATGCTGAAACTTCAAAATGTAGAATGAGATTAAAGTCTGTCTGGCTGATGTTTAAGATTTGAAATTGCAGCTGTATGCTTTTAGTTAATAGATTACTTTTATACTTCCTTCAAAGATAATTACATTTCATGCATACAGGCTTATAGACTTACCATATTCGACCAAATTACCACACATACCCATATAAGTGCACAGTCAAACAATTTCGTAGTCTTCATATTACAGCTTGTGTACTTTTATCTGCTTCTTTATAAACTATATGTTGTTGGTACTCATTTGAATTGCCTCAGCAAGTTGAGTTCAAGTGAGTACCAACAACATATGCTTTTTTAAAGAAGATCAGAAAAAAATATTGCATTAAATAATCATCTCATGAAATCGTCTTCTCATCTTTCTTTATACTTTAAGTTTTTCCAGTAATTTTGAAAATCCTAAGCGCACAGTGCAGTAATTAGGTTGAATATGGTAGATTGCCATGGATGTCAAACATGTGTATTTTGTTGATTTCTTTTGCAAATGTAAGCTTTATTTATTTTTTTTTTCATTGATTTGTTTTTATTGTTTACAAATTGATTTGTTTTTATTGTTTACATTTTGTATTTTCCTTTCTTCTTTTATTCTTGTCTACTGCATTAATCTGTAGGTAAACTAACAAACATTTTTGCTGGACTGCTTAATTTTATTTATCTCCTTGAAGTTCAAAATGACCTTATGGTATTTGCCAGCAATATAGAATCTGATCATCCTGTCTGTCCCTACAGTCTGAATAAGTAAACAATGAAACCCAGAATAGATTATGCATAAGCTATTCTTGTCTGGGTCATTCCTGCCAGGCTTATGCTAGCCTGTATCCCAGGTATACGAGGGATGTTCGAAATGAATTGCTTATTGTCCCCCGCCTTTTCGAAGAAAAGTGGAGGGACACTGTTTTTGGTTTTCCGTGGTGCGTGGTGCGTGGCGCGTGGCGCGTGGCGCGTGGTGCGTGGCGCGTGGCGCGTGGTGCGTGGTGCGTGGTTCCGAGTTTTTAGTGGGTACTTTGTCCCCTTAACTCCTCCCACAGTTTCTGTCCGATCCTTTTGAAACTTTACAGGTGTTTTAAGGATCGTCTGAAGATATGCATGTGGTTTTTTCAGAATCCTGAAATAATTTTTTATCACTTTTTCTGCATTTTTAACTTAGACATTTTTTGAGTTCTAATATTACAGAAGTCTATAGGGAGTAGGTACCTTGTCCCCTTAACTCCTCCCACAGTTTTTGGCCGATCATTTTGAAACTTTACATGGGCTTTTAGGATGGCCTGAAGATATGCAGGTGGATTTTTCAGAATCCTGAAATAATTTTTTATTACTTTTTCCGCATTTTTAACTTAGACATTTTTTGAGTTCTAATACTACAGAAGTGTATAGGGAGTAGGTACCTTGTCCCCTTAACTCCTCCCACAGTTTTTGGCCGATCCTTTTGAAACTTTACATAGGCTTTTAGGATGGCCTGAAGATATGCATGTGGTTTTTTCAGAATCCTGAAATAATTTTTTATTACTTTTTCTGCATTTTTAACTTAGACTTTTTTTGAGTTCTAATACTACAGAAGTGTATAGGAAGCAGGTACCTTGTCCCCTTAACTCCTCCCACAGTTTTTGGCCGATTCTTTTGAAACTTTACAGGTGTTTTAAGGATGGCCTGAAGATATGCATGTGGTTTTTTCAGAATCCTGAAATAATTTTTTATCACTTTTTCCGCATTTTTAACTTAGTCATTTTTCGATTTCTAGTACTACAGAAGTGTATAGGGAGTAGGTACCTTGTCCCCTTAACTCCTCCCACAGTTTTTGGCCGATCCTTTTGAAACTTTACATGGGCTTTCAGGATGGCCTGAAGATATGCATGTGGTTTTTTCAGAATCCTGAAATAATTTTTTATTACTTTTTCCGCATTTTTAACTTAGACATTTTTTGAGTTCTAATACTACAGGAGTATATAGGGAGCAGGTACCTTGTCCCCTTAACTCCTCCCACAGTTTTTGGCCGATCCTTTTGAAACTGTACAGGTGCTTTAAGGATGGTCTGAAGATATGCATGTGGTTTATTCAGAATCCTGAAATTATCTTTTATCACTTTTTACACGTTTTGAACTTAGACATTTTTTGAGTTCTAATTTTACAGAAGTCTATAGGGAGTAGGTACCTTGTCCCCTTAACTCCTCCCACAGTTTTTGGCCGATCCTTTTGAAACTTTACGTGGGCTTTTAGGATGGCCTGAAAATATGCAGGTGGATTTTTCAGAATCCTGAAATATTTTTTTATTACTTTTTCTGCATTTTTAACTTCGACATTTTTTGAGTTCTAATATTGCAGAAGTATATAGGGTGCAGGCACCTTGTCCCCTTAACTCCTCCCACAGTTTTTGTCCGATCCTTTTGAAACTTTACAAGGGCTTTTAGGATGGCCTGAAGATATGCATGTGGTTTTTTCAGAATCCTGAAATAATTTTTTACCACTTTTTCTGCATTTTTAACTTAGACATTTTTTGAGTTCTAATACTACAGAAGCGTATAGGGAGTAGGTACCTTGACCCCGTAACTCCTACCGCAGTTTTAAGCCGATCCTTTGAAACTTTACAGGTGCTTTAAGGATGGTCTGAAGATATGCATGTGGTTTTTTTCAGAATCTTGAAATTATTTTTTATCACTGGTTTCCTGCTTCAATACTTAGGTATTTGATACAGGACCAGTGGTCCTCTGGTTAACTTTACCATTTCTAACACCTCAAATAAAAATTAGGCGGGGGACATAAATTCCCCATGGAATTTGCTTGTTTCTATCTGGAGACTTCAAATTTCAAGTTAGCCCAAAAGTACACATTTCATGCCCTCGAAGTACTCCCCGTTGCTAGAAATGCAAAGCTTCAGCTGATGTATCCACTTCTTGAAGGCGTCACGGTACGCTGATTTTGGCACAGTAATAAGGTACTGATGAATGGCAGATCCAAGTGCCTGTCGGGACTGGTATTTCCGCCCAGCAAGGAATGCTTTCAATTTCAGAAACAAAAAGAAATCACATGGGGCAAGGTCTGGGGAATACGGGGAGGGGGGGGGAGGGGGGGGGGGGGGTGAGGCAAAACAGTTACTTTTTCTTTCTTCAAAAACGCCGTAACTATTGCGGAGGTATGAGCTGGGGCATTGTCATGTAGAAGACGGACATGTTTAAAACCAGTGGCAGGGCGTCTTTTCTGATAATACTTTTTCAGTTTCTTCAGTACTACCTCTTTGTAGTACTTTCCGGTGATGCTTTTGCCCTTTTTCACTGGCACTTTTATTGCGACTCCTTCACCAGAGAAGAAGATTGCATACAAAACCGTCTTTGTACTCAAAGAACGTTTGGCAATTATTGGGCGTTTGCTGTGTTTAATGGCCCAGATCTTATTGCTAACCTTTCTGACGGGCTCAAAATAATGGACCCAGATTTCATCACCTGTGACGACATTGGCAACTGCTTTTTGTCATATTTTGGAAACATTTGAAGCAGCTTTTTGGTCACTTTAACCAGTTGCCTCTTTTGCTCGTCAGTCAACAGATGTGGCACCTATCTAGCAGAAATCTTTCTGACTTTCAAATGCTTCTTCAAAATAAGGTGAACCGTTGATAGTGATATGCCTACCTTTCGTACAATATCACGAACTGTAAATCTGGCATCTCCTTTAATGATTTCCTTTATTTTGGAAACGATTTCTTTACGAGATGAAGATTTTGGCCTACCGGATTTCGGTGCATTTTTGATGGACTCTACACCAGACTCAAATTTCTTTTTCCACCGCCGAACTGTGTCATAAGACACACAAGAAGGTCCAAAAGCAGTAGAAATTTCAGTCATCAGCTTCTTCAAAGAACAACTAAGTTTTGAGCGAGCTTTGATGTAAGCCCGTATTTCATCTTTTTTGTCGACGCTTTTACCAACCATTTTTACTGCAGTGGTCAATGACTGCGTGTATACAAATGGCAAATTTTATGTCTTACACTTAGTCTAACATGTACATTTATACACCATTGTGTAGATATTGAATAGCCCTATACAGGTATGTATTGGTTTTTATCGTGCCCCACGTGGATACTGAGCTAGAGAACAATAAGCAATTCATTTCGAACATCCCTCGTACTTACATGAATAATGAACTACATGTATAGATTTACAACAAATTACAGCTGTAGAAAATTATTTGATAAATGTGAAAGTAAATGTATCTTCCCTTAGCTATAGCATAGTCATACACATAATGTGATGCAGATATCAATAATAACAAAAAAAAAAAAAGAAAAAAAAGATAAATAAAAAAATAAAATAATAGAAGAATAAATATAAATTTAATATAAATTAATAAATTAATTTTATAAATCATTATAATCAAAATTTTGGAAATTCTTTTGTAGAAATGCTGCATCAATGTGCCTCTGTGCCCTGCAGGGTTAGATATCTGCCTGCTCATCTTCTGTTGGCCTCATCTTCTGTTTGGAACTTTGGAGGTTCGCTTGAAAGAAACTGCCCAGAGTATAATAATTTAGGCTGCAACCTAAAGAAAGAGCTTATTTCATATGAAAAGAATGAAAGCTCAGATCAGTCTGCACATTTGCCATTCTGATCAGGGTCTTAACTATTCATCAGTGTATTCTTCAGTTTCCAGCCATTCTATGATTGAGTAACAAAGGCCCAGATTAGGCTGCATAAAATTGAAATTTGACCTGCACTTTGCTTTAAAGCCCATTTCTTCTATTGCACTTCATCTAGCTTGTAAATTTATATTATGTTGAAATCTTTCTAAAAGTTTCATCTGTGAAGTTCAGATCTGAAACACAGTTCTTAAATTTTAAAGTTTTTTGAATGTTTCAGGAAAACTCGGAAGCAGCAAGAGCGAGAAGAAAAACAGAAGGAAGAAGAGTTACAAGCACAACTTCAAAGAGAGGCTGAGGCAATATCTAATGCAGATAACCGGCCATATGACCCCCCATGTGACTCAGTGCTATTTAAATTTATTGAAGAAGTAACAGAGAAAATACAACCATTACCAACTACAAGAGAACAAGTTAAAGCTTTAGCTGTGTAAGTTAGCTAGGCCTATTTCTGTTTCACATTTAATGTATGTAGTTACAATAAGCTTTTTAAAAATGTGAACAAAAGAAAACATTTTCAAAATAATAATGAATAAAAATGTCTGTTTAAGCCTGTAGTGTAATTCATTTGAAGAGAAACTTAAGTTTCTGATAAGGTCTATGTTGAAAGTTTTTGACATCATGTCAAACGAAAGTGCTTTACAGGCAGAGACACATACACAACATTTTGCACAGGGAGTTCTGAAGATTAATTGCACAGTTTCAATGAATTTCTGCAGGGTGGTCGGGTGGTGCGAAGGTGCTGTGTATCTTACATCACTGGGAGGTCCAACTGATATTGGCTTACAGTTGGGCAAGACCTGCTATCCTTGTAGTGGGTAAGGGTAGAGGGGGAATGTTTTTATTTCTTCTGTTTCTTCACTTTCTTTCCTGTTCCTCTTTCTTCCCTGTCCCTCTCTTTCATCTCCTCTACTCTCTCTTCTATCTCTTTTCTCCCTTTCTCTTGGAGATGACACAAAATGACCCTCAAGGGTTGACGTGTCGTTAAACCCCAACACAATCAAATCAATGAATTTCTGCAATGATCTTAAATAGAAGGTGTCATGACCAGGTTTTTTTATTTTTTTACTCCTCATTTGGTGCTGCTTCTGTGTACCTCGGTTGTTGTTATGTTAAAATCCAATAGTAATAATAGTAATAGCAATGCACAGCATTATACTCCACTGCTGGAAGCCTATATATCAAGTTGAAATATCAGTAAGCGATGCAAATAATACATTTAATGTAAGTTACTCTGTGAATCTCATTTAATTTGGGTGATAAAAAATGTTATCTTGAGATAACCAATTTTTAAAGTTTATAATGGGTCTTCAATACTGTTATAATTCATATCAGTAAATCTGACATTATTGACACGTAAATGCCATTTTCATACTAAACAGATCATTAAGCCGCTGTGTGCATTTTTGTTTGTATCGGATGAAAAACAGGCAAATTATGGCATGAAATAACTCTAAATAATTATCAAATTTACTGAGTCATATAGAGCTCTTCTCAATACCAGTGCACACATAAAATTTCAGTGCAGTCCCATAAAGAGAATAAAAATTATTGCATGGAAACTAAATATTGACAGATTGACACAGACTGCTGTCAAGTATGAAAAAAATAATACGTCACCACTATCACATGTTGGGGTATAATAATAATAATAATAATAATAATAATAATAGAAGTAATAATTTTCTTAAAATAGTAGAGAAGATTTGCATTTAGATCATATGTATACAATTCTAAAACCCTTAATATGCTGCATACGAATATTAGATTAAATTTAAAAATCTAGCCATGATATTAGTATTGACAGCTTGGATAAATGTTAGCTGCTAAACTTATTCAACAAGATTATCAGTATCATAGTCTTTGTTGAACATTCTTTAAATTTTATCACCGTTTCAGACTATTTTGTGATCACAGCAGCTATTATTATTAAATGTTCATGTGCCTGCAGTAGAATATCACTAATATGTTGATATTTCAAAATATTTCTGGTCATTTGGAGCTACTGAGCTATTATATGTGTGAATAGAATACTGCTTAAGTGCTGGTAGAAGGTATGAGAGTTGTTGCAGTTTTCCATGCAGTATTCCTCATGAACAGCATCAGTCAAACCAAGTCTGCTGTTTTCTATGTTGTGTTTTTTTCTGTATTGCAACAGGATCCCCCTTTCAGAATCCATGTTTTGTGGCTGTAGCCTTTCCTGAGTTTCTCCATTCTATATTCTTATATATCCTAGAAAGAAGGCTTTGATATAATGCTGTTATTGTTGAATTTTCTTGTCCTTTGAGACTTGAGGTCATAAATTACATGTGAAAATACTATCAAACCTGTGTTTAGCAAGCACCTAAGGGAAAGCCAAAAGTGGTTGCTTAAGACAGGTGCTTGCTTAATACAGGAAAATTTATACTTATTTGACTTTTAAGGGATTTGAAAATATGGTCTCTTAATAGAAGTGATAGCTTAATACAGGTAGCCTTTAAGACAGGTTTGACTAGAGTTCCATTTAAAGCAAAACTAGGGCTGAGGAATGTTGTAGTTTTTCATGATCAGTCATGAACAGATGCCATAAGTAACAGCTTTCTGTTTTTATTAGCTCACCTGAGCATGAAGTGCTCAAGGTGAGCTATTATGATCACCCTGTGTCCATTGTCTGTCTATGTGTCGTCAACATTTTCTTTAAACGACATCTCATCTTAAACTTCTGATCCAATTTCCTCCAAACCTTACAGAATTGTTACACTTGGCCCTGTATCAAAATTGCTCAAATGGTTCTGCTCCATTGAACAAGATGGCTACCAGAGCTAAAAATAGAAAAATCTTTAAAAGGACATCTCCTCCTTGGCCAGTGGCCTGATTTTGAAATAATTTCTTAGAAATTGTCCTCTTATGGCCCTCTACCAAAATTGCTAAAGTGGTTCTGCTTGGCTGAACAAAATGGCCACCAAAGCTAAAAATAGAAAAACCTTTAAACATCTTCTAGGCCAGTGGCCCTATTTCAAATTAATTTCACAGAAATATGGCCCTTTACCAGAATTGTTAAAATGGTTCTCCAGTGGCTTGATTTCAAAACAATTTAACAGAAATGTTCCTCTTATGGCCCTTTACCAAAATTGCTAAAACAGTTCGGCTATGCTGAACAAAATGGCCACCAGAGCTAAAAATAGAAAAACCTTTAAATGATGCCTCCTGCTAGGCCAGTAGACCGATTTCAGTATAATTTCACAGAAGTGTTCCTCTTATGCTCCTATACCAAAAAAACTTCTGAAATGGTTTGACTTGGCTGAAGAAGATGGCTGCCAGAGCTAAAAATAGAAAAATCTTTTAAAAAACATCTCCTAGACCAGTGGCCTGATTTAAAAAAAACAACAACAAAAAAACAGAGTACCCAGAGAAAAACTACCTCACTTTCTGTTGCAGAACTTGGCATTTCACATGTGATCCAAGGGCTGGAATCTGCAGTGGTGAGAGACCTGATGTTTAAGAATCAGGGCTCTTAACCACTAGGCATTGGAGGCCTGTCCAAAGATCTCTAAACCACTGTCATTTATTTTGTACATTTATGAAAAAAAAAGACCCAAAGCAAAACTAGATCAACCAACAGACAGAAATCAAAACTACAGCCAGAATAAAGATATCAAAAGATTGAGCCCCATCATATGAAAGGTATCTTCAGGCAGTTGATCCAAGAACATTTTGTTAGCCTGAGTACCCAACTAAGCTCTTCACTGCTTGCATAAGACACCTGTTCAAACAGCAAACAGGAAAGACTCTTAGAAGACTGTGAATTAGATAATAATTGCATATCAGAAGGCACGTTAAATTAAGCAGTGGCCTAGCTAGCCTGATTTTCTTGCAGCAAAAGGTCACTAAGGTCACCCAGGTGTTTGTCCTTATTAATTTTGGCAGTGTAGTTACTGACACTTACATAATGCACTGGGGACCAAAGCTAAAAATAGAAAACATTTAATGGACATTTCTAAAGCCAGTGACACCATCACTTCCACAAGCTGTCATGAGCTCAGGTGAGCGGTCCAGGGCTATCATGGCCCTCTTGTTTTGTTCTGTATTTCTAAAGTTATTTCGTTGTGAAAGTGAGAGGATTGACATGAAAAGTGAAAGTCCATGTTGTGCAAAATAAGAAAAAATATCTTTCATCTGTCTTCTTGTATAATTTTGTCACTAGAGTCAATATATCCTATAGGCTGTCATAATGAAATCAACTAACCGTCTGCATTTTTATCTTTCAGTTATGTTGCAGAGAAGATGGGTGGTCCCATAGAAAGAGGCCAGTTAAGCAACTTTGGTTGGGAGTTACCATTAAGTCAAGTGAAATTTGAATTAAAATCAAATATTATTCCTATAGGCAAAATAAAATGTGGCATTCATGTTCACAGAGCTCTATTGTTTAAGGTAGGTTTTACTGAAGATTTGAGTCACAACATGAGAAAATGTACCTCTGGACATGTATGTCTAGCAATTGTTCACATACTCTTAAGCATCTGGGCAGTCTGACCAGAAGCTTTGTTGGGTAGTCTTTGGATAACCAAGGATCAAATGCTTCTTTAGATGGACAGCAAAGACTGATCAGTCTTAGCACTTGCACAGTCTGTCCTGAGTCTTGCTCAGCTCATATATGTAGGTTTATTTCCTCACATTACCACTCATTTGTTGATCTGTTGGTCTGAACATTCTGATTCGTCATTCGTTTACGGATTTATGAGTTTGGATTATGGCTTAGGTACCATGACCGCAACTACTTATTACCACTCATTTATTAGAATTTTTTTTTGAAGTTTGCAGTTTATATCAGGGTGCTCCTTGAACTGCTTTGTCACAAGTATTCAAATGTTTGCATCACAGCCTGCCACTCAAAATCAGGGAGAATACAAAGTTTTGCTTGACTGAGGTGGAAATATGGGTCAATTTGTGGTCTTCTTGTGTTCTGGCTTCAGATTACCTTTGAGCCTACTGCTTTGTTTTGCCGCAGTATTCATAATTATGTGTATTTCAATGATGAGGTGGAGACCCTTATTCAGACTAAACAAGTTTGTAATTTGATGCTGCATCAGAATTAAGGGTGAGGTTTCTCAGGAGCAAAACTGGTTTAAGCACTCCAGTAGTTTTTCTTCTGAACATTCCCAGGTAGTTTCTCTGTTGCAGTTCTTACTTTGTGCATCAGTGGTTTCATGTGTGGCATTTGTTTTGTTATTGTTTGTACCTTGTCTCTTTTTCTTCGGGAAAGCTGTGCTTCGTGATTTTGTGATTTTCTGGGTATATTCACTTATATTTTTCAATTATACATTCTCTGCATTCAGATCCCTCTGTCAGCTCAGAACAGAAATTTATATTTAAGGGAGACTTTTTCTCCAAAATTGTCTCCTATTGTGGTCCTTGCTTACAATATTTTTTTTTTAATCTGAAATCCACTTGTTGTGGTGTTAAGGACACATGATTATGACAAACTGTATAACATGTCAGTTCTGTCTGATTTGTAAGGATAGATTTCATAAAAAAATAAGCTATACAGATTCAATTTTTGGGTGTAGTTGGGCTGCTGATAACCAAGCAGACAGACCTCTTATATCTTCATTATTAGCACTAACATGTGCACTTAGTTGCTTACAGCTGCCTGTTGTCCAATAGTAATGAAACAATTAGAAATAGTTCTCACAGAGATATTAAATCTTAGCAAATAGGTTTGTAAGCACTGCTTTGATAGTATTTACTTACTTGTTGATGCAAGTTTGTATAATATATTTATAAACCCTTGTCGTGCTGAACCCAGGTATGCCCTGCATTTGCAAATAGTATAGATCCTGATTAGTTAAGCCAACTGATCTGGAGCTACACTGTTTGCCACTAAGTATGTGAATTTGTATCAACAACCTGGATCAAGTAATCTGATTGGCTGAAAAAAAGAAGTGGGCGTGGCATCTCAATTTAATCTCATGACAAGGGTTAACAGTTAACTATTTCATTGAGATTGGATAATATCATAGATGAATGATTTTAAATCTTAGTAAGTTTTTAATTAAATGGATAACCTGAAAGATTTTTCCACCAATTGCAGTTCTCAGAACTGAACAACTTTTACAGGAAGTTACCTTCCTAATATTTGAAAACTTTCAAACCTTTAGCAAAACTTAAGGAAAGAATTTGCTTCCAGAGCTAGCATTCTTTTTTATTTTTCCTTTAAGAGTAGTCCCCCCACACCTCCAGTGTGAAAGGCAGCAAGATTTTCCATGCCAGAGTTATTATGTCCCCCCAACTACCAAAGCGGGGGGGAGGGGTGGGGTGGGGTGGGGGACATACTGTTTTTGGGATGGCGTCAGTGTTGGCGTCGGCATAAAACTTCTAGTCCGCTCTGTAACTTGAATACCCTTTGGAATATTTTGATGATACTTGGTAGATCAGGACAAGATGACATGTCGCATACAAGATTGACAACTCTGGCTTTCTTACTTTTGGAGTTATCACCCTTTGTTTTATTTGAAAAAGATTTGGTGTCCACTCTGTAACTCGAATACCCTTTGGAATATTTCAATGGTACTTGGCAGAAATGTAGAACAGGACCAGACGACATGCCGCATACAAGAATGACAACTCTGCCTTTCTTACTTTTGGCGTTATCTCCCTTTGTTATTTGACAGTGATAATCCATTGATTTCGTATCTGCTCTGTAAGTCAAAGACCCTTTTGAATATTTTTATGATGCTTGGTAGAAATGTAGAACAGAACCAGACGACTTGTCACGTACAAGAATGACAACTCTGCCTTTCTTACTTTTGGCGTTGTCTCCCTTTGTTATGTCTGACAGTGATTATCCATTGATTTCGTGTCCCCTCTGTAAGTCAAAGACCCTTTGAAATATTGTTATGATACTTGGTAGAAATGTAGAACAGGACCAGACAACATGTCATGTACAAGAATGACAACTCTGGTTTTCTTACTTTTGGCGTTATCTCCCTTTGTTATGTCTGACACTGATTATCCATTGATTTTGTGTCCACTCTGTAAGTCAAAGGCCCTTTGGAATATTTTTATGATACTCGGTAGAAATGTAAAACAGGACCAGACGACGTGTTGCATACAAGAATGACAACACTGGCTTTCTTATGTTTGGAGTTATCTGCCTTTGTTTTGTTTGAAAAAGATTTCTTGTCTGCTCTGTAACTGGAATACCCTTCAGAATATTTTGATGGTTCCCGGTAGAACTGTAGAATAGGATAAGATGACGTGTTCCTTATAAGAATGACAACTCTGCTTTCCTTACTTCTGCTGTTATCTCCCTTTGTTATATTTGACACTGATTATGCATTTTTAGTCAGCTATGTAAGTCGAATCTCTTTGGAATATTTTAATGATACTTGGTAGTAATGAAGAACAGGACCAGATGACATGTCACATACAAGAATGGCAACTTCGGCTTTTTTTTACTTTTGGAGTTATCTCCCCTTCTTGTGTTTGAATTTGATTTCTTGTCTCTGCTCAGTAACACGAATACCCTATGGAATATTTTGATGATGCTTGGTACAAATATAGAACAGGACGAGATGACATGTTGCGTACAAGAACGACAACTCTGCGGGATTGGGAGTGGGGACATTTTTTTTTTTTTTTTCTAAAAAACCTATTCTAGTGTACCTTAGAAGTGTATCCATTCCACTTAAGATTTTTGGATATTTGAACCTAGGGTGAATATTGGGTAACAGTATAATAGATTTAAACCACCTAGTAGTTTTTACTACTGATCATTCTATATGTGGCCTTATGCTGCTCACTGTGGGGCTTTTTGTCATGTTTTGTTCTGTTCCTTGTCTTATTGTTGTGTTTGGTGGAGCCTGTTTGACATTGTGCTCACCTTGCTAGGGAAGAGATAGCTGGTTACTTAATCTTTCTTTTGGTTTGTGGCATGTGTACTATCTGTCCTGATTTATTTGCTCTTTCTCTTGATGTCATTGGTAGGTTATGTTATATGATTTTGGCGCTTCCTAGACATCTTCTATACTATGTTTATGCTGTTGATTTATTATGTTCAGTGTCAAATATTGAAATAAAAGAAGTTATCAAATTTGGTGTTAAACTAGTTGAATGGAAATTCTCACCAAAGCAAATTATTCAGAAGATGTAAATGAAAGCTGTTTTAAGCATTAAAATTGCCCACTGTGCTTTTGACATTTTTTTTGTGCTCACAAAAGTAGCCACTTTAACACGAGATAGTTTTTTAATTTACTAGTTGCCTCCTTTGCTAGTATAAATGTATTGTTATAATTTTATTCCTTGATTGGCTGTGCTGGTTGAATGAAATAATAAAAGATGAAATAAACTGATTGGAAACATTTAAATATTAACTGTAAATATGTACGTCATGAAGTGTTCCATTGCACTTTTCAGACATTAGCAGATAAAATAGCTGTAAGCTGTTCACTTGTACGAGGTGAATATAACAGAGCATGGAATGAAGTACTCTTACCAGACCAAGATTACACAGTAAGTTTTATAGAAAATCTTCCCAGAAACAACTCTGCATGCTGAAGATGAATTAAGCAGATTACATATGCACAGTAGTTTTCTTATTTTTCCCTTGAAGAAGGGCTTGGCAGTTCACATAAATTGTCTCCTAAAGGGGTGATTCACAATTATCAAGCCCTTTTTTCTGGGAAAAAAATAAGTATAACAAAATAAAATCTGCTAATTTGTTAACTCAATGTGCTGAGTTGAATAGTCAATATAACACCTGGTATTCCTGTAATCTGGTATGTTTAAGTTTTACACATACAACAATTTTTATACTCCTGGTACTGTCCTACTTCATATGTTTAGGTTTTTTGCCTGCTGCAGTAAGAAAAAAATATAAACATGTTTTATGCTGCTTATTATATCTGTAAATAAGGCTTTCAGATTTTTATTTTATAGTTTCAGTAGACTGCCTCTTAGGCAGTAGTTCAGATGATTTACAAAAAATATGTTTTAAAATATTATAAGCAGGAGTCCAAAGATTAAACAGTTTTCTTTCAAGATCACAACCAAATAGGCAGATATATACTGTTGTCAGAAGCTGCTAATTTAGAGTGTGAGTACTATGAGGTGAGGGTCCTATTCCGTCTCACAGCTTGTATTGTCACTCTGTAATATACCTTTAGACATCCATCCAGCAGATTTACCATGTTTTCAAAATATTTATATATTTTTTATATATATATATATATATATATATATAAAAAAAAAAAAATAGCAATAAATAACTGCAATACACAAAACAGGTTTTGTGGGTACTTGGTGTAATTGCTTTGATCAGGTGGTTCCAACGGGTACCCCTCAAGAGTGTTTGGGTGCAAAAAATACTAAAAGTATCTAAACTTATTACCCTAGTTAAAATAACATCATATGTAGCTGTCGAATAGTTTTCCTTGCAGGATTGTATCTACTCTCATAACATTAAAGTCCCTATAATACCCTGATTTTTTTTTTTCAGCTCTAACCATGGTTCTTATAATTCTTTAATAGTTGTGTTATTGAAATCTGATGGTATTCAAAAGTTCTTCCACAGTTATCCAGAATTAGATGCTAATATCTGTGGAAAGTGATGAATATTTATGGGATGATGCACTGCACTTTTAGCTCACTTAAGTCTCATAATATTATGCTAAATTTTTATTCACTTGAAGTCTTGAATTGAAGCCCACTTGGGAAAACCAGTATCGCCCATGTTTGAGCAGTAAACATCCAGTTTACACCACGTAGATTTGCAAGCTGGTCTGTGTCCTTATTGTTTATTTTTTTTTTGTCTTAACAGACATCTGATGTGTTCATATTTAATTAAAATTACCTGTGTTACAGATTGAAGATATAATGTTTGCGTTAAGTCCCAATGTAAGTTAAGGAAGCATCATATTGTTTTTGCCTAGTACTAATCACATTTTACCCTTTTCTTTTCTCTTGTACTTGCAGTCAGCAAAACTTGTATCTTATGCAAAATGAGAAAGGACTTAATGTAGCCAGCAGAAGTCTAAATCAGCCATTAGCACAGTGTGATCAGGCCCTAAGGTTATAAAACAAATTACTACCAGTTGCAAATTCTTTCTTGCAAAACATAGCTGAGCATGAAAATATTTCTGCTAATAAATATGAAAATGCCAAATACTGTAGGCATTTTCATATTTATTAGCAGAGAAAATTTCATGCTCAGCTGACTTGAGCATGAAAAAGTTTTATAACCTCAGGGCCAGGCCATCATTGCCCACTAATCAGTGGATACTGTAGAATATGTTGTCTGACAGAGAAGGCCCTGAGTGGACTATATATATGTACAGGCTGGTTGCTTTGGTGTTTGTATTTGGCATAAAGACCTTTTTCCCACATGCACATTATATGATAACCTACATCAAGCTTTCGCTGTTTAAGTAAATTCTTACATTTTGATGTGTCTTTACCATACATGTTTGCTGATCAAGGTAGTTAGTGTACTCTACTGTTGTTAATAATAAAGGTGAGGGGAAGGGGTGGGTGCGTGAGGGTAGAAGGACATTTTTGGTGTGGTTCCCACAGGTGTCCACATTAGCATGACTGTTTCTTCTCTGTATAATGTCTCTTGACCAGTGGGTGGATTTTAGCAAATTTGCATGGATACATTATTAGGACATGCCTGAGAGTTCATTAGCTTGACTTTCTTTTCAAGGTTGTCATAGTTTGTAGGGAACATAATAATTATTCAGGGTGTTTTCTAAAAAGATACTTCTGTTTTTTTGATCCTTTTCTTTCTGATAATTTGAAGCAAAAATGCAAATAAATGACTTTGTGTTTGTTTTTATATCGCCAGGATAACATGTTAGCTGGGGCAGAGCATTTCCCACAAGATTGCATGGGCGCCTAGTGAACACTCAGATCAGCCTATGCATCTGCACAGTCTGATCAGTCTTTGCTGTCCACCTGTGGATGCTTTGGATCCTTGCCTATACTCAGAGTGTCTTGCAAATACTATGATAAGGCTGCATAGATGTGCAGGCTGACTTGAGTCTTCGCTGGGCACACATGCAATCTTGTAGAAATTGCTGTGCTCATTTAATATCTTTTTATATTTTTTTATGACAGTTGAGTAAGAAAAAAAACAAGTAGAATGACATTGAATGAAGTAGTGTCACCACCATAGTATAATAATTGGGGTGCAGATAAATAATTGAAAGTTTGAAAACAAAGTAAAATTAGGAAAATTTTAATTATTACTGTTTGTTAAAATTTTCTGTCTGAAGAAACTGCGACTCAAATGAGTCAGTGTCAGATAATTTTAATGAACACTCAAAAAATGAAAATAGCTGGTGCCAATATTTTTTAAGCTAACATGGAAGTCTGCTGCAGTGTAGAGCTTCAAATTGCATCCTTGTAAACATCAAAATACCCGGAAATCTCCAATAATATTTCATTAATATCCAAACAAAACTTCTAAATAGGAGCTTCCCCTCTTCTGAAAGTAAACCCTCAGTGAAATAATATACAAATTAATAATCTCTTCTTACTTCAAAAGGCACACTTGGACTGTCACACTCCCTGTGGATTTTTGCATTCTCTCCAAATTCTACAAGTAAACTATAGTTCTTTCAAAAGAACAATGTTTAACTTGGATGCAAAGAAAAAAAAAAGACAGAATTATCTAATTAAAGAAAGTTGAGTCATCACAAATATTTATGAAAGTCAATAAAGGTCACATTGGAAAGGATGAATTATCAGGAAAATGAGTATCTATTACGATGAAAATGTATCTGTTATGAGGATTAAAATATCTGCATCACCAATAAAAGATCCTTTTTTCTTGAAACAAAAATAATCTTGCAAATGAATCTGCAGTATTCAGCCAGACTAAATGTGAAACAACTAACAAAGATTTGGCATTGACTAAGTGGCACAGCAGACAGATAACCAAGAGGCTCAAATACAAATGTGTAATAATACATTATTTACATATACCAATTTAGTGATTACAACATTTTTCATGAATAAAGTATTTATAGTAATTGCATTCCATGCACAGAAGTTATGCCACATTGCTGAAAAGTGATGTAGGTTACCAGAATTGTACACAGTTTGCTGAATACATGTACTTATGGTGATAGCTTGTCTGTTACACCAACTCATCATCATCTTGCTGTCAACTCGCTGCTGGTTGACTTGGTCTATCTACATCAACTAAATTGCTTATTGAAGTTCTTTCTTCTTGATCTTTATGTAACGTTTGGGCTGTGGTCATGCACTGCAAATCATGTAAATCGGGTGCTTTTAGACTTACTAAATGATCTGTGTCAAATAAAAGGGTGGTTAATACTTGTGCAAACCGTGAAGACCCAGGTATGTGTGTGTATCTGGACAGTCTGATCATTGTCATTGCAAGTAGGTTCTACACCTACCAGTTCAGATGTGGAACAGTAAAGGCCAATGCGCAGGCTGAGCTTAGCTTTCGCCCTTTGCTAAGCACCCTTTTATATGATGTAGCTGCAGTCAAATTGTTTATTTTTATTTTCTGAAATTATTTTCTTTTTATTTGTTGAACATTACTAATGAGACTGTTTCATCAATTATATAATGAATATTCACTAGTAATCTGAACAAGATGAATACAGAAGCTTCTCAAGCAACATGCTTTTGATGTCCTGAATCCCATTATTTTACATGTTTAGATCTCTTTCATAGCTTTATGAGAGAAACCTTTTTTTTTTCAATATTTCAAAAGTCATATTGTCTCCAATGTGTCTTTGGTAAATACAGTAATACTGTCCCAGAGTCTGACATGAATAAGTTGTTTTAGACATTTTTTTCAATTCTTAATATTTTTTTAGATTTTTCTTAGATGTTACTGTTCAGCTGTCTGCCTCTGTCGATAAGATACATTATACTGATAAGAAATGTTCATAAAATGAATAAAAAGTGTGAGGTAAAGATAGGACCTTTATTTGCTTCATTAACTTGGTGACTGAACTTTCACATCAGATTTAATGGATTTTTCTCAGAGGTATTTGCCAAATATATCTGGATAATGAACATAGAGGATCTTGCATGAGTGGTCATTTAATATGAAATTTATGAAACGAGTTTGGGTAATTTCTGTATTTTGCGAGCTTTAGCGAGCAAAATACAGAAATTACCCAACGAGTTTCATAAATTTCATATTAAATGACCACGAATGTAAGATTCTGTTTATCACATGGCCCTTCCGATGACAAAAAATGCACAAAATATATTTTTAAAGATAACGGCTTTCCATAGCTAAGCGGAACAAATCGCTACCAAGAATTCAATAGAACTACGCAACAAAAATAGTTCGCATAAGTACCGAAAATAACTAGAAACAAGATAAATATGCCATTGTTAAACTGAAGGGAATAATGATGATTTTTGTTTGAGCTAATAAATATTTCATTTGAATAAATCAATTCAAAACTAAATATTCCTTTGAACAACGTCATTCAGCGAGTCAATACGTCACTGAGAATGAGTAGGGAAATCCCTCACAGTCAGCTGTCGTATTTAAAGGTCACTGACCTTGATCAATATAGTTTTATGCCGAGGTTGACACACTCAAGTAAACGACAGATTTCAAAACTGTAAAACATTTAACTGTAGTTTGGATTTTAATTTGACACATTTATTGACTATCTGAGCTATGTCATCCTCCAATGTTTTTTGGAGGAGGTGAATTTTTTTTTTCATTGACGGTTTGACGATATCGATGTTGAGATCTCGAGTGCCTCCAAATATGTTGCGGGAAAACATCGAATTTTTACCACCATGAATATTTCTGGTAGTCGTGTTATTCACATTGTGATTGTTTTGTGTCTTCTCCCTCCATCGGTCTGACATTTATCGTTCATCTCAAAATCATCTCAAAACTGAAGGCAGGATCTGTTTCAAAAGTAAAAGTTGTATCGGCGAACGCGGACACCATCTTGGTTGCTATCAATAAGCGGTGTAATACGAATATTAATGAGGGTAATTAGGCTAACCAATGGGAAGCCTTGCAGGTGTTATAACACGTGTGGTTATATGATTTTTATGACATGGGTTATTTCACTGAATAACGTGACGGTCATGTGATAAAATTCCTTACAGTAACAGTGGTCATTTTGTTTGTCGGCACAGTATGGTCAGGACTTTTATTATTCACAACCTTGAGGACTATATATGATGGATGGTCAATATCCTGACACATGCAGATGTGCAGCCTGGTTCAGTTCTTGCTGTTTGACAAAATTGTCATATTTGTTAATGTTTGGTCAGCAGATGATATTTTGAATTATTTTTCTTACTTTCCTAGAAAACAGAATTTGACAGTTCATGCAAATTGGATTGTCAGAAATAAGGAATTTGTTTGTGTTGAGGTTTTACAGCCCAGTCAACCCAATGGGGTCATGTCGAGCGCGGTCAGTTTACCTAACCACACGTTTACTGGGCAGGCTTAGTCCTCTAAGGAAAATTATCCATTTGCCCTCTGCTAAAATTGTCCAGAGAGTGCTAAAGTTATTAGATATGAGTGTTGTGGTCGTGATATCCGTGATATAGTTCTTCTTCGCTCTGTATTATTATACATCCTGTGAATCAAGAAGGTCAGATTCAGAATCCTATTGGAGCTCAATCCTTTCAGAGATATTTTTTTTCGTTGTTCTTGAGTAAAAACAAAACCAAAGATTTATCTTTGATTAAATGAATGCATTTAACTAATGAATGTTCTTAGAAAGTAAATGCAAGGACTCGTACTTAGCTCTTTATATGTTAACTTATTTTTGTCATTTAGTAGCACCTGGTCTCAGTGCTTGTTTTGTTATCAAATTGTCGAAGTTGCAGCCTTCATTTGTTAGCTCGCCGGGACTATGTCCCTGGAGAGCTTATGTTGTCACTCAGTTGTTGGCGTCAGCATCTGTCGGCGTCTGCATCAGCGTCCACATCAGCGTCCGCATCAGCATCCACGTTAGCGCAATGTTTAAGTTTTCAAAGGTGTGCATAGTTTTTAGCTCACCTGAGCCGAAGGCTCAAGGTGAGGTATTGTGATCACTCACCATCCGTCGTCGTCGTCCGTCCGTCCACAATCTTTAAACAACATCTAAACCACTGATTTGAATTATTCAAATGGTTCCGGTCTGTTGCATATCTAGGTCACAGGAGCTAAAAATAGATTTTTTAACTAAAAACTTAAAAAATCTTCTTGTCAGAAACCACTGGACCGATTTCCATATAATTTTGCAGAAATTTTCCTTTGGTGACCCTCTACCAAGGTTGTTCAAGCCATTTGGATTCGTCAAAAAACATGGCCCCCAGGGGGCGGGGCTTATTTTCCCTATATAATCTATATAGAAAACTTTAAAAATCTTCTAGCCAGAAACCACTGGACCCATTTCAATATAATTTTGCAGAAATGTTCCTTTGGTAATCCTCTACCAAGATTGTTCATGCCATTTGGATTCGTCAAAAAACATGGCTGCCAGTGGGGGTGTCTCATTTTCCCTATATATCTATATAGAAAACTTAAAAAATCTTCTTGTCAGAAACCACTGGACCTATTTCCATATAATTTTGCAGAAATGTTCCTTTGATGATCCTCCACCAAGATTGTTCAAGCCATTTGGACTCGTCAAAAAACATGGCCACCAGGGGGCGGGGCTTATTTTCCCTATATATCTATGTAGAAAACTTAAAAAATCTTCTTGTCAGAAACCACTAGACCGATTTCAATATTATTTTGCAGGAATGTTCCTTTGGTGATCCTCTACCAAGATTGTTCAAGCCATTTGGGATTCGTCAAAAAACATGGCCGCCAGGGGCGGGGCTTATTTTTCCTATTTATCTATATAGAAAACTTTAAAAATCTTCTTGTCAGAAATCACTGGACCGATTTCAATATAATTTTGCAGAAATGTTCCTTTGGTGATCGTCTACCAAGATTGTTCAAACCATTTGGATTCGTCAAAAAACATGGCCACCAGGGGGCGGGGCTTATTTTCCTTATATATCTATATAGAAAACTTAAAAAATCTTCTTGTCAGAAACCACTGGACCGATTTCCATATAATTTTGCAGAAATGTTCCTTTGATGATCCTCCACCAAGATTGTTCAAGCCATTTGGATTCGTCAAAAAACATGGCCGCCAGGGGGCGGGGCTTATTTTCCTTATATATCTATATAGAAAACTTAAAAAATCTTCTTGTCAGAAACCACTGGACCAATTTCCATTTACTTTTGCAGAAATGTTCCTTTGGTGATCCTCTACCAAGGTTGTTCAAGCCATTTAGATTCGTCCAAAAACATGGCCGCCAGGGGGAGGGGTTTATTTACCCTATATATCTATATAGAAAACTTAAAAAATCTTCTTGTCAGAAGCCACCAGACTGATTTCAATATAATTTTGCAGGAATGTTCCTTTGGTGATCCTCTACCAAGATTGTTCAAGCCATTTGGATTTGTCAAAAAACATGGCCGCCAGGGGGCGGGGCTTATTTTCCCTATATATCTATATAGAAAACTTAAAAAATCTTCTTGTCAGAAACCACTGGACCGATTTCCATATAATTTTGCAGAAATGTTCCTTTGGTGACTCTCTACCAAGATTGTTCAAGTCATTTGGATTTGTCAAAAAACATGGCCGCCAGGGGGTGGGGTGGGGGTGTCTCATTTTCCCTATATATCTATATAGAAAACTTAAAACATGTTCTTGTCAGAAACCACTGGACCAATTGCTATATAATTTTGCAGAAATATTCCTTTGATGATTCTGTATCAAGATTGTTCAAGCCATTTGGATTTGTCAAAAAACATGGCCGCCAGGGGGTGGGGCTTATTTTCCCTATATATCTTTATAGAAAACTTGAAAAATCTTCTTTTAAGAAACTGTACGACTGAGTTCAATGTAACTTCGCAGGAATGTTGCTTTTGTGACCCTCTACCAAGATTATTCAAGCTTTTATGATACGTCAAAAAACATAGCCCCCAGGGGGCAGGGCTTATTTTCCATATATATCTGTATAGAAAACCTTAAAATTCTTCTTGTCAAATACCTTCTGACTGATTTCAATAATGCTTGTGTAACCCTCTACCAAGAATGTTCAAGCTATCTTTATTTGTCAAAAAACATGGCTGCTAGGGGGTGGGGCTTATTTTCCCTATAGATCTAAATAAAACTCTTGTCAGAAACCACTGAACTGATTTCAATTTAACTTTTTAAAAATCTTCTTGTCAGAAACCACTGGACCAATTTCAAAATAACTTGGCAGATATGCTTTAATATTTGGCCCACACCAATGTTAGGGTAAGACCTTTCAATAGCACACACCCCTTCCTCAGTTTGACCTTCTGCCTAGGTCAAGGGCAGGTCATACTTTGTCATTTACATCCATGTTGGAGTTCTGCGTTTAAGTTTTGAAAAATATTTGTAACTGCTGAAGTATTCAAGATACTGCTTTAATATTTGGCCCACAACTACCTTAGGGTAAGACCTTTCAATAGCACACACCCCTTCCTCAGGTTGACTTTCTGCCTAAGTCAAGGTCAGGTCATACTTTGTCATTTAAACCCATGTTCGAGTTCTGTGTTTAAGTTTTCAAAAGTAAATGTTTCAATGCATATACCCCATCCCTCAGCTTTACATTCTTCAGACATCTAAGTCAGGTCATACTCTGTCATTTATAGCTATGTTTAAGTTCTACATTTAATCTTTAATATTTAAAGATTGTGTTTTTATCCGATCATTGTCAGAATTTAAGCTCAATAGTTATTGTTCACCCAAAAAGAAAAAAAACAACAACAAAATAAATGAAATTTTTAAACATTTGGCACATTTAGATCTATGTATTTATAAAAAAAAAAAAAAAAAAAAAGGTAAGAGAAAAGTCCAGGGAGTGCCACAATCACAAACTGCAGCCCTTCACAGACCCCAAGAGGAAGGGGAAACTATTTATTTATGACTTATAAGCTCATCTGGAGCTTTGCTGTAGGTCAGCTTATGCCATGGCCTGCTGTCTGTCGTCTGTCGTTAGTTTTTCACATTTTCGACATCTCCTCCAGAACTATAAGTTGGATTGAGCTGAAACTTAGTGGGAGGCATTGTGGCAACATGGAGATTCAGAATAACTAAAATCGTTCCGTTCCAATATCCAAGATGGCCACCATGGCAGCCATCTTGAAATTCTTCAGACGACATCTCCTCCCAAACCGTAAGTTGGATTGAGCTGAAACTTTAAGGTAGTCATCACAGTGACACAGAGATTCAGAATTGCTAAAATTATTCTGTTTTAGATATCCAAGATGGCCGCCATGGTGGCCGTCTTGAAATTCTTCAAACGAAATCTTCTCCTAAACCGTAAGTTGGATTGAGCTGAAACTTGATGGGAGGCATCACAGTGACACAGAGATTCAGAATTGATAAAATCGTTCCATTCCAATATCCAAGATGGCTTGAAATTCTTCAAACAACATCTCTTCCCAAACCATAAGTCAGATTGAGCTGAAACTTGATGGGAGGCATCCAAGCATTATAGAGTTCCAGAATTACTAAAATCATTCTATTCCAATATCCAGGATATGGCAACCATCTTGAAATTCTTCAAAGCCATCTCCCAAACCGTAGGTTGGATTGAGCCAAAACTTGATGGGAAATATTGGAGCAACAGAGATTCAGAATTACTTAAATTGCTCCGTTCCAATATCCAAGATAGCCGCCATGGTGGCCATCTTGAAATCCTTCAAACGACATCTCCTCCCAACAGTTGGTTGGATTGAGCCAAAACTTGATGGGAGGCATTGGAGCGACACAGAGATTGAGAATTACTAAAATTGTTCCGTTCCAGTATCCAAGATGGCCGCCATGGTGGCCATATGGCAGCCATCTTGAAATTCTTCAAACGACATCTCCTCCCAAACCGTAGGTTGGATTGAGCCAAAACTTGATGGGAGGCATTGGAGCTACATAGAGATTCAGAATTACTAAAATTGTTCTGTTCCAATATCCAAGATGGCCACCATGGTGGCCATATGGCAGCCATCTTGAAATTCTCAAACAGCATCTCCTCCCAAACCGTAAGCTTGATTGAGCCGAAACTTGATGGGAAGCATCTGAGCTACATAGAGATTCAGAATTGCTTAAATCATTCAGTTTGGCTATCCATGATGGCCCATGGCAGCCTGGGTGGCTATCTTGAAAATCTTGAAACAGCATCTGCTCCCGAACCCTAAGTCAGACTTAGCCCGAACTTGGTGGTTGGCATGGGGGCCACATGGAGATTTAGAATTGCTAAAATCATTGTGCTCTGATATCCAAGATGGCTGCCATGTCAGCCATTTTGAGAATCTTCAAACAACATCTCCTCCGGCCATCTTGAATGTCTTCAATTGTTATCTGTTCCTAAACAGTAAGTCAGATAGAGCGGAAACTTGGTGGAAGGCATCGGGGCAGTATGGAGATTTAGAATTGCTAAAATGGCTCTGTTCTGATATCCAAGATGGCCACCATGGCAGCCATCTTGAAAATCTTCAAATCACATCTGCTACCGAATGGTAAGTGATTGAGCCTAAGCATAATGGGAGGCATTGGGGTATTATGGTAATTCAGAATTGCTTAAATTCTTCTCTTTCAATGTCCAAGATGGCTGCCATCTTGATATTTTTCAAACCACATCATTGTCCTCCCAAACAGTATGTCAGGTTGAGCCGAAACTTGATGGGAGCCATCGGGGTGACATGTAGATTCAGAATTGCTGAATCATTCAGTTCCAATATCCAAGATGGTGGCCATCATCAGGTGGCAATCTTGAAATTTTTCAAACAACATCAGATTCTGAATTGCTAAAGGCAATCTGATCTGATAGCCAAGATGGCCACCATGGCACAATGTAACATATCATGATCAGCCTAATCCAGGTGAGCGATTCCTGGCCCACTTGGGCCTCTAGTTGGTGTAAACTCCTGCCAGTTTTACAGGACCAGTATTACTAGCCAGATTTATATTTTGATGTCCCTTCTTTCTTCTGTTTCAAATGGTTGTGGAAAGGCTTATGAATGTTTGTTTCAATATTTCTGCCGTTTATATTTGTAACCTAGCTATTTTCATAAAAAAATGACTGGTCCAAGTGCATTTCAGAGAACTGTGGAAAATTCTTACTAGGCATTGATCAGATTGCATGATTCTGTATGCAGAAAGTGAGGGCTGATCAGATTGCATGATTCTGTATGCAGACAGTGAGGGCTGATCATTGCATTATTCTGCATGCACATAATGAGGGCTGATCGGATTGTATGATTCTGCATACTGATAGTGAGGGCTGATCAGATGCATGATTCTGTATACAGATAGTGAGGACTGATTAGATTACATGATTCTGTATGCAGACAGTGAGGGCTGATCAGATTGCATGATTCTGTATGCAGACATTGAGGGCTAATCAGATTGCATGATTCTGCATGGAGACAGTGAGGGCTGATCAGATTGCATGATTCTGTATGCAGATGGTGAGGGCTGATCAGATTGCATGATTCTGCATGCAGACAATGAGGGCTGATCAGATTGAATGATTTTATATGCAGACAGTGAGGGCTGGTCACATTGCATGATTTTGTATGCAGATGGTGAGAGCTGATCAGATTGCATGGTTCTGCATGCAGACAGTGAGGGCTGATCAGATTGCATGATTATGCATGCAGACAGTGAGGACAAATCAGATTGCATGATTCTGCATGCAGACAGTGAGAGCAGATCATATTGCATGATTCTGTATGCAGACAGTGGGGGCTGATCAGATTCATGATTCTGTATGCAGACAGAGAGGGCTGATCAGATTGCATGGTTCTGTATGCAGACAGTGAGGGCTGATCAGATTGCATGGTTCTGTATGCAGACAGTGAGGGTTGACAAGATTGCATGATTATGCAAGCAGATAGTGAGGCCAGATCAGATTGCATGATTATGCATGCAGACAGTGAGGACAGATCAGATTGCATGATTCTGCATGGAGACGGTGAGGGCCAATCAGATTGCATGATTCTGCATGGAGACAGTGAGGGCTGATCAGATTGCATGATTCTGTATGCAGAAGGTGAGGGCTGATCAGATTGCAGGATTCAGCATGCAGACAGTGAGATTTGATCAGATTGCATGATTCTGTATGCAGACAGTGAGAGCTGATAAGATTGCATGATTCTGTATGCAGACAGTAAGCGCTGATCAGATTCATGATTCTGTTTGCAGACAGTGAGGGTTGACAAAATTGCATGATTCTGTATGCAGACAGTGAGGGCTGATCAGATTGCATGGTTCTGTATGCAGACAGTGGAGGCTGATCAGATTGCATGGTTCTGTATATAGACAGTGAGGGTTGAGAAGATTGCATGATTATGCGAGCAGTGAGGACAGATCAGATTACATGATTATGCATGCAGACAGCAAGGACAGATCAGATTGCATAAGTCTGTATGGAGACAGTGAGGGCTGATCAGAATGCATGATTCTGCATGGAGACAGTGAGGGCTGATCAGATTATATGATTCTGTATGCAGACGGCGAGGGCTGATCAGATTGCATGGTTCTGCATGCAGACAATGAGGACTGATCAGATTGCAGGATTCTGCATGCAGACAGTGAGGGCTGATCAGATTCATGATTCTGTATGCAGACAGTGAGAGTTGACAAGATTGCGTGATTCTGTATGCAGACAGTGAGGGCTGATCTGATTGCATGATTTTGTATGCAGACAGTGAGGGCTGATCAGATTTCATGGTTCTGTATGCAGACAGTGAGGGCTGATCAGATTGCATGGTTCTGTATGCAGACAGTGAAGGCTGATCAGATTGCATGATTCTGCATGGAGACAGTGAGGGCTGATCAGATTGCATGATTCTGCATGGAGACAGTGAGGGCTGATCAGATTGCATGGTTCTGCATGCAGACAATGAGGGCTGATCAGATTGCATGATTCTGCATGGAGACAGTGAGGGCTGATCAGATCGCATGATTCTGCATGGAGACAGTGAGGGCTGATCAGATTGCATGATTCTGTATGCAGATGGTGAGGGCTGATCAGATTGGATGATTCTGCATGCAGACAATGAGGGTTGATCAGATTGCATGGTTCTGTATGCAGACAGTGAGGGCTGATTAGATTGCATGATTACGCAAGCAGTTGACAAGATTGCGTGATTCTGTATGCAGACAGTGAGGGCTGATCTGATTGCATGATTTTGTATGCAGACAGTGAGGGCTGATCTGATTGCATGATTTTGTATGCAGACAGTGAGGGCTGATCAGATTTCATGGTTCTGTATGCAGACAGTGAGGGCTGATCAGATTGCATGGTTCTGTATGCAGACAGTGAAGGCTGATCAGATTGCATGATTCTGCATGGAGACAGTGAGGTTTGATCAGATTGCATGATTCTGTATGCAGATAGTGAGGGCTGATCAGATTGCATGATTCTGCATGCAGACAGTGAGAGCTGATCAGGTTGCATGGTTTTGTATGCAGACTGCAGACGTTGAGGGCTGATCAGATTGCATGGTTATGCATACAGATAAGGAGGGCTGATTAGATTGCATGATTCTGCACACAGACATTGAAGGCTGATCAGATTGTATGATTCTGTGTACAGATAGTGAGGGCTGATCAGATTACATGATTATGCATGCAGAAATTGAAGGCTGATCAGATTGCATGATTATGCATGCAGACAGTGAGGGCAGATCAGATTGCATGATTCTGCATGCAGACAGTGAGTGCTGATCAGATTGCATTATTCTGCATGCAGACAGGGAGTGCTGATCAGATTGCATTATTCTGCATGCAGACAGTGAGGGCTGATCAGATTGCATGATTCTGTATGCAGACAGTGAGGGCTGATCAGATTGCATGATTCTGCATGCAGACAGTGAGTGCTGATCAGATTGCTTTATTCTGCATACAGACAGTGAATGCTGATCAGATTGCATGATTCTGTATGCAGACAGTGAGGGTTGATCAGATTGCATGATTCTGCATGCAGACAGTGAGTGCTGATCAGATTGCATTATTCTGCATGCAGACAGTGAGTGCTGATCAGATTGCATGATTCTGCATGCAGACAGTGAGTGCTGATCAGATTGCATTATTCTGCATGCAGACAGTGAGTGCTGATCAGATTGCATTATTCTGCATGCAGACAGTGAGGGCTGATCAGATTGCATTACTCTGTATGCAGATGGTGAGGGTTGATCAGATTGCATGATTCTGTATGCAGACAGTGAGGGCTGATCAGATTGCATGACTCTGTATGCAGACAGTGAGGGTTGATCAGATTGCATGATTTTGCATGCAGACAGTGAGGGCTGATTGGATTGCATGATTCTGCATGCAGACAGTGAGGGCTGATCACATTGCATGATTCTGTATGCATACAGTGATGGCTGATCAGATTGAGAATTGATCAGATTGCATGATTCTGTATGCAGACAGTGAGCACTGATCAGATTGCAGGATTCTGCATGCAGACAGTGAGAGTTGATCAGATTGCATGATTCTGTATGCAGACAGTGAGGGCTGATCAGATTGCATGATTCTGTATGCAGACAGTAAGCACTGATCAGATTGCGTGATTCTGTATGCAGACAGTGAGGGTTGATCAGATTGCATGAGTCTGTATGCAGACAGTGAGGGCTGATCAGATTGCATGAGTCTGTATGCAGACAGTGAGGGCTGATCAGATTGCATTGGTAGGACCGGTGCTATTTGCTTATGTTTTGCTTTACATGGTTGGAAGGTCATGCTAGTTTGTTATTATGATGGAATTATTTTGTTTACTGGAAAAGTCTTAGATAAAAATAAAACTCTTTTGAAGAAAACTCAGTGTGTTTTATAACTCAGTATGTTTTAAATAATAATAATAATAATAATTAAACAGAAACAAATTACTAAACTGGTTTTAACATCTTAAGATACTTCTAATATTTAATCAGTGCTGATTTTCTGTTTCACTTCATTTCAGCCTGGTGCTCCTAAATTTCCACCGAAAGCTTATATTGTTGATCTGATCCATGAACCAGGCCATTTGATGCGAGCAGACTCGCCAGAAGCCGTCTCCTACCAGCAGATATAATGCAGGATTTCATTCATTTTCTCATGCTCCCTCCTTTGTTTAATAGGGAAATTACCAACTTGTCAATGTATTCAAACTATTGTGATAATTGTTATAACAGTTTTTATAAAAATATAAACTGTACTTAAAAAAAAGATAATAAAAACAGAAAGTAAGACAACATTCTTTTGAACTGTGTGTCATCATATTTTTATCTGAAGCTTTTATGGAATTGTTTTTGTATACCATATTTACATATTCATACATGCCATAAGCTGTGGACTGAAAACTGTGAGATAAGGCAAAATTTGAAGGGAGATTCAACAAAATTCTGTGAGATTTTCTTAAACATCACTTTGGAGCTCCCCCAATATAGTCTAAAGTCTTTTTTTTCATGTCAGAAGCTTGTGAAAACCACACATGTTAGTTTTATGTTTATTTCTTCATAAAATCTGTTGTAAAATGGTTTGAAAATTCTGTGAGATCTGAATTTTTCATGGGAATTGCCTTCCAGATGGGCCAAATTCTGTGAGATTTTATCTCACAGTGTGAGATATGGCATGTATGCATATTAATAAACTTTTAACATGAAATAAGTAATGTGTTTAATTTTTGATACTATATGTTTTACGCAGTTAAATGATATTCTATATTCATTGCTATAGATAAGATTTTTTAATTATTTTTTTTGCACCAAAGCATATCTTGTGGGTACCTTTGGAATTGTCTCATCTTGGTGAGGTAATTCCAAAGGTAGACACAAGATATGTTCTGGTGCAAAAATAGCAAACATGTCTACTGAATCCTCTTTTTATCTGGATCAGTGCTACTTGTTATTATTGTGGCTGATTAAACTTTATGACTCATAAAATGATATGCCATTTATATGCCATTAAAGTCAGAACTCCACATATATCAGTGTATATTTCAAGTTAGAATTCTATTTCTTATGTCATACTAATGGTGCACTCTTTTATCATATGATTTGATTTCGATAATCTGTTTGATCATCAGAAAAAAAAATATTATATTTCTATTAAAGGTTGATAACTTAGCTACTTCTACTATAACAAACATCAGAAGACTGCCAGTATAATATATTCTTCATAGATGTAAAAGATAATCTATTCTCCGTAGAAGAGGCTCTGATACTCTGAATTTGAAACAAATAATTTATGTTCTCAGTGTGAGCTGGAAGACTGTGCACTCACTGTGAAATAATTGCATGCTAGTTAATTACAAAATACATTAAAATACTGAGTTTATACATTTTGTTAATCTGTATCTACATGTAACTGATGACATAATTACCTGTCTTGGCCTAACTTGTCTACATAGCCTGGTAAGTAGACTACATAATAAGACAATATTTTCTTCAGTAATACTTTGTTATCCAGTTCTCATTTGCATTTTATATGAAACTAGAAGCAGCTGCGTTTCATTTGGAAATAATATTTTGCAAAACCCAAATTTAAGATTTTATTGAAAGTAGCTTCGTTATCGACTTTTCAAATGTATGAACCATACCAATAAAGGGCTTTAATTTACATGTGCAGTCTAATAGTTGTCTTTGCTGGTCTGCTAGATCAACTGCTACAGAAATCTCTAGTGTGCTGAGATGTTGATCAGACTGCAGATGTGCTGGTTGATTGGGACCCTTACTATTTCCATAAGCACTCGGGTCACTTTTTCCTTGTCATGGCTCAAACTTATCAGTACTTAGTGAATGGATACACCTCCAAGGGGGTCAGTCCCACCTGAAAGTATAGGGCTCTCGTCTGAAAGTGGGCTACTATTCATCACGAAAACATGCCTATATAATTTTATCCCCCCCCCCCCCCCCCCCCCCCTTAAACCCTACTTTTCTATAGTAAAACTGGGGCTTACAGGGGTATAATTTATTTTTCTAATTTCTGCTCAAAAACATAGTTTGTGGGTACTCGTTAGAACTGCCTCACTGAGGCAGTTCTAAGGAGTACCCACAATCTATGTTTTGAGCAGAAATATGAAAAAATATCAGGGTTTTTTATCTGAAAATTTTTAGTTTTTGGTGGTGAAATTTTCTATATATTTGAATAGGCGTGTTTTCGTAATGAAGGAAAGAATTTGTTCACAGGTGCTCTTGCCTAACAAAGGAAGACAATTATTTTCAATTTGAGTTCTCTATCTTAGAGATGTGTCCATACACCTATGTTAGCAGGAGCTGAACTCAGATAGCTCTTGGAATTTGAATATCCTAGAGTTTCTCCTGTTTCTAAAACTGAAATTATTTACATTTATTGATGTATTGTGACGTTATAGGGCTTTAGGGCATTTCCTGGGTATCTTTACTTATATTTTAACAAAGAATAAGATACTTGGTGTTTAAGAATTTATAATTTATGAAATTATTTTACATTATTTATGAAAATAAAATGGAAACTTATAATGCAGACTGAAACTGACTTCTGTTTGTGTTTGATATGAGTCATAAATAAATCTTACAGCTGAATATATATGTAGTTTCAAAGTAACTGTGATAGCGAGTTTGTTCTTATGCTGATGCATTTTGACAGTGTAATAAAACTAGATCCCTAATATTCTGTGACAGGAAGCGTTAGAAACAGTTTTTGTTATTCAGGTTTGTTATAGCACTGGAAATCGTTACAGAACGATGTTATCGCTTAGCACTGGGTAAATTCTCAACAGACGACATATTGAAATATTTTTCTTATTTTCCCTGAAAACAGGATTTGATGTTTCATGCAAATTGTCTCCATTGGAGACAATTTGCATGAAATGTCAAATCATTTTTTCTGGGCAAAATAGGAAAACTATCACCAATTGTCGTCTGCTGAATTAGCCCAGAGAGAAATAAAGGTTATAGAATTAGATCTGTTACAGAATATGTTATTTTGTACAGCGTTTTTGCTTCCAATCTGCATCATGGAAATTGTAATAAAGTCACATAAATTGATTTTTATGGGTTTGCTTTTTTTTTTCAGTCTTCTCAGTTTCCCCCAAACAGATGTAAACACGTAAGTAATTGACTGAACCTGTAAACTGTTGCTATATATCTGGTGTTGTATATTCTTTTATAAGGCAAGTACCGCTGCTTGAAAATAATGCTGGTAATAACTTGTTGATTCACTAGTTTTCCTTAGTATCTCTTTTCTTTTACATTTCCATGAGAAACAGTTTTACAGAAATTGGTTGTCTTAAAACATGGTTTTCAAGAAACAATATGTGAGACAGTCACTGGTTTGTTTTTAATTCTTTCATCCCTCGGTGGCTCAGTTGGATGCGCCGTCCTACTGGAGACCAGGAGGTCGCGGGTTCAACCCCCGCCGAGGTCGGCAACATTCTTTCGTGGAGATTGATCATGAAATATTTTCTACAGTCATTCTCTCCCTTCCGCTGATTCAAGAAGGGCAGTTGTCAGTTTCTGGCGAAAGAATGTGCACAATACTGCTCGGAGGACTAAGCCTGCCCAGTTAACGTGTGGTTAGGTAAACTGACCGCGCTCGACATGACCCCATTGGGTTGACTGGGCCGTAAAACCTCAACACCCCTGCTGACCAATACATATACCTTGGCAAACAGTGCAGATCCAGATGAACGAGACTTCTGATCTGGATCTACACTGTTATCCATTCTGTTATTGATTTTTCATTGAAATTCCCAATTGCAACAATTGATATGACCAAATTCAGAGTGGAAGAGTCGATTTCATAAACTCAGGGGTGAAAGGGTTAATACTGATAAGCTGAGTTCTCGGTTGATAAGTGGTAGTTTACTCGTTTGCTAAATTTAATATAGAAACAGTCACTATTTCTTAGCGGATTACTTTGTAAAATCTTTCAAGAAGCGAAGAGATGATTTGTTTACTAGTGTCTCTTAGACACGCAGGAGGTGTGCAGCTGCATTTTCATCAAGGCACGGGATGAAACAAAACAGAAAAAAATAAAGACGGAAAATATTTAATAAATAATTCACTGAAAATAAGATATCATATAATAATCCACTGAAAGTAGACATTACATAATACTCCACTGAAAGGTTGATATAATATACATATATGAACACTGTAGCGAGTATTACATACGTATTTGAGCCACGTCGCGAGAAAAAAAGCTCTTCCAGCATGCGCCCAATGAGGATGAATCAGCCTATGCATCCGCGAGTTTGTTTTGAAACTGCATTCTTGGCTAACCAAAATTACTGATTAGACTGCACGCATGCAGATTACTGATTAGACTGCACGCATGCTGACCTAACCCTTCGCTGGGCGCACATGTCCGAAGATACGTTTTTCTGACATTGCAGCTCAGAGCCGCGCCATGAGAAAAAAGACTCTTAGGACTTTCCATCAAATCAATCTTTCTGTGTGCAGTCCCCACCTTGACGTGAGCGAGCGGCATGGGTTCTGGCAAGACTGCGGATCCGCGGGCACACCTGAACCTTTGCTCTTCGCATATGCTATTACAGCTCTTTTCCAATGACGCCATTACGAAAACATGCCTATATAATATTGACCCCCTTAAATCTTACTTTTATATAGTAAAACGGGGGTTTGCAGGGGTATACATTATTCTTATTTCAGCTTAAAAATAGATTGTGGGTTCTCGTTAGAACTGCATCGGCGAGGCGGTTCTAACGAGTACCCACAACCACTGTGTAAGCAGAAATATGAAAAAAAAATATCAGAATTTTTATCTGAAAACTTCAGTTTTTGGTGGTGAAATTTTCAATATGTATTTGAATAGGCATGTTTTCGTAATGTGGCTCGTATTAATAACAAGACAACGCTGCAAACGTTACGCTATGCTATATTACTGAACAAACACTAGAACGTGATACATGTATTATTTTATGGACATATTAAGAAATGAAAAAATATCTGCATAACACATTTGTCCTGCTATATATGTTTACTACAGAAAAAAGAGAAAAAAAATGACCAGTTAATGTTTGACATGTCTAGAGTAACTTTTTAAATTAGTAACAGAAATAGAAACATATATTACAATCTGATATTACAATAGTGTGTACTATCCTATATTGTATAATACAAACTAGGGACTTACTTTGTTCTTGGACCCAATATTATTAGGTCCGAGCATTGTTGTAGGAATTTTACTGTTATATGAGCTGTTTTTCAGTAGAGTTTCAGGTCTTGCTGTGGGCATTTTTTGGTTGGTTTGGAGTTTAACGGCCTAGTCAACGTTATTAAGGTCATGTCGGGCCGGTCAGTTTACCTAACCATACTTTTCCTGGACAGCTTCAGTCCTCTAAGTGGTTAACCAGTTCTTGTGTACATTCTTTTGTCAGAAACTGACAACTGCCTTTCTTAAATCAGCGGAAAAGAGAAAATGATCGTAGAAAATATTTAATAATCAATCTCCACGAAAGAATGTTGCCGGACCCAGCGAGGATCGCTTGATTTGGGTATCCATATCTTGTGAGTTAAAAGAGGCTTAAATAGCTGCTACGTGAGAAAAAAATACAAGTAAGTTTTCAGACATGCGTCGAGCGGTCAGATCAGCTTGTGTATCTGCAGTCTTATAACTCCTCACTGGGTGATCTGTATATAGCCAAGAATCCAAGATTTGAATAGGTGACAGTGATTATGCAGACTGATCTGAGTCTTCGCCAGACGCACGCAAGTAGGTACATTTTCTCACGTGGCAGCTATTTAAGCGTCTTTTACTTCCAAGGTTGGGTAACCACAATAAGAACTAAAACTACTGAAAAACAACTCGCAAACAGGTATGTTCCTATAACACATAACAGTAATGTTCCTATAACATTACGATATTGGATAGTACAACCTAATCTTGGCCTTCCATATCGATATACGTTTAGGTCTCTACACTTTGTACGGCTTACACAGTGATGTCCAGTCAGTGACAGAACGCATGAACTACAAATGACTTGAATAGCCAAGTCCTGGATCAGCATAAGCATTGTCAGTTGGGGTCTCCTTTGCTCGTACACACATCTGTACTGTCATTACGAAAACACGCCTATTCTAATATATTGTAAATTTCACCTTCAAAAAACTGAAAATTTTCAGATGAAAAACTGATATTTTTCATATTTCTGCTCAAAACATAGATTATAGGTACTCACAATCTATGTTTTCGAGCAGAAATAAAAATAATGTATACCCCTGCAAACCCCAGTTTTACTATATAAAAGTGGGGTTTAAGGGGTCAAAATTATATAGGAATGTTTTCGTGATGTGAACAACGAAGTCTACGAATGTGTGTCGTCCGGCCAGGGCTCTCTTCGAATATGTAGTTATGTTGATTATCATGCTGCTTTCAATACAATATTTATGCTTAATCTTAGCCTGTCTGTCTCGGGGTAAATACGGTACTTCAAGTCTATTGTAAACATTTTTTTTTTTTTCTTCTGAAAACTGGTTAGTAGATCTTCATATCGAACATTTAATTTCTGTGATAATAATGAGAAATAGCAATAGTTTTTTTTGTATTATCTCCCTTGATAGGTAAAGCGGAAAATTGACCAACTACTTGCTAGGGCATTCTAATCACAGATCCTCAATGGAATTCACTGATATTTAACTTTATTTATTTTTTTTTCACATCCACATGAACGATGTTTTAATATTACATATTTTATTACACAGAAAATGTTTATATATATATATATATATATATATATATATATATATATATATATATATATATATATATATTAGATGTTGAAGGAAAATTTCTTTACTATTTTAATGGTCTATAACTACTGACTACAACATCTACACATTGCCATTTCTTACTCATTGTGTCTGAGATGTCAAGGTCATCTCAGAAATATACATGTATCATGTTAAATAAACCAGTAAAGATAAAATAGTAAACCAATGACAAGTATCCATCCACTACTGTATTTACCTTAAGTATTTGGATAGGCAGAGTGAGCAAACAGTAGACCCCGATCAGACGCCGCAAAATGCGGCGTCTGATCTGGGTCTACACTGTTTGTAACTCGCCCAGCAGGTTTAAGACACACGAAAAAAGCAGATTGGCTTGTTCAAATTTTAGGACCATATTGTGCCCGAATACACGGTAAATATACTAACCAATGAAACCTTTCGGATGCAGGGATAAGAAATGAGTTGCGTCATGAGGAAATGTGTCTTCGGAGTAGATATAAAAGTAAAGATTCAGATCAGCCAGCGAAGACACAGAATCTGACATCTTTGCTATAAATCGATACATTCTGCACTATCCAAAGATTCTGTAAGCGGACACGAAGACCCTGATCAAACTCGGGAAAGTACAGGCTGATATTGGCCTTCGCTGTCCGCATATGCCCCGAAAACATTTTTTAACATGACGCTACTCAGTAACACTCTGTGAAGGCCAAGACCAATGTAAGCATCTGCGTTTGTCCGTCGCTATATTAGAATCCGAAAAATAAGTGTTTTTTCATATGGAAACAATAAATACCCAACCTGCATTATTTGTTTTGCCTGTTCTATTTTAAATGATGTTTATTGGAGGTGGTGTCACAGGGAGTGGAAAGACCTGGATTAAATTTTGACATTTTTACTGACTTCTACAGCTACGACGTCGAATTGCAGGAACTTATACACAACGGAAACACTACCATATGGCACATAAATGACATGATTTTCTTTTCCCTGAAAATACAGTTTGACATTCCACTGAAACTGTTTTCTTTATATAATAGGTCTCCTTATATAATAGGAAATCCCCAATTCTACTATCAGGGTAAATATCTGCTGATTTTCAAATATGGTCTGCTAATTAAAGTAAAACGTTAATTATTTCCATTACGAAAACACACCTATTCAGTTATATAGAAAATTTCACCTCCAAAATCTGAAAATTTTAAGATAAAAAGATCGGATATTTTTCTTATTTCTGCTCAAAACATAGATTGTGGGTACTCGTTAGAACCGCCTCGCCGAGTCGGTTCTAACGAGTACCCACAATCTATGTTTTGAGCAGAAATAAGAAAAATAATGTATACCCCTGTAAACCCCAGTTTTACTATATAAAAGTGGGGTTTAAGGGGGTCAAAATTATACAGGCGTGTTTTCGTGATGGTTATATTTAACATGTATACAATATAAAACATTCACCATTGAACCGATGCAATGTGACACCATCTCCCGTAAACACACACTGATTCACCCTGTATCACAAACCAAAATGTCTACTGTTCGGAACCAAACGCTCATTACACTGTGACGTGCCATAATCAACTGCATAGTAGACATGACCTGATAAATATTAGTGTGAAGAACGTCAAATCGATGGGTCAGTTTGATTTTGTTTATTCCTATAGATTTTTTTTACAATACACCATTTTGTTTCATTGGAGTAAGAAGACTGCGTGCAGTAAAACAGCACTCGCGAAGGTTTGCAGACATTTGCAATTTCCGTCACTTGTGACAGTTTTCGGTGAACTATACCATAAGCTGGCTGCACTCAGTAAAGTAAAGCGTACGCGGACGTGTGCAAACTTTCCATTCACATAATTCAGTTCTGACAATTTTCCACAGACGGTATATAGCGAGTGTCCCCGAACTATACCCTGGTCAGTCCTCGAGGGTCCGTCTTTTTGCGAAACCAAAAAGGCGGCCTATGCGAATAAACTTTATATATGCTTGTAACAACAAAAATATGAAAATGTTAACTGCCTTGATATTACGAGTTATTCGATCCTATATAAAACCTGATATCATTTTTATAACTGATTCGATGTAACATCAAGTCTCGACAAAGAGAATAACGGCTCTTCTCTGCGGTCACATTGGAATAACCATTCAGAACATGCAAAATGGTTTGCGAAAACATTTAGCGAGTATCCGCTTTACTAAACTCAGCCCAGTTTTCTGGCGTAACGCAAATGTGGGCTAATGCGAATAACTCCTATGTATGCTTAGTTACCGCAAGAATATGAACAACAATATTGCAGTGATATTTCTACTACTCTATATAAAACTGATAAATATTAATATTCATTTGCTCTAAGTCTTGTCAACGAGAATAACGGCTCCTCTCTAAACTAAGGTCACCTGAGACAGATTTACAATAGCCGTTCAAAAGGTGCAAAATATTTTGTGAAACCCGTTCCTGAACACTCTCAGAATCTGAACGCAGCCCAGGTATCAAGCGTGACTCAAAAGCAGTACCAATACAGCACGTGACTACTGAATCATATTGCAACAGTTTAGCAAACAACATAATCACAGAGAAACATAACCAATTGCAACATCGATTTATAGCTGCCTTAAAAGACAAACAAAACTGTTGTATTTGTAGCAATCTTTGTTTTGTAATTATCAGAGGGTTTACTTCGTTTAAACTAAATACGATACCTACAGCTCAGACGTACAGAGAATCGAGAAGTCTGAATAACGGTTAGGTCTCTAGATTATAATAAAAATAAAAACATGAGCTCCTCCCAGCTAGCATGCTACTTGTATGTTTATTGGACCATTGTGGGTCCAACAGGACACCTGTACGGCCGTGACGGTCCTGTATAGATTTATAGTAGAATGCTAGCTGGTGTTATTTTGTGGTGTAGGCACTATTTAAGCCGCAGGATGAGAAAATGTACTTACGGGCAAGCAGGGGTGGATCCAGGAGGATTTCTGAGGGGGGTTGATTTAATCAAATTACCATACTTGCTCTACGTATTCGGACAGAAAGGCCTGAGTCAACAGTGTAGACCCAGATCAGACGCCGCAGAACGCGGCTTCTGATCAGGGTCTACACTTTGCCACTCACCCAGCAATTTTACACACATTCTCAGGTAGTAAAATTGACTTGTTGAAGAGAAGTATGGGAATAGTCCCAAATTTATCCAAAATTTCCCATGAAAATGAAATTTTGAGTCGAAGGGTGTTTCGACCGAACCTCCCAACCCCTCTCTGAACCCGCCCCTGGCATGGTTGGGCAGATTGATCTTTACTTGATGCACATGTTCGGTGGTACATTCTCTCGCACTGCACATTAAGTCCTATACGGTCAGTTCGTTGTTTGATTTCAACTAACTGCAAATCAAATGGGTCCAAATTATGACGGAACCAAACTTGACTGCGTGAAAAATGACTCGTTTATTTGGTATATTAGCAAATTAAATGGCACATCCCAAAATATGTTAACAGTTTGTAGAGGATATGGGGAACATTTTGATTTGCTTATAAAGGAACGGCAGTCATAAATAGTCAGATAAAAATATATTTTTGATTTTGTCACAAAAAAAAATCGGGGTTTATTTCTAAAACAATTTTTTTAAATTTGGAAATTACTTAACCTTTACCACTCTCTGGGCAAATTCAGCAGACGACAAAATTATCTTACTTTTCCTAAGGAGACAATCTACATGAAATGTTAAATTCTATTTTCTGAGAAACACACACAAAAAAAAAAAAATATATATATATATATATATATATATATGCGCTGAATTTTTATCCAGCATGCTAAGCTTTAATATATATATATATATATATATGCGCTGAATTTTTATCCAGCATGCTAAGCGTTAAAGGCGTGACAATACGAATTAAATACCGTATTTAACATAATAATCCTAAGTATTGGGACAGACAGGCCTGAGTAGAGCCTGATCAGACGCTACAGAACGTGGCCTCTGATCAGGCTCTACACTGTTTGCCACTCGTCAAGCAATATTTTAAACAAGTCTACAAGTAGTAGAATGAACCTTTTCAAATTTTAGGATAAGTATGGTAAGGACTTGAGGTGTCCAAATACTTTGGGTAAATACGGTACACTAAAGACCCCAGCAAACAGTTTAAACGGGAGCTGCACTGTTCGCCACGCCATCACAACAGTTACCTAAATTTAGGATGAGTATAGAAAGGATTTGATGTGTCTAAATATTTTTGGTAAATGCAATAGTTCACTGTTTAGGTTACAAACAAACATTACATGAACTGCTACAAGTATGTGAAAAATATTAGAAAATGCTTCCCTAATAGATCAATTATGAAAAGAAAAAAGAATCCTAAATGTGAATTTCTGCAGTGATGAACTTGGGTAATGCATAAATATATTCGGCATGTGGCACTGAATATCATTATTCACGCTAAGATAAATGTCAACTTGTCTATTATGACCAAATCGTCATGCGGTTAGTCAAGGTTTACTATAATACAGTTTATGTTTTAGTACACAACGATGTATGGAGAAATCAGTGGATGAAGAAATCCTGGAGAGTGGGGTGACCCATAGGATAGGTGAAGAGAATTTTCTTATTTCTCCACGAACCCGTATGTCGTGGGTAGCATAATATTCCGTACGTCCTGATCAGGGCAATGAGTGCACAGGCTGATCTGGACCTCCGTTATTGGATCGATTGTTTACAATAGAACCATGGTAGTTGTCCACGTGATTATCATTGTCCAATGTAATCAAATCGCGCGTTAGACGAAATCTAGGTAACAGTTATTTATAGCTGCGCTATTCTTGTCACTGTGACGTCAGAGTGCTGTTGATAGAGATTATCTTTAAAGTCTGGATCGGGACACTGGTAAACAGTGCAGACCCAGATCAGACAGGGCTTGCACTTTTGATTACATAATAGGAAGTTAAGGGGTGAAGGAAACAGTCTTAAGTCCCCGTTCAGGACCATTTTCCCAGCCTATATTCAGAGACAATCGATCCACCAGTGCTCTCAGTGCTTTGATTTGTTTATATGTTAAGTTTCTGTTTAGCAGACAACTATTCATGAATGTTTTCCCTGCATGGGATTCCATTACAGTCAATGATCATTTAAGTGGAATAAATCGGGGAACATGCAGAATAACATATTTTAGAATGTCTGGTACATGTAATTATGTCTGCGACAAGGTACGAATCAAAGTCGGCCATCCCGCTCTCTAGTAGGTTCTAATGTTATTGCTACAAAAATACATTATTCGAATAAAAACAAACATACATGAGTATAATGAAAACATGCATTCTGCAGTGAAGCGAACAAATGAACACATCTATGAATGACTAAAACAATACAAAATTGATTCCTGTTCACACATACACTGTTTCCTTCTGTTCAAATGCAGACAATAAATTGCACTTTCCAAATAGTTCACACTATATTAAAATATAAAACAAGACGCTCATGAATTAATATCATTATATGAACCTAAACGTTAGAAAACGTACCTTCTGAGATGTTCCCCAAAAGAATGTCTCAAATTTGCCTGCCCGTTCACGCTGTTTAAGCAAAGTCTTCGTTAACAAAGTCTACATGACAATCCACTGGCTATCCAAAATGCACCCAGTGTAGATTCTGATCAGACTGCGTGAATGCGCAGATTGATCTGAATCTTCGCTGGACGCACATGTCCGCAGATACATTTTCAGACATTGTAGTTCATATACAGAATATGTTAGTATGGTCAATACAATAGGAAGCTAATGTATCTTACTGTACTGAAAATGCCCTTAATATAGGACTGCTGTTGCGCCATGAATGATTAATCAAATTTCAAAGGGGAAGGAAATTAATAAAATCTGCATTTCGTTACATTAATTACACATTTTCAGAGGTAGTCAAGTAAATCTTTGGACGATCCCTGCATGGCACCAGTTGCACCTACTAACCCTAAATGAGCAGTTCGAATTGTAGCAGACAACATTCTAAGTTTTCTTTTAATTTTCCAAGTTTTCTTTTAATTTTCCGAAAGAAATAAGACTTGTCATTTGATATGAATAGACGATTCACATCAAATGGCAAGCCTTATTTTTATGAAATGTCTAGCCTTGTTTTCTCGGAAAAAGAATATTAAAATGTAGGCTGCCACTGTTGTAACTGGGTATTAAGGGTTAAGATACTAATACAGATTTACTACACGAGCATTATCCTGTTTTATCATTTTCTGCCTTCAACTGAACACTGTCTATTTGTGAGCTTTATTCACATGAATATGAGCAGATGACTATGCAAACAGTGTAGACCAAACATATCTGGTATCAATGGCACATAGTTATGTAACCCAGACTTTCTATCAAAAGATGTTCAATATTAAGCACAACATGGGACAACCGCCATTTTCATATATACAAAGGCAGAAGATTCGGAATATTGTGTTCATCCGTCGTGTTGGTAGATATAAATTCGGCAAGGTACAGTACAGAAGTGTGTAAACGAATAGCAAAAGTTTTTCTTTCAATTTTTTTTCAGATAAGTCGATGATTGCATTCTTTGAAATGCTTGTCCCAAAGCAAGTCCAGAAAATGGAGGTCTGCACATGTTCACCAAGTCATCAGGTACAGTTTTCATAAGGCCTATTCCACATTTCTGACAATCTCTGTTGTATGAGTAGTTTGTACATAATGACCCGACAATAAATGATAATGCATACGACGGAAATGTTTCCGTCTCGGTGATTGCGCTGTTAATGTTTGTTTTCAAAGTTTGCTCTTTAATACACTTTGTGTCATCTGTTCTTTTTTCATTCTTCCAATCTTTAAATCAACGCTCAGAAACTTTTCATAAAAGCTACTGCCATCACAATGTACGTTAACCAATAAAGCGTCAGTCAGAAAAACAACATACGACCTTTCGAAATACTCTTTTTTTTTTTTTTTTCAGAAAATGAGGCTTGAGATTTCATGAGCAGACGATTCTGATTCTGATCAAGCCTTACTGTTTCTGAAAAAAAAAAAATGAAAATGTCGTCTGCAACATTTTTTTTTTGTGTGGCGCTTTAATAGTTAAATGAGTTTTCTTTACTCCTTTATCTGGATTCTTTCAGACGTATCTTCTTTTCTCCTCATTTGACATCTCTACAGTCTTAAACTGCTATTGGCCAAGATAAATACTGTTTTTTTCTATCGCTTGCAAAATGTTTTTATTTTGTTTAATTTCGTTTCCACATCACTGCTTCTGCTTTCTGTTTCCCATCTCAAATTTTATTTGTAGATTCTTTCTTCGCAATTCCAACGATTCTTCTCACTACAGACATCTTAACCATTAGCACTCTCTAGGCATGTTTTATTTCCTCCAGAAAAAAAAAAAAAAAAATAAATAAACGGGTTGACAGTCCATGCAAACTGCCTTCATGGAGACAATTCACACGCAATGTCAAACTCTATTTTTTTCTGGGAGATATAACCAAAAGATAATTCAGAATTTGTTTTGCTGCTATTTAAGCCCAACCGATTTATGGTTAAAGCTGCACTTCTTTGTTGTGTAAACGTAACAAAACAAAGTAAAATTTTGTACAGTCCGAAATACCAGGCTTTAAAGACTTCTGATGTAAACGAAACATGATAAGTGTAACAATATTACCCCTCATCAAGGAATGTCTTTTGTCAGCAAAGACAGCAAATCCAGATAACAACATCTGTTAAAAGCAAAGGACTATTCCAAATGTAAAACACAATCTGCGAAAAGAATAAAAAGATTTTGAAAAAAGTAAAAGAGAAATATTGGTTATTTTTAAGAACAGCAGTTGCAGTGTTATCTTTGTGTTACGTTAATCTTTAGCAGATATCTAAAATATACAAACATTGTTTATGTACGCTGTTGTTCGTAAGTGAACATATAAACGAAAATATATGTATTTGTATATGGACATGTATAGTAAGCCAGTTTCGACTACTGATTTTTAAATATAAACAAGTTCCAAGCCGTCAACTGCATTGCAAATAACAATGGTCGAGAGGAGGTAATAGTAGCAATGCCACAAATCCTGTCTTATAGATATCTTTACTCCCTGTCAGTTCGTTTTCGATAGATTTTATTATCCATTATTAAAGAGCGCATATGGAAATCGAAAGGTAATCCAAAAGGATCTTTGGATACACAAGCCAGCCACACAAAGGTCAACGCTTAATCTTCTCTTTAAGTTCAACCTGAAGATTTCACTTTCTGTTAAATGGTTCTGCTTCTCAAGCCTGGCTATTTTAATGTGTCTTGTTTACGTAGTTGGGATATCTTAGAATGCACCGCTGACTATGAATATAAAAAATGCAAACATAAATGTTTTTGAAAAGAAAAATAATAAAGCGTAAAATTATTGCACATTCATAAACACTTAAGAGAATTTGTAGAGAGTTCCTGCCATTTGCGAGATCTCAATGAATATTCACATGACGAGACTTTCTCCACTGTCATGATGCTCGTGACTCAATCACATGGTCGTATCAACAACGTGTTTGGAATTTTGTGCCTCGTCGGCTTCCTCGTAAGCATTCAGGGTCGCAAATCTGGTTTCCCGGAGATGAGTGATGTTGGCGCTGATGCACATTAGGAAATGAATCTGTAACAAAAAAGAACAAACATATTACAAGTATAGTACAGTCAACCCTCTTTATACTGACACTAACTTGATTGGAACGTAACCTTCACTCAACAAGTGACAGTTCATCTGAAATTATACAAGAATATTGTATTTAAAGGCTCCGTATTCGTCAAAAATAGACATTTTTATCCAAGAAAGGTTTAACAAGAGTTGTCAGAAGACAACGCAGCTCGCCGGAAAGGGCTGATCGGATAAGAAAACAATCTTTAAATATTAAAGATTAAATGCAGAACTTAAACATAGCAGTAAATGACAGAGTATGACCTGACTTTCATGTCGGAAGAATGTCAAACTGAGGGATGGTATATGCCATTGAAACATCTTCCCCTAGGCTGGTGTGGACCAAATATGAAAGCTATATCTTACATACTTCAGCAGCCATATACACTTTTCAAAACTTAAACACAGGTATAAATGACAAAGTATGACCTGATCTTGACCTAGGCGAAGGTCAAACTGAGGAAGGGGTGTGTACTACTGAAAGGTCTTACCCTAAGTTAGGTGTGGGCCAAACATTAAAGCAGCATCTTGAATACTTTAGCAGTAACGAACACTTTTCAAAACTTAAACGCAAAACTCCAATATGGGTTTAAATGACAAAGTATAACCTGACCTTGACCTTGGCAGAAGGTCAAACTGAGGAAAAGTTCTGTGCTGTTGGAAGGTCTTACCCTAATGTTGGTGTGGGCCAAATATTAAAGCGGTATCTTGAATACTTCAGCAGTTACAAACACTTTTCAAAACTTAAACGCAGAACTCGAACATGGGTTCAAATGACAAAGTATGACCTGACCTTGACCTAGGCAGAAGGTCAAACTGAAAAAGAGGTGTGTGTTATTGAAAGGTCTAACCCTAAGGCTGGTGTGGGCCAAATATTAGAGCTCTATCTTGAATACTTCAGCAGTTATGTACACTTTTCAAAAATTAAACGCAAAACTTAAACATGGCCAAATATGAAACCAGTACCTTAAGCAATTAAAAAGCTATGCACACATTTGAAAACTTAAACATTGTGCTAACGGGGACGCGGACGCCGACAGACGCCGACGCCAACGCCTGGGTGACAACATAAGCTCTCCAGGGACATAGTCCCGGCGAGCTAATAAATTGATATCTAGTATTAATACGATCATAAAATGTTGCATCAGACAGCCTATAAAATTTCAGTTAGTCTCTAATTTTTGAATTGGATCAAAAATGAAATGATTTTTTTTTTTATTGTATCTCTGAATTAATGTTGCCAACATTAATTCAGAGATACGATAAAAATCATTACTTTTCCCGAACGAGAGACTAACTGAAATTTTACAGGCTGTCAGGTTCCACATTTTCTGATTGTATTAATACAATATATCAATCTATTAAATCTTTTTTGGATAATAGAATGTCTATTTTTGAGGAATATGGAACCTTTAATATTACAAGAAAATATGGTTTGGATATTTGTTAAATTCGCCTCACTGAGACGATTCTAACATATGTCAAAGGCATATGTTCTATGAGAAAATACATGTTATCATATGACAAGCCCTTTCTTACCTATCATTCTGCTGCGTTTAAGGATTCTTTGCAATAACAAATTCATTTTAATGGCAACACCCTTGGGAACTGATGCTGTTGTTGTAATGAGGGTCCTCTGTAGTCAATACCGGTACTATCATCCATCATACTGCCACTTCTTTCTCGTTGAGTCGATTGTTTACAATCGAACTCTAGTATACAAACGCCATAAGTTCAGTACTTGTCCACGTGATTATCACTGACCAATGTAATCAAACTACCTGTTAGACGAAATCCAGGTAACGGTTATTTATAGCCGTGCTATTCTTGTCGCGGTGACGTCAAAGTGCTGTTGATGGAGGGTTATCTGTAAAACCTGGACTGGGACATTTGAGACATCGGCAAAGTGCAGAACCAGATCAGACGCCGCAGAACGCGGCGTCAGATCAGGTCTGCGCTGTTTGCTTAAATTAAAGGAAGTTGAGGGTTGCATGAAAAAGCCTTGTCCCCGTTCTGGACCATTTTCCCAGCCTACAGAGACAATCGACCCACCAGTGCTGGCAGTGATTTGATTTTATAATTACTGCTGGTCCGCATGCAGTGTTGTATACACGCATACAGACCTGTATGACACGTCATCTATACAGAAGAGAAGCCGTCCAGTAAGTACAATAATCACTGAACATAACCCACCAATGACACCAAAAGGAAGAGTAAACATGATGTATGATGAATAATAGTTCATGCGTAACAAACAACGAAAAGTAAAGTAACCGCCACTTTCGTCCCTAATGAGATGACTACAATGCCAGACAGGATCCACCAAAAACAACAAGAAGACATAAAACAGGAACCAACTAGAAAATAACCATACAGTGAGCAACACTGTACTGCGGAAAAAAGTTAACATTACGAAAACACGCCTATTCAAATATATTAAGAGTTTTACCACCAAAAAATAAAATCTTTCAGATGAAAAATTCCGGGTAGTTTTCATATTTCTGCTCAAAACATAAATTGTGGGTACTCGTTAGAACCGCCTCGGCGAGGCGGTTCTAACGAGTACCCACAATCTATGTTTTTGACCAGAAATAAGAAAATCACTGTATATACCCCTGTAAACCCCAGTTTTACTGTATAAAAGTGGGGTTTTAAGGGGGTCAAAACTATATAGGCGTGTTTTCGTGCTGAAGATAGTAGTGAAGTGTATCCAGAATGTGTGTGTACAGTTCCTGAAATACCGCTGCATCAACCATTACATGGGATGGGGACAAATGATCCCACAGTCTCCAGACCTACTAGAGCGATGACACATCTGTGCAAATACAGTCGACTCTCGTTAGCTCGAATTCCAAGGGACTATCTGAAATACTTCGAGATATCCGAACTTCGACATATCAGAGTTGCAGGATTGAGGAAAAAATAATTCGAACAACCACATTTAACAAATATATATGTTATTGGACTCTTGAAGATAGAGATGTATTGAAAATATTGTGGAAAAGAGGACACAATATTTTGTTGTTGTTAGATTTTTCATGTTTAGGCAGGGACCAGATTTTCACTTCGAGATAAGCGGTTATTCGAGATAAGCGAGTTCGAGATAGCGAGAGTCAACTGTACCTTAAGTGTTCACAGGAATAATGAAAGTGTAGACCCCGACACAATGTCACCGAATGATTTGGACAGGTTGGTGTAAAATCTTGTCACTGAACAGATCTGAGGGGTTAAAGTTAATTTGTAAACTACTGGAGTTTACCAACCTCGGATCAAAATTAGAAGCAACGAAAAGGAAATAAATCCTTTATACAAACTTTGAGCTTTGTTTTCTGGCTCGTAGTAATATAGAGCCAGGTTTCATCTACAGTTACAAAACACAAAATAAAAATTATCTCCCTTCGACTAAAACCGCTTCACCAGTCTGCTGCAAGGTCATCACAAAAACATACCTATATAATTTCGACCCCCTTAAACCCCGTTTTTATACAGTAAAACTGGGGTTTACAGGGGTACACATTATTTTTCTTATTTCTGCTCAAAAACATAGATTGTGGATACTCGTTAGAACCGCCTCGGCGAGGCGGTTCTAACGAGTACCCACAATCTATGTTTTGAGCAGAAATGTGCAAAAATATCAGAATTTTTATCGGAAAACTTTCAGTTTTTGGTGTTGAAATTTTCAATATATTTGAATAGGCGTATTTTCGTAATGTGATTTGGGGACCCACGGGCTGATAGCTTTTGCAAACTTAAAAGATCATGTAAGATAGATAAAACGTTATCAATTGAAATGCCCAATGTCTTTGCTACCTATCCTACCTGAAGTCGCCTATTACAATATATAAGATTCCACACTTTATTGCACATTTCCTCATCGGTGGCAGCTAGTGGGCGTCAGACCTGCTCTCATCTCCTCAGGAACTTCTTACGTAGAATTTTACTTAAGCATATGATGCAGAGGACCCTTATGTATCGATTAGTTCACTTTGTATCTTCTTGCCTGCTTTCCCTTTCCAGAAATAGGTAACGAATTACAGCTTTGTATTCCAATTTATACGAAGACCATTGTGCTATTGGCCATGTTTAACATTCGATATCATCAGTAAATACAGTTTTACACTTGTCTAAATCTTACGTTACAATAACACGTGAAAACCTTGGACATATCTGTTAATTATAAATTCATTAGGCTGGTTACTTACTGACTTGCCCACGTACAAATATAAGCTCGGTTCGGTCTCCTACTTCATCAGTTATCACAGTAAACTCATATAATCACGAGAATATTGTCAGACGCTAATCTTCTGCATCAGACTGAGGAAGTAGTCGTCATACAATATGAGGCCCAACTTACCGTCTTGCAATCAGAGGGATGGAATGTTATCAAGCATAAATGGATTAACAAAAATGCACGCAATTTGCGACAGAATATGTGTAATCTATCTTTTTGTAAGGAGTGAGAATCTTTTTTGAATTGTCCTGAAAAAGCAGTATTATCAACAATCCCTCTGAATATATAGGCTTAGTCACCATAAAATGCGAATCCTGATAGACCTTTGTGCAGAAGCGTTTTCAAGCCTACGTTATATTTGGAATATAATTCAGAATAAAGACAGTAAAACCTAAAACATCAATATTTGCAGATGTTTAAGAAAACGCCGGGATTATCAAAACATAAAGCTCTAAGGCTATATAAGAGCACTGACGAGAACAATCCTAGAAATATCAAGAACTGCGAGTATTAATGCAAATGATGATAACTATTCTAATATTGTCCTAGGAAACTAAACTAGCCACAATCTGAATTACGAATATACTTACCAGGCTAGCGACAATGAGAATTGCGGATATGTAGGCAACAATGTAGCAAACCATGAGGTCACGTCCCTGCAAAAAAAGATAAAATAGTAACTGTTAGGCGAAAGCTGGCTGGAGCACTCATTCATATAGTTCTTATAATCTTACCATGCATCTTGGGACGGACGATAAATATTTTGAGGTACGTATGTGCGTCTGCATTCAGAATATATTTATATTTTCAGGTCCTTTAGTATCACTAACCTCATTTGGATTTAAGTGAAAATTGAAAAAAAAAAAAAAGCTCACCCAGGGCTATATAGAAGGCCTGGGAAGTTGTCTGTGTTACATTATTATTGTTCAGGAACAGACTAAATAAAATCGGATTTGATTTTTTTATCGTTTAGTTAATGTGTTTTTACTTCCAAATGATCCCTGTTTTCAGAATCTATCAAATCGTCAAGGTTCTCCGTAAATAAACAATACTTATCTGAAAACAAGTATTATTGCTGGGATTTGTACTGTTATTTCACTTAGTTCTCAAAATAAAACATTCTATATATTAAGCCCATTACCTCGTTAGTAAATCTCTCTAATTCACCTTCAGGCCGGCAGATTTCACGGAAGCTAAAGCCTGAAAGAAAGACAATCAAAGTTTTTAATGGTTCTTTTTTCAGAGTAAAGCTTTTATGCAAGATGTATAAATCTTGGTTACGGTACCGAAGTTGTCACTATTTATAGACTTATACAAATCGACGACAATGGTCTGCCCTATTCGATTTGGTGTATACATTAACAAATCATACAACATATTGGTGTAAGATTAAATAAGATAGTACATCAAACAAAACAATATGACTTGCTGGCGTTAGGTTTCGTGGGAGTTAAAATAGTTTAAGACATTCAAGTAGCTTTTGGGTCGATTGTTTACAATCTAGTCATAGTATTTGTTTGTGTTGAGGTTTTACGGCCCAGTCAACCCAATGGGGCCATGTCGAGCGCGGTCAGTTTACCTAACCACACGTTTACTGGGCAGGCATAGTCCTCTAAACGGTTAACCAGTATTGTGCATATTCTTTCGCCAGAAACTGACAACTGCCCTTCTTGAATCAGCGGAAGGGAGAGAATGACCGTAGAAAATATTTCATGATCAACCTCCACGAAAGAATGTTGCCGACCTTGGCGGGGGTTGAACCCGCGACCTCCTGGTCTCCAGTCGGACGGCGCATCCAACTGAGCCACCGAGGCCTAGTCATAGTATACAAAGGCCAAAATTTCCACATTGACCATTGTAGATCATTGTAATCAAACCGCGCATTAGATGAAATCCAGGTAATGGTTATTTATAGCCACGCTATTCTTGTCGGCAGAGAGCTATCTGTAAAACCTGGACTGGGACATTTGGGACAGACGCCGCAGGACGCGGCGTCTGATCAGGGTCTGCACTTTGCTTAAATTACAGGAAGTTAATGGTTAAATGAAACAGTCTTCAGTCTCGGTTCAGGACCACACTCAATCTACCCATCGGTGCTGTCAGTACTTTGATTTTTTTCTACCGATTCTTCCAAGGCGGTTCCTCTGTTACAGTTCTTCTTTGTTAATACCTCGGTGGTTTTATATGTGGCGTTTGTGCTGTCATTGTTTAGTCCTCATCTCTTTATTCTTTCGTTGTCTCAGGACGGTTGTTGCTTCCTGATAGTGGCATTTCCTAGGTATCTTCACATATTCCTGCTAGTTTAATACTTCATTTGAATGTAACTTACACATTTATACCCAGTAAACACACAACGTCACAACAACGTCGTTACAACGTCGCTGCAACGTCGTGACGTTGCAGAGACGTTGTAACGACGTTGTGTGTTTACTGGGTATGTAGGATGGAATAGACAATGCTCATAGTAGTAATATAATCTAGGTAATGAAATTAAAACGGTCGTGTTTTTTATGCTTCCAGTTATTAAAATGTTCACTGAAAAGAGGCCATTTTCATCAGAACACCTTCCAGACTTAATTTCTATTCATTTATTTTCTATTTTTCTGCTTCTGATGACCTAGACTTTGGTCAACAACGATCGCTAATGTGTTCTTCTGCTGTAACTATTATAATGCAATACAGCCATGTCACACAATTTTAAGTACCCTGTAGTTTTAAGTACACAAAAAACTCAATGTCTTTGTCTCACCCTTTACAACATAAATCACGTTGGGTTTTGCAAACTGGTTATATATAATCATCAACCATTCTCTCTATAGTCTTTCAGGTGCAGAGGAGTCCCAGTTTACCGAGCAAGATGACAAACTACTGTGATGTGCGTTAACACTTGGCACGCTATGAGCAGATCCAGCTGATATAAACAAATTGATGATGTTTTCTTTTTTATCCCAGGAAATAGGATTTGACATTTCATGCAAGGGGACAACTTGTATGAAATGTCAAATCCTATTTTCTGCAAGGAAAAAAAAGAAAGAAAGAAAATATTTCTAAATGTCACTTTACCCAGCCTGCTAAGCATTAAATGATATAACATGTGGCCTTTAGATAAAATGTGGCCATCGTAAAACAAAGACTAAAAGTCACATGCTGATTTTTCGTCTGGAAAAGCATTCAGTGTGACAGACGCTGTGGTACATGAAATACATCTTGGTTAGCTAGCCTAAGGATAAGTTTTAGTTATATAAGTTTTGTTAAACGCGTTTCAGCATGAGAATGCGTTGTCTTTTGGTTCGCTCTTGAGACATTTTAACTCTTAAAGCAACTGCAGCAGACGACAGTTTGTTATTTGTTTTATTTTTCAGAGAAAATAAAACTTTGCAATTCATGTAAATTGTCTGCTATTTCACACGAAATGACAAGACTTATTTTCTGTGAAAAAAAAAAAAAAAAGTCTTATTTTCTGTGAAAAAAAAAAGTAAATAAATATATAGAATGTCGTCTCCTACATTTTGATTTTTTTGTTGTATTTTTCAAAGAAAATAAGACGTGACATTACATGATATGCTGTCTTATCTTCTCTGAAAAATAATGATAAATAAAAAACGTGAAAGGATAATACCCCGCCTCTATCGTGTGGCGGGCAGATAACTCTGACAAAAATGGACGAAATTTCCCCACTCGTAATCCTAAACCAGATCTTCACAATATCAATGCACATAACACGTTTGATGAAAATCCATTGACGTTTACTCAAGTTATTGTCAGAAAACGAAAGTACGGACCAGTGGTGGGCAGACAACTGTCAAAAATTGACGAAATTTGCCCATTAGCAAACCAGATCTCTACAATATCAATGCATATACCAAGTTTGGTAATAATTCATTGATATTTACTCTTTGTCATCCTTAAACTAAAATACTAATACAGACGAACGGATGCACGATAGACGGACGGACACATGGACGTCAAATGTGAAACCATAATATCCCCGCCATTATCGTATGACGGGGTAAAAAAAAAAACAAAAAAAAAAACAGATTGTCATCTGCTAGAGTTTTTCTTAGCGCTTTGAGGGTTACCTTGAGTTTCTGACAAAGCGTTCGCAAAAAGCATGCCTTCCAAATTGGTTAAAATAATATTTTATTTGTATAAATTCCATATTACAAGATAGACTAAGACAAACACAGGCAACTTGATTTCATACAAATGGTTAGGTATATTGGTAGCAGAGAAAATGAAATATTAAACGTATCTTGATACTTTACCGTAATTTACCAGGTTGATGCACCGGATTTCTCTGTCATCCTCCAAATATATGAGTAGAACAAGTAGAGCCGCAGCTATGGCGAATAAAGCACTGACTAGAACCCAGGAAATGGTCAACAAGTAGCTTAAAATCAGCATCTGTAAGAAATAAGCCGCAACGTAGGAAAATGGCCAGTATCGCATATCCAGGCAACGAAGGCCCCGTTCAGTCTGCGTACTCGCGTAGTCTGATCATGGCCTTTGTTGTCCGCTAACATAATCATTGGCTACTGTAGAAGGTATCGATGAGCAGAAAGAGGTTGCACAGATGATCTTCATCTTTCTTGTTCCATCAGTCATATGTGGCCTTTCTTACGTTGTGCATTATATTCCAGTCGGACCATTAAACGCATCAAGTAAATCGCGCGAACATACATCTTGATCAGTCTGTAAATTCGCGCGGTGCTATTAAGACCTTCGCTGTTTTGTTTACAGAGCGTATACATCAGGTAAACCGCGTGAGCAATTATGGGGTACCGTATTTAGTATCGAGTTCCATACATCTTGATCAGTCTGCAAATCCGCGCGGTGAGATTAGGACCTTCATTGTTTGGCTTACAGAGCGTATGCAATGTACTAGAATATGAAATATTACTCAAGCCACCGACACTGGGAGGCGTGAGCTTGTTTTATGAAACCGTGCTAGTCATGGTGCCGACGAAATTTATATGTCTCCAATATTGGGGTGGGTATGAGGGTACATATAGTATAGTTGTTGTAGTAAACTATACCAGTACAAAAGTCATAATTAGTATTCGGTAATTAACCTCTATGAACTCAATGATATTTCTCCCTGAGGCTTAGGAAGACTTAATGACCTTAAATAGTAGTAAGTAATTTAACCACAAGGAGAAATAGTCATGCACTTAGTGTAATCGGTGTGTGCTTGCTCTTCTAGCCATTTGCTTACTGTACACACTTCCGCTCAGGCTGATCAAGGCGTTTCTGTCCGCTTACAAACTCATTAGAAAGTATCAACGGTGGTAACGCCTATTCAAATATACTGAAAATTTCACCACCAAAAACTTTTCAGATAAAAATTCTGATGTTTTTCTTATTTTTGCACAAGACATCGATTGTGGGTACTCATTAGAACCGCCTCGGCGAGGCGGTTCTAACGAGTACCCACAATCTATGTTTTGAGCAGAAATAAGAAAAATAATGTATACCCCTGTAAACCTCCGTTTTACTATATAAAAATGGGGTTTATGGGGGTCAAAATTATATAGGTATTTTTTCCTGATGAATTAATCGGTAGATTTTAAACAGTATGTCGAGTATATGTCGAATTTATCAATAAACGTCAAAAAATTGCCTTTGGGAACAAAGAACACACTACAGAACACCCGGACAGAAAGGCATGTGCAAATAGTGTAGATCCAAACCAAACTGCTCCTACAGGAAATACAGCTGTTTGCCATTCTATCACCATATTTTACACAAAATGTCAGGTAGCAAATTGAACATAATCAAATTTTTGGGTAAGTATGGTAAGGAATTTAGGGTAATTACGCGAACTCGGCCGCGCCTAATACAAAAGTGCTGCAACTCAAAAGGCGAACAATTGACCCAGCAGGCACACAACGCTGAAACAACGTCGATTCAATGCTGAATCAACGTCAAGACGTTGATTTACCGTCAATACGTTGAATCAAGGTTGAATCGAAGTTGTTTCAACGTTGTGTGCCCGCTGGGAAGGGGGATTCATACATCTTTAGTGCAGGCAATTCTGTCAAAATGGTTCGTGCCTTCCTGAAATGGGATCTACTCTAAAACGAATGAATTTGCTCCCCATGGGAGCACATTCTTTACTTTTAGAGAAGATCCCTTTCAATAGGGGGCTTGGTGTGCAGAAAAGCAAACAGATAGTTATAAAAGTTGTCTCCCAGGTAAAATAAGTGGAAATCTAGCACGTGCATCTGATCCCCCTAAAGCCTGGATCAGCCCGTCTACCCACGCAGTCTGATAATGCTGTTTGCTTTTAACCTTTACCACTCTCTCTGCTAACTCAGCAGGCGACACATTGGTGATACTTTTTCTTATTTTTCATAGAAAACTGGATTTGACATTTCATGAAAATTGCATGAAATTTCAAATCCTGTTTTCCTAGGAAAAAATATAAAAAATATTTGAAAATGTTGTCTGCTGAAAAATTTACCCAGATTGCTATACGTTAATTGACTTGTGTTTCGGATTCTGTAGAATGTGCAGACGATATCGGAAGACGTTTGTCAAAAACAGTTATGAAGATTCTGACTGTCATAATCAAGGAACACAGCCGAATAAGGATTTTATGACACCTAATGTCAAAACAAAACACCGTCTAATTCAGTGGTTATCCTTGAAACTAGCTGATCGGTAAATTTCGGAAATTACCGAAAATAAATAGTATCGCCATGCAGCAAAATATGAAAAACTGTGCCAGAAAAAGTTTAAGTACCTGACTTAAACCCAGGAAACATACAACATCTCTACCACGCAAAAGAGAACACTGTCACTTGTAGTTTTGTAAATTCCTCCCTCTTAACACTGCAGCTACAATGTTTCATAGCTCGAATCAATTCATCGAGGAAAACAAAACTTATCCGTCCAAATAATATATCTCTTAAGTGTGCCAGAATCCATACGTCATACAAAATCCAAGACAGAACTACAGTCGACTCTCGTTATCTCGAATTCCAAGGGACTCTCTGAAGCACTTCGAGATATCCACACCCCGACATATCAGAATTGCAGAATTGAGGAAAACATAAATCGAACAACCACATTTAACAAATGTATATGTAATTGTACTCTTGAAATTCGAGATATATTAAAAATATTGTGGAAAAGAGGAGAATCTCCTCTTTTCCACAATATTTTGTTATCTGTTGTTAGATTTTCATTTTTAGGCAGGGACCAGATTTTCACTTCGAGATAAGCGGTTATTCGAGATAAGCGAGGTCGAGATAATGAGAGTCAACTGTATATATTATTTGTCCCACCAATTCCTCTTGAGATATACAGACATGCGTTTCAAGTTTCAAACTAACCATTCAGGCTTCAAGGATAACAAAAGTTACAAGTAAAAAAGCTCCATGTGACAGGACGTGAATGGCTAGTACTCCTCTCCCAACACACACACACACACACACACACACACACACACACACACACACACACACACACACACACACACACACACACACACACACGAAACAAAACAAACAGACGAGAGAACCTGTTAGACATATCCCTTAGTGCAGTAAGGATAATTCAAAGCTTTTACTTTGTACCGTGGGAACTTTGTGAAGATTTTTGGCAAGGGCTAATATATGATGGGTGGTACAGTCTATACGCCGACTGTGATAATTACATGTGATCTAGAACAACTCAGCAGACTTTCTTTTTTTATATTTACAGGTTTAGTGTACTAAATTTAAGGAGAAGCGATACAGGGGAGATAGCTCTGCTAAAAGGGCTTTGTTTTCCTTCTGTAAAGGGGTCTTCTCTCCACGGAGAGAATATGCTTCCAAAGGCAGCAAATTCTTACCGGGGAGCAAATTCTTTCCTTGAAGAGTATATACACCTTTTCAGAAGTGCTGGGTGTGCAGGAAAACAAACAAGAAATCACAATGGTTGTCTCCCTTGTAAAACATGGCAGAAAGTTTACCAGGGGTAGGTGTAGCCAGTCCCCTTAACTCTTACGGCGCCAATTTTCAGACGACATTTGTCGTCTGCTTATTTATTTTTAACAAACTATCAACTGGAAATAAGTTTATATGTAAAATTGAAAAACTGAATGTCAAACAGCGTAGATCCTGATAAGACGGCTCATGATGAGCCGTCTTATCAGGATCTACGCTGTTTGCAAAAGCCTACAATCATGGCAGTGAAAGAGTTAAATGCTGTGTAGCGTAATTCTATATTTACCCGAAATACTCCTTTAAATATCATACAAATGGCAAACAGTGTAGAACATATCAAGGCTGCGATTCGAGACTGTGTGCACACGCTCGAAGCCATATTTTCGCAAAACACTTCACACAGCTCATATGTTTAAATGGAGTGGATACATCTTCCAGCTCTCTCAAAAGTATTTATGTTCCTTCTGAAAAGGGATCTGCTCTAAAAACAAATGCTCTCCTTCGGTGGGAGCAAATTCTTTTTGTTTAGGGTAGACCTCTTTTCAGAAGGGATTGTGCTGGAATGAAACATAAAGTCACAAAATCGTCTCTTGTATAAAATGGCGGAAAATTCATTAGGAGTATCCAGTCCCTTTAAAAATTACATTAAGAAAACACGCCTATTCAAATATATAGAAAATTTCACCTCCAAAGACTGAAAATTTTTAACTGATATTTTTCATACTTTTGCTCAAAACATAGATTGTGAGTACCCACAATCTATGTTTTCGAGCAAAATAAGAAAAAACAAGCAAATTCCATGGGGAATTTATGTCCCCCGCCTTATTTTTATTTGAGGTGTTAAAAATGGGTTAGTGATCCAGAGGACCATTGGTTCTGTATCACCGACCTAAGTATTGAAGCAGGAAACCAGTAATAAAAAATAATTTCAGGATTCTGAAAAAAAACGCATGCATATCTTCAGACCATCCTTAAAGCACCTGTAAAGTCTCAAAAGGATCGGCTTAAAACTGTGGTAGGAGTTACGGGGACAAGATACCTACTCCCTATATGCGTCTGTAGTATTTGAACTAAAAAATATCTAAGTTAAAAATGCGGAAAAAGTGATAAAAGATTATTTCAGGATTCTGAAAAAACCACATGCATATCTTCAGGCCATCCTAAAAGCCCATGTAAAGTTTCAAAAGGATCGGCCAAAAACTGTGGGAGGAGTTAAGGGGACAAGGTACCTACTCCCTATACACTTCTGTAATATTAGAACTAAAAACATGTCTTAGTTCAAAATGCGGAAAAGTGATAAAAATTATTTCAGGATTCTGAAAAAAACACATGCATATCTTCAGGCTATCCTAAAAGGCCCATGTAAAGTTTCAAAAGGATCGGCCAAAAACTGTGGGAGGAGTTAAGGGGAACAAGGTACCTGCTCCCTATAGACTTCTGTAATATTAGAACTAAAAATGTCTAAGTTCAAAATGTGCAAAAAGTGATAAAAAATGATTTAAGGATTCTGAAAAAAACCACATGCATATCTTCAGACCATCCTTAAAGCACCTGTAAGGTTTCAAAAGGATCAGCTTAAAACTGTGGTAGGAGTTACGGGGACAAGGTACCTATTCCCTATATGCTTCTGTAGTATTAGAACTAAAAAAATGTCTAAGTTAAAAATGCGGAAAAAGTGATAAAAATTATTTCAGTATTCCGAAAAAACCATATGCATATCTTCAGGCCATCCTAAAAGCCCATATAAAGTTTCAAAAGGATCAGCAAAAAACTGTGGGAGGAGCTAAGGGGACACGGTACCTGCTCCCTATACACTTCTGTAATATTAGAACTCAAAAAATGTCTAAGTTAAAAATGCAGAAAAAGTGATAAAAAATTATTTTAAGGTTCCTGAAAAATCCACATGCATATCTTCAGGCCATCCTAAAAGCCCATGTAAAGTTTCAAAAGGATCGGCCAAAAACTATGGGAGGATTTAAGGGGACAAGTACCTACTCCCTATAGACTTCTGTAATATTAGAACTCAAAAAATGTCTAAGTTCAAAATGTGAAAAAAGTGATAAAAAATAATTTCCGGATTATGAAAAAACCACATGCATATCTTCAGACCATCCTTAAAGCACCTGTAAAGTTTCAAAAGGATCGGACAAAAACTGTGGGAGGAGTTAAGGGGACAAGGTACCTATTAAAAATTCGGAACCACGCACCACGCGCCACGCAACACGCGCCACGCGCCACGCACAACGCACCAAGCACCACGGAAAGTCAAAAACAGTGTCCCTCCGCTTTTCTTCGAAAAGGTGGGGGACAATAATGTATACCCTTGTAGAACCCAGTTTTACTATATAAAAGTGGGGTTTAAGGGGGTCAAAATTATATAGGCATGTTTTCGTGATGAAGTTTCAAGTTGAAATCAGCCATGTCACAAGAAAAATATAAACTGTGGGAGGAGTTAAGGGGACAAGGTACCTATTAAAAATTCGGAACCACGCACCACGCACCACGCGCCACGCGCCACGCGCCACGAGGTACCTATTAAAAATTCGGAACCACGCACCACGCACCACGCGCCACGCACCACGCGCCACGGAAAGCCAAAAACAGTGTCCCTCCGCTTTTCTTCGAAAAGGCGGGGGACAATAATGTATACCCTTGTAGAACCCAGTTTTACTATATAAAAGTGGGGTTTAAGGGGGTCAAAATTTTATAGGCATGTTTTCGTGATGAAGTTAAAAGTTGAAATCAGCCATGTCACAAGAAAAATAGTTCCCTGAGAACAGTAAAGACCTTGTTCTTTCTGCGCATCGGTGCTGTCTGAGCATGAACTTCGCCGTCTGTTTATAAAATTGCTACTGCATATTGCAGCGACAAGCAAGACGTTTGAATACTTGTTTCGATATGCACTATTTGCCTTGTGACGTGTGATTATTGAAACGTACGAATATGTTGAGAGCTCTGGCACAAGCGTTTTTTCTGGAAGTGTTGAATGCATGTCTACTGTTCGGCTCGCTGGAGAAATGTGCAACTATAAGGAGGCTGGTCCCGATTACAAACATGCCACAAATCACACCAATAATTGTATACTCCATAAACCATAGCCTGGAAGAGAACAAAAATCTATTAACCCTTTCCACCCTGAGTTTATGAAATGGACTTTTCCATCACTAAATTTGGACAAGTCCATTACTGCAAACAGGGATGTCAGACAAAAATCCAAACAGAATGGCAAACAGTATAGATCCTGATGAGACGGCTCATTATGAGCCGTCTCATCAGGATCTACACTGTTTGCACTGTATCTGGTTTGGTATGCAGGGCCGAAAGGGTGAACTTCACGAAATATGGCATATGCATACGTAGCTTGCCCTGAAGAAATAGTTCTTTGAAGAAGAATATTGCTTTTCGTTGTGTTATTGTTGTATGTGTTTGTTTACCTCTTGCTGTAACTGGTATGCTATGTTCTATGATTGTACACTTCCTGGAGATCTTCTTTACTGTTTGGTATAATAATATGCATTTGACTTTTATACAAAGGCAAAATGAAGAAATTCTGAAAAGAATAAACGAAAATAGCAGATTTGGTTTTATTTGGTCTGATCATAAACGGTAATGTAACGCGTAAAACGCATGAAACTGCTGACGTCTCCTGTCCATAGGTTGAGCTATATTTTGAAATTCCAAGGACCAAAAGTATAAAGTCTGAAGTCAGTGTGTGAAATGAATTTATGAACGTGTTTTGCCCAAGTTACATTTCACTCATTTAGTCTTTCAAACATCTTCTCTTGGCGTAGGAATCCTGAAATTCAACTTTGTTCAAAGAAACGAAAGATCGCCTCCAACAAAATTATTGTAAGCATTATTGTCGTTATGCGATAGAAATCATTTGGTGTCCATGAGCAAGGAAGCCAATAAATTTCTGATGAACAAATACAGTGAGAGTCTCCAACCCACCGCGAAATCGACACAGCCTCATGTCTTCAATGTCGACAACTTGTTTTCCTTCGACGAGTTTTTTTACAAAGTTTGTATAATTACAACAATTTAACCCGAGAGTGAATTGGTAACAGTAAATCGAACATTTTATTTTTTGTATTTTTGACAACATTTGAACCCAGCGTGAAGATGTAGTGCCAGTAAAGTCGATTTAACCCTTCACCTCCCCACAACCCCGGTAGGTTTTACATCAGTGTTTTGGACTAGTGATAAACTGCTTTTTGAGGCGTGATGGAAAAAAAAGTTTACATGTATTTGTATTTTCACTATCTTATACTTGGTTAGTAAATTATAATTGAGTAGCACATGAGAAAAAGGTACTTGTCACATAGGCGACCAGCAAAGGCTCAGGCGAGCCTGCGCATAAGCACAGTCTCGCCAGAACCTTTGCTGTTCGCAGACATGTAGTAGAGACCTCGAGGAAGCTTCAGGTAAAAAGGCGTCTATAGCCCAAAATAAGGGACTGCGCATGCGCATTTGAAGAACCACAAACCGGAAAACCATAAGGTTACCTTTTTTCATGTACCGGTTCAATTTAGCATAAATTTAAAGGGACTAAATATATCTGGTTGATATTCTGCTACTTATTTACAAGTGTTATATATAAAATGTTTAATCATTTTAAATATCATTACTTTCTTGTTTACTGCAAATTTCTATAGAACTTTCTGGAAAATCATGTATTCAATAACAAGTTGTTTATATTCCTTTTAGAACTTTCCAGACGGAATATTCTGGATGGAGCTTTGTTTGGTATGTCATAGAACATTTAGAATATTCTTGACTAAAATTAAGCAAGAGGGCCATAATGGCCCTATATCGCTCACCTGAATCATGTTATACATAGCATTGCTAACAGAGATGCGGTTCTAAAGGTCATGGTGATCTTGACCATGACCTTTGCCCTCAGGGTCATCTTCTGGTCAGAAGAAACGTCCCTACGACGTTTGAGGGTCCTGGCCCCAAGCACTGCCGAGTTATAAGCTTGTTTTGTACTAGAGGTCACTGTGACATTGACCTTTGCCATTAGGGTCATCTACTGGTCAAGACCAACATCCCATCTAATTTCAAGTGTTCTAGCCTCAAGCTCTGCCGAATTATAAGCCTTTTAGTACTAAAGGTCATGGTGACCTTGACCATGAGCTTTGCCCTCGGTGTCATCTACTGGTGGGGGCCAACATCCCTTCTAAGTTTAAGGGTCATATTCCCAAGCATTGTCAAGTTATCAAGGTTTTTTAATACTGAAGGTCCTGGTGACCTTGACATTTGAACTCAGGATCATCTACTGGTGAGGACTAACATTTCTACTAAGTTTGAGGGTCCTAACCATAAGCATTGCAGAATTATAAGCTTTTCTGTACTAAAGGTCACGGTGACCTTGACCTCTGACTTAAAGGTCATCACTCTTCAGGTCCATCCTCTCTATTAGTTTGATAGTCCTAGGCCTAATCATTGTCAATGGTTTTTTTGCTCTATGTAAAACAAGTGACCACACACCCCCCTGTGGGTGGGGCCTCTTTTCACCCTAGGGGCATATTTTGAACACTCATGTCAAAGAACCTCTAGGCAATGTTACATACCAAATATCAAAGGCCTAGGCCTTGCACTTTCAGACAAGAAGAGTTTTTAAGATTTTTTTTCTATATAAGTGTATGTAAAACATGTCGGGCCCGGGACGGGGCCATTTTTAGCCCAAGGGCTATAATCTGAACAATCTTGGCAGAGGTCCACTAGGTGAAGCTATGTACCAAATATCAAAGACCCGGGCCTTCTGGTTTCAGATAAGATATTTAAAGGTATTCTCTATATATATGTAAAATGTCAGTCCCAGGGCGGGGCCATTTTTGGCCCCAGGACAATAACTTGAACAATCTTGGTAGAGGTCCACTAGCTGAAACTATGTTTCAAATATCAAAGGCCTGGGCCTTCTGCTTTCAGACAAGAAGATTTTTAAAGTTTTTCCCTATATGGGTCTATGTAAAACTAGTGACCCCCGGTGCGGGGCCATTTTTTACCCCAGGGCTATAATTTGAACAACTTTGGTAGAGGTCCACTATATATGGCTACATATCAAATATCAAAGACCTGGGCCTTCTGGCTTCAGACAAGAAGATTTTTTTTAAGTTTTCAGTTAAAAATCTATTTTTAGCTCCTGTGACCTAGAAGTGCAATGGACTAGAAAGGTTTTAGCAATTTTGGTAGAGGGTCACCCAAGTAACATTTCTTTGAAATTATTCTAAAATCTGTCCAGCAGTTTTGGAGAAGTTGTTTAAAGCAAAAGTTGACGACGCACGGACGGACGACGGACAGAGGCCTATTATAATAGCTCACATTGAGCACGAAGATCGGGCGAACATTTTCAGATGGGCATCTTTGTTTACTTTCAATGGAAATTATTCTAAACTGGACTACTTTAATATTTTATTCATTCTGGAATTAAACTCTGAATTCAGGAACTTCAAATTGTGGGATCAGAAACTATTATTCAAAGGATTTGTTTTAGAAATGCTTGAGGAATATTTCTGTGACAATAAAACTTGAAAGGTACTGTTTACTTATTTTTTTCTGCTTTGCACATTGTCATTTTTTTATTGTTAATAAATATTGTAAATAATTTTAAAGCTTGTTGCTGGTTTCACTTTCATTTCTTTCTCGTTATACCTGGCTCGTAACACACGGGAGACAACTTTTGCGACTTCCTGTTTGCTTTTCTGTAAGCCAGATCTCTGCTGAAAAGGTTCTACTCCACAGAATAGATGTGTTCCCATTACGAAAACATGCCTATTCAAATATATTGAAAATTTCACCACCAAAAACTGAAAGTTTTCAGATAAAAATTCTGATAGGTTTCATATTTCTGCTCAAAACATAGATTGTGGATACTCGTTAGAACCGCCTCGCCGAGTCGGTTCTAACGAGTACCCACAATCCATGTTTTGAGCAGAAGTAAGAAAAATAATGTATAACCCTGTAAACCCCAGTTTTACTATATTAAAGCTTGTTGCTGGTTTCACTTTCATTTCTTTCTCGTTATACCTGGCTCGTAACACACGGGAGACAACTTTTGCGACTTCCTGTTTGCTTTTCTGTAAGCCAGATCTCTGCTGAAAAGGTTCTACTCCACAGAATAGATGTGTTCCCATTACGAAAACATGCCTATTCAAATATATTGAAAATTTCACCACCAAAAACTGAAAGTTTTCAGATAAAAATTCTGATAGTTTTCATATTTCTGCTCAAAACATAGATTGTGGATACTCGTTAGAACCGCCTCGCCGAGTCGGTTCTAACGAGTACCCACAATCCATGTTTTGAGCAGAAATAAGAAAAATAATGTATAACCCTGTAAACCCCAGTTTTACTATATAAAAGTGGGGTTTAATGGGGTCAACATTATATAGGCATGTTTTCGTGATAGGAGACAAAAACACTTTTTGGCAAAGTTGCTCTCCCTTCCCCCGTTCCCCCGATTGTACCCATCCCGGTAAATGCCAGTGGCCCGAGATGTTACCGTAGTCTAATCGAGAATGATAAGTACAAGTTACGTTCGCTCACTGATTATGAAAACAATAAGCGTTCCAAAATAGTATCTGCTTAATTATTCAGGGAAAATTAAATCAATTTACTAATGGAGTTGTAACTTGCTTAAACAAAACATTGTATGGCACACACTCTCCTTTGTTAAAACAGCTTCATAAGCGTTTCTGTAAAAATAAATATTTTTTCGTTAAAGATTCACATATATCTGTTTATCATATCATATCAAGATGTTTACATACACGAGGCTGACAATGCTACTTCTTTAAGAACAAATTACGAAGGATTCAAAATTGCTTTAAAACCAAAACCCTGACACGCGAGATTTTCATTATCTATGACAGGAAATTATCTTTCTGTACAAGCAGACAGAAGCGGACACAATTAAAACATGTATTTTAAAACAACATTTTACCCATCACAATTACTTTACGAGTAGCAACATTGTATTTTTTGTTTGTTTGAGTTCTTCTTTAACATGTCGTGTCAATATTTGTGGGTCATTTTGTGTCGTCTCCCAGAAAAACGGAGAGGGTGAAAAGGGACAGGAGACCTACTAGATGAGGAGACAAAGAGAAATAGACGAAGATGAGAAAGTGCAGATAACAGAAGAAACAAACATGATCTTTCCTCTATGTGCTGCAGGTATAACAGGCCTTTACCCCCGCCCTACCACCGTAGTGATGATGGGAATTAAAGCCTCAGAATCTTGGTCAACAGCATATGAAAGGTCGAACCATCTCCTTTCACTGCCTCAAATAAAACGTCTGTTTGTTTGAGCTGGAGTTTTACGGCCCAGTCAACACTGTTAAGGTCATGGTCGGTACAAAAGTCACGCACATGTCCAGATTACATGAATACCACTGGATTACTGCCGTACAACGGTCTATCCAAGCAGAGCTGTCAAACAGACCTATTTGTAATATCTCAAAATGACAATGTTAAACTGGTAAAGACAAACCTAGAATACCGTAGTAACTCTAAATATTGAAGCAGACAGGCCAGAGCAAATGGAGCAGACAGGCCAGAGCAAACAGTGTAGACCCTGATCAGACGCCGCGTTACGCGGCGTCTGATCAGGGTCTACACTGTTTGCCACTCATCGAGCAATGGTTTTAAATACACGAACAGGAAGTAAAATGGACTTTAAATTTGCCAAATATGGCAAGGAGATAAGGTGTAACAATTCTTGGGATAAATACGGTAATCAAGTTACGGTTATAAGAACAATAAAATTCTGTTGGTCGCGCTATTCCGTTACCTCATCAGACATGCATATATTATCACAATCTGCCAAGCACTATACGGTCGAACTTCAGTGGCTCGAACATCTTTGGGACCATGGAAATTTGTTCGAGACATGGTTAGTTCAATCCACTGAGGGTTATCCATGGTGACAGGTCAGGAAGCAAATGGATATGATTAAATTTAGGGATGTCTTTTTGCCTCGATGAGGCGATTCTAATGAGTTCACACAACATACATTTCATGATAAAATAAGAAAACTTCCCTAAAATATCCATAATTATTTGCTTTCTTGGGCTATCAAGAGAATTTCCTATGGACTCAAAAAACTGAGTTCGAATTAGCCATGGTAAACGAGTCATCGGTGTTCGAGGCATTGAGGTTTTACTGTACTACAAAATGTATTTTCATGTTCTGTTCTATTCGTTGTCTTATTTTTGTGTTCAGAGGATCCTGTCTAGCATTGTGATTATCTCCTTGGTGAAAAGGGAGCTGGTTGCTTTGCTTTTCTTTGGTTTGTGACATGTATATTGTCTGTCAGTGTTTGTTTGCTCTTCCTATTGGTGTCGTTGGTAGGCTAGCTTCTGTGATTGTGGCTATTCCTGGATATTTTCTACACTGTTTTTCTTATCAAAACATAACATGAAATTACTCTATCAATGTACTTAAGTACCCAGTAAACATACAGCGTCACAACAACGTCGTTACAACGCCGCTGCAACGTCGTGACGTTGCAGCGACGTTGTAGCGACGTTGTATGTTTACTTGGTATTTAGACATCTAAATTGTCCTGAGAGTTGAACAAGTTCATTTTTCTGCCTGTTCATGGGATTTAAAAATTGCTGGATGAGTGGCAAACAGTATAAATCCTGATCAGACGCTGCATACTGTGGTGTCTGCTGTGGGTCTACACTGTTCGTTCAGGCCTGTATGCTCCAATACTAAGGTATATTACGGGCATATAAAATTTCTAAGTACAGTAAAACCTCAATGGCTCGAACATCTTTGGGACCAAGGAAATTTATTCGAGATATGGGTAGTTCGAGCCACAGAGGGTAATTCATGGCGCCAGTTTAGGGAAATCTTTTCGTTCTTCAATACGCAATAATGGTATGTTAGGTGTACTCAATAGAATCCCCTCATCGGGGCGATTCTAATGAGTACACACACAACATACAATCTCGTGATAAAATAAGAACATTTCATTAAATATTTGTTTTCTTGAGCTATTGGAAGAATTTCGTAGAGACTCAAAATCGCGTTCGAATTAGGCATGGTAAACGAGCCATCGGTGTTCGAGCTATTGGGGCTCGACTGTATTAAGCTGTACATGTATCTGTTTCCATAAAGCATACTTACATTTTATCTTCACCGAGCATGTCACGTGTTCTGTGGGCACCAAACAACAAGCTGCCGGTGATTCCACCAAGGCCTAGCAACATAATAATCCATGCGATCAGTGATGCACATGGTACGTGACTCAAACAGTGAAACACACGTTGAATACAACTGTCGCTGTGAGCTGAAAAATACAATAAAATAAAATAACTACTTTTCTACCAAAAGAAGTAAGCTTGAAATCACTATGTGCACGCCTGAAACGGAAAACTGACACATCACAAAAAACATACCTATATAAGTTTGATCCCCTTAAACCTCAATGTTATACAGTAAAACTGGGGTTTACAGGGATACACATTATTTTTCTTAATTCTGCTAAAAACACAGATAGTGGGTACTCGGCGAGGCGGTTCTAACGAGTACCCACAATATATGTTTTGAGCAGAAATATGAAAAATATCAGATTTTTTATCTGAAATTTTTCAGTTTTTGGTGATGAAATTTTCAAATTTGAATAGGCGTGTTTTCGTAATGACCTGTAAGTAAATTCTAAAACGAACGACTATTGAGAACAATGAACACACACAAACCTGAAAGTAGCTGAAATGTTAAGTTTTATGGCAAGATTAAGTAATTTCGGCCAATTAGGCCTCATCAGTGATTAAGTGCATGAACATTTCATTTACCCTGGTTTTGTTTTTATTTGGGCGTTACGGCCCTTTCAAGAATATTTCACTTATATCGAGCCGATCGTTCATCAAAGGTGGGCGAAAACCGGAGAACCCGGGGAAAAACCACCTGACTATCCGTAAGTAGAACTTGGCTTTCCCACATGTGACCCGAGCGAGCCTGGGGTTTTCAGGTTACAAAACGGGCGATGGGCAGAAAGATAGACAGACAAATAACAAATGACGTGCAGTCTTCATAGCTCTTCTGGGCTTGATTAGTAGAGTTATTTAAAGTGCAACTAGGCCTTTCACAAAGAAGCAGTTGATATTATTATTGCATTGTGACTACAGTATCCTACCTCTTCTATAAACACGCGTTGATCTCCGAGACGCTTGTGAATGATGGTAAAAGGACGTCCGGTCGGCAGTTTTCTTAAGTCTGCTCCCATTAGCAACAGAAAAATGTGACTGGTCTTTTATAAGATTTGCGTATTCAGTCATGATATAGTTTAAATTTAACACTTTGGAATTATCAGCTAAATTAAATATTCCAGGGCCCAGTTGTTCAAAGCATCGTTAGCTAAACGAGCTCGTTAGTGGTAAAAAAAAGTTAACTATTCTAGTAAGTATAATATCTAATTCACAGGTATTTTTGCTGAAAAAAAAAATTGAGTAGCTTTTGCAAAAGCTACTCATTTCTTTTCAGTAAAAATAATAGCATATATGCCATATTTAATGATCAAAATTTTAACGATACATTAACTAACGACATCGTTAGTTTTGAACAACTGAACCCAGAATTCTAAAAGCCACGTCATGTTGCACAGTTCTTAGACATGCAAATGCTTTCACAATTAACACTTACCATGCTAGGGGCAAATTCAGCGGACGACAAAGTGAAATATTTTTCTTAGTTTTCCTACAAAATAGGATTCGACATTTTATGCGAATTATCCCTTTAAGAGACAATTTGTATGTAATTTCGAATCCTATTTCCTAGGAAAAAATAAGAAAAAAAAATATTTCAAAATATCGTCTGCTGAAATGTTTACCCAGCATGCTAAGTGTTAACATTTCACGCTTAAAATACCAAGCAACCTTGTAGCAGACGGCATTCGATTTTTACATGATTAGTTTTCAGAGAAAATAAGGCTTGATATTTCATGTGCCAGGCAGACGATTATGAGAAAATGTCGAGCTTTATTTTCTGTGAAAAGTAAAAAAAAAAAAAAAAAAAAAAAAAAAAAAAAAGAAATCTGAATGTCGCCTGCTGCGGTTGTGATCTACCCTTTAAGGGCTTAAGTCGGCAGTTGAAAAAAATATTTTCTTTTTGTTTTCCCTGAAAACAGGGTTTGCCATTTCATGCAAAATGGGATCATCGCATAAAATATCAAACCCATCTTTCTGGGAAAAAACAAGTCGTTTGCAACTATTTAGATCCAGCAGATGAAATATTAAAATACTGCTATCAATAATTCAGTGAATAAACTCCAGATTATGTTAAGATAAATTGTCAGTCACTGCTTTCCAATGTTGCGAAAAAATAAAGCATATCTAGATAATAATACACACAAATTCCTTCACAAATTGAACATGTCGTAATGTAGAAATTGTTGTAATGGAGAAATTGTCGCTAAGATATATTTAGTTAGTCATGCCAATTACTTATTTGTGCGAAGCCTGTTATTACAGGAGTCAGGTTTTCTTTGATCTTTAAATAGCTGTGCAAATGGTTTTAGGGGAAGTTGGACATCATTACTTAGCTGTCTAAATCAAGGTTGTCATGTACCATACTTAAGTTAATATATGGAATTTACTGTTATGTCAAACCTCAACGGTTCGAACATCCTTGGGACCATACAATTGCTCGAGATATGCGTCTCATCAGGATCTACACTGTTTGCTATTCAGTTTTTGACTTAAGACTGAAATCCCTATTTTTAATTGTGGACGTATCCGAATTCAAGGATGGGACAGTCCACTTCAGAAACTCAGGGCCGAATATTTACGGTAAATACTGTAAAATTCAAAACTATGTGAAAGAAAAATCATATCAATTGATTTCGTAAGTGCATGAAGATATGTGCTAACGCCATAGCAAAACAGAAGCTTTATTAGACCAGTCGATTCAACTAAAATATTGTCTACGATCATGAGCGCAGACAATCTTAAGAGATTGTCACTGCTCCGGAAGCAGTTTGGAAAAAGGTCATGGACTGGTCCAATGGTATTTTCCATGGACTGCTCAACAGTATTATAATCAAGTATTAGTGTTCATAAAAAAGCTTGGCAGACGAAGCTTTTTGTGAAAGCTAATACTTGAAAGATAAGATTTTGGTATAGAAGCCATATGTATGTCAGCTCTGGTTCAAAGTCTTTTAGCTTGAGAAACGCTGTTTTTATTTATTATAAATTTCTCCCGTTTGGATTAATCTTCTTGATATTGTATTCTCATTAACAAGCAACTCGTTTAACAAATTCGTTTATCTATCGATTCAGTCCAAAACTGTCTACAACGGTCTGAGTGTGTATGTCCCTTGGGACTCACATACGCCGATGCGGTTTATCAAAGTCAATTTTTCTTGATCGATTGGGTCGAGAAACAGAACATAGGAGCCTTTGAAACATATATCTGATCTCTAATCAACCTATTTCGCTCTACTGACGGATGGAATATGTGCGTTTCTCACGCTTGGCACTAAAATAATGTGTGTACTGGTACATACATATACAACATGAGTTGACAGCAGACATTAGGAGCTGGAAACAGACCGTGACTATAAAAGACAAATTAAGCTCCCCCATTTCAGCATGTTTTAGTTCTCAAAGGAGGCAAACCTCATTGAGTGTTATGACTGGCTAGTGCTAGACCATTATGGATTACCCAATCTGACTGATATGTCATACCAGCTCTACAGTAAAACTAATTATTCTCAGGGACACTATTATTGGCACCAGGACGGATTAGGCAAACAGAGTAGATCCTTACCAAACAGCTCCTGGTCTACACTTTTTGCAACGTGAGGCATGCCCGTCCAAATACTTTGGGTAAAAAGACCTTATTATTGCATTCCCGATTCGGAAGTAACTTAACAATTTGTATAAGATTCTCAATACGAGGGTCCTGCAAAAAGTTTTGTCACTGGGTTCGGATTACTTCAGTGCTACGTTTTATCAAACATATTTTTATTACAAACCTTCAAAGTATTCCCCCCTTTACTGAAATACCTTTTGTAACCATTTTACCTATTCGCGAAAAGCTGATAAATAGTCTTCTTTTGGTATCTGTTGGAGACACTGATAAATAGCGCTGCCAAGAGAACTTCTAACCGTATACTTATTTCCAGAAAGCATTTTCTTAAGCCTTGGAAATAAAAATAAGTCACAGGGACTCAGGTCAGGTAAATAAGGTGAATGGTTTAAAACTTTCACCTTTTCAGAAGCTAAAAAAGACTTAACAACCTCACACTTATGAGAGGAGGCGTTGTCATGTAAAAGGTGGACTCCTGACCATCCTTTGCTTGCTCGTTTCTTATTGTAAAACTCTTTCAATTTCTTCAGTACAGAATTCTTGTAGAATCGGCCAGTGACTGTATGACCAAATGGACAAGGCACTTGAACGACTGGCCCACTTGAATTAAAGAAAATTGCGTACAACATCTTTTTCGAACTTATGGTTCTCTTGGCAATACATGGGCGTTTTTGATCTTTTCGCTTCCATTGCTTATAAGCCCTTCTTTGTGGCTCAAATATGTGCACCCAGGTTTCATCACCTGTTAGCAAGTTAGGAATAACCCGACTATTACAGCCTTTGTATGTTTTCAAAAGTTCCCGAGCACATTTAAGGCGTTGTGTCTTTTGTTCCTCAGTGAGCAAATGAGGTACCTACCTAGCGCAAAACCTTTCTCAGGTCCAAACGCTTTTTCTGAATTGTTTGCACAATGCCTGTTGATATGCCAGTACAACAAGCTATATCTCTGACAGACAATCGCGCATCCTGTTCTACCACAATCTTTACAGCAGCGACGTTAGCCTTGGTAACAGTGGTTTTAGGCCTTCCAGGACGGGTATCATCTTCAACGGAAAATTTCCCAGTTTTAAAAGCTTTAACCCACCGAAAAACTGTGCGCATTGAAATGGTCTGAGGTCCATATATACCACACAATTCATTAAATATCTGCTTTGAATCTATATTAAGCCTAATGCGGCATTTAATATAGCTACGAATTTCAGTCTTCTGGTCCATGTTCCAATGTAACAAGTAAATTGGTCAGTGCATATGACTGCATCTATTTCAATTCAGAATAACTCGGTCAGTTGAAAAGCAATTTGCATGAAAAAAAAAAAAAAAAAAAAAAAAAAACGGGTATCGTTAGCTATTCAACATACCATTCAAGTGCAGTGAAGCATTTTAAAATATACCTGAGATAAAACTAAGGAAGCCTATTAGTGACAGAACTTTTTGCACGACCCTCGTACTTTTAACAATTTCTGACTACTTTGAAATGATTTAGTATGCCAGTATGCCATCACTTTGTTGGGACATTAATCAAAATTCCAACGAACCCATCATGGTATTTTTCCATGTATTGTACATATGTGGCAGTTTGTAGTAATGACCAGTGCAGGGATTTTCTTTATTCACAGAAAATTTCTGCACATTTATTTTAAGATTATAATTCTCAAAATGTTGATTTTATATATAAGTGCTTTTCGCTGTATTTTGTCTGCATAGCAAAACCTGGCGGAACATTGCGTGATGTTTTGAATAGCAAACCTAGATAATTATAATAACTAGAGGCCAAAGTGGGCCAGAAATCGCTCACCTGGATTAGGCTGATCAAGATATGTTACATTGTGCCATGGTGGCCATCTTGGTTATCAGATCAGATTGCCTTTTTTTTTTTATTTGGCCCTTTCAAGAATGTTTCACTCATATCGAGCCGATCGTTCATCAAAGATGGGCGAAAACCAGAGAACTCAGGGAAAAACCACCTGTCCATCTGTAAACAGAATATGGCTTTCCCACATTAGTAATTCTGAATCTGCATGTTCCCATTAAGTTTCTGAACAGCCCAATCCGACTAAGGACTCAGATGATAATGTTGGTGCAAAGTGGAGGGTGTTGTGCACCAGGTAGTGCAAGAGGGACTTTCGCCCTGTCTTCTATTCTCGAATATCGGAAGGTATCAATTTTAGTAATTTCAAATCAGAATGTCGCTCCGATGACTTCTATCGAGATTCAGCTCAATCCAATTTACAGTTTGGGAGAATTCATTTGAAAAATTTCAATATGGCCACCATGGGCAGCCATATTGGATATCCAAACACACCAATTTTAGCAATTCTGAATCGCAATGTCGCTATTAAAGGAGAAGGAAACATTTTGTCAAAAAAAATTATCAATTCTATTCTTCCTCAGTTTTACATCATACCACTATACCAGCTGTGTAACAATGGCCCAGGAAACAATTTTCTCAGTTTTTCAAATCATGAAACTTCTGATGAGAATCAAAACTGGTTTATACTATGTTGGATAGCAGAACGGAACGAGTTTAGCAATTCTGAATCTCTATGTCCCCTTGATGCCTCCCATCAAATTTCAGCTCAATCCGACTTAAGGTTCAGGAGGAGACGTCGTTTAAAGATTTTCAAAATGGCCGCCATGGCGGCCATCTTGGATATCAGAACGGAACGATTTTAGCAATTCTGAATTTCCATGTCACCCCAATGCCGCCCACAAAGTTTCACCTCAATCCGACCTACCGTTCAGGAGGAGATGTTGTTTAAAGATTTTCCAGATGGCCGCCGTGGCAGCCATCTTGGATATCAGAACGGAACGATTTTAGCAATTCTGAATCTCCATGTCCCCTTGACGCCTTCCATCAAATTTCAGCTCAACCCGACTTGTTTAGGAGGAGATGTCGTTTAAAGATTTTCAAAATGGCCGCCGATGCGGCCATCTTTGATATCAGAACGGAACGATTTTAGCAAGTCTGCATCTCCATGTCCCCTTGATCCCCCCCCCCCCCCCCGCACCCCCATCAAATTTCAGCTCAATCTGACTTAAGGTTCACGAGGAGATGTCGTGGCGGCCATCTTGGATATCGTAACGGAACTATTTTAGCAATTCTGAATTTCCGTGTCACTTTGATGCCTCCCATCAAGTTTTGGCTCAATCCTACTTACGGTTCAGGAGGAGATGTTGTTTGAAGAATTTCAAGATGGCCGCATCTTGGATATCAGAACAGAATGATTTTAGCAATTCTGAATCTCTGTGTCACTGCGATGCCTCCCATCAAGTTTCAGCTCAATCCGACTTACGCTTTGGGAGGAGATGTCGTTAAAAGAATTTCAAGATGGCCGCCACGGCGGCCACCTTGGATATCGGAACGGAACGATTTTAGCAATTCTGAATCTCCATGTTGCCACAATGCCTCCAACTAAGTTTCAGCTCAATCCAACTTATGGTTCTGGAGGAGATGTCGAAAAAGTGAAAAGCTAACGACGGACGGACGACGACGACGGACAACAGGCCATGGCATAAACTGACATGGAGCAAAGTTCCAGGTGAGCTAATAATAATAATAATAATAATGACAATGATAATGATAATAATAATAACTTCTACGTACATCCTCAGAATTTTTTCACATTCACAGACTCGGAGAAGGCTTCGCGGTGGCTTAGTTGGATGCGCTGTCCGACTGGAGACCAGGAGGTCGCGGGTTCAGCCTCCGCCGAAGTCGGCAACATTCTTTCGTGGAGAGTGATCATGAAATATTTTCTACGGTCATTCTCTCCCTTCCGCTGATTCAAGAAGGGCAGTTGTCAGTTTCTGGCGAAAGAATGTGCACAATACTGGTTAACCGCATAGAGGACTAAGCCTGCCCAGTAAACGTGTGGCTAATTAAACTGACCGCGCTCGACATGACGCCATTGGGTTGACTGAGCCGTAAAGCATCAACACAAACAAACAAGACTAGGAGAAATAGTAAGATTAAGTCATGAATCCAAACTGAAACATAAAATTACCAAAGCGGATTATGCCTCCGAGACCAATAACATCTGAATATACAAACGAGGCCCGAAGTGAGAAAATGTACCTAATGTCTCTAGCATCTTATGGAATATACGCCCAGCGAAGACTTTGATCTCCCTGCACACTCAGCACTGATCAGGGGCATCGACGTCCGACTGAAGTCATAGATTCATAGAGCACCCAGCGAACTCTGATCAGACTGCACGGATGCGCAGGCTAATCTGAGTCTTCGTTGGGTGCGCACATATCGTCACGTTCATTGTCTCAGGCTCCGGCTTAAATCAAGGTAAAGTAATTAGTACATGTATATTATGAAATAAGTTGGTGGCCATTTTAATTATAACAATGTGTTTTTAATATAACTGTGTTGGGAATATCCTCAGCTTGAAACTGGGAATTTATTCATGAACTTGGTAACCGTTTCTTTCGATGATTTCAAACAGCAACATTGTAAGTGAAAGCAATGTTATATCTACCATCTCCATTTCATATTACTCCTACCAAAGCAAAGTTTTAATTACCTTTCTTCTATTATCAGCCAAAATTTTAAGATTGTTTTTTCATACGGGACTACTTTAGAATTTTACTCAAACAAGTTAAGAAGTTCATTTGCAAAGTCCAAACAAACTTGTCAACAGATAAATGAATTTTGAATTGTATAGTTTGTGACGATGAGTCTTCAGAATATGCTTCACAAGCGTTTCGTAAAGATGTATTGTGTCTTTACTGTAAAACCATCAGAGGAAAAAAACTCATAATGTCCTCTGCATTTATGCCCGCCTCTAACAGGCCTTTATGTCACATGCAGGCAGCGAAAGCCCGATCAACCTGAGCAAGTGCGCAGTCAAAGCCTTCCGTGTCCCCTTACAGAACATTTGATACTCTAGAATATATCAACGGATCACGAATGCCTCGATTAAGTTTAGACTGGTTGTTGGGTTTTAACGACATGTCAATCCTTGTGGGTCATTTTGTGTCGTCTCCCAGAGAAAGGGAGAAGAGAGACAGAAGAGATAGTACAGAAGATAAAAGAGAATTACAGGGGAGAAAGAGGAAAATGAATGAAAGTGAAGAAACAGAAGAAATAAAAACATTCCCCTCTACCCTTACATGTTGCAAGGATAGCAGGCCTAGCCCAACTGTGAGCCAATTTCAGTTGGACGCCCCGGTAACGCAAGATGCACGACACCTTAGCCTTACCAAACCACCTCCCTGATTAAGCTGTGAGGATGCGCAGATGTTCGCAGATGGTGTCAGGGACCTTTTCTCACGTTGTAGCGTAAATAAAGCGATTTAGCTACAGCGTACACACTGGTATTTAGATCCAGAATCAAAACATCGTCCATGCCGTGTAATATCATAAATATTTATCATACTTGGTATCTCGAATATTTCCTGTGCGGTATATTATGAGCGGTGTAATTATTCTGTTTTATCTGATACACAGTTCCAGGCAGTTCCAGTTCATGATATAATCTAAGAGCGTGATACCGTATTTACCATAAATATTCGGACAAGCTTTCTCCTTACCGTACTTGTCCTAAAATATGATCAATTCCATTTTGTTACAGACTGTGTGTCTAAAATAGTGTTAGATGAGTGGCAAACAGTGTATACCCTGATCAGACGCCGCATTCTGAGGCGTCTGATCTGGGTCTACACTGCTTGCATATGTCTGTCCGAATATTTAGAGAAAATATGGTATGTAATAGACTATCTAGACTGTCAGACTGCGGGAATCATTGAGGCGCACATAAAGCTTTTTCTACGGCTTTTAACACTGTTAGTTCTGACTAACTAAGATTGTTGTTTATGGGCTTTTTAAGAACCCCGAAGTGTTCCAAGAATATTACTGACTCAAGTAGTAACCGAGGAAGAGTATCGAAATAAAAAATCAGGTTAACCTTTAAAATTCTATCCGATGACACTCTAAGATATTAGTTGTATTTTTTCTTTGAATTACAGTTGGCCTCTGCCGGCGGAGTTATTTTTGTTTCATCCTGTTTGGTGCTTTTTTCTTGCGTTTGTTCTGTGTTATATCTAGCATTATGATCGCCTCACTTGGGGGGAAAGAGAGTTGGTCGCTTGGCTAGTCATTTGGTTACATGTTCTGGTATTGGATATTACTGTTCGTTCGATCTTCCTCTTGGTATGGAATACTGCGATCATTGGTTATGGCACTTCCTGAACTTCATTATTTCCTGACATTCAATGTGACTCGTTTGCTTGGCCTAGCGGGCGATTCACAAAAACATCGAGCCTTATTGTTTCGCAATTACATTGTACCATTTAATACGTTCTGATGTTATGCGTTCATTAGTCGCTGCAATGCTGTACCGCCCGGAATTTAGCATGCAATAATGTCATGCTCAATAAATTAAGATGCCACGCCGATTTCTAATTGTCAGCCAATCAGATTACTTAATCTAGATTCTTGATATAAATTCACATACTGAATGACAAATAGTGCAGATCCAGGACAGTTGGCTTCTGAAGAAGCCAACTGATCTGGAACTACACTGTTTGCAAAACAGAGTATATCTGGGTTCAGCAGGACAAGGGTTAACGTTTTATCGGCCTTATCTAATAATGAATGGTTGTCATGTCTCATGACCTGTCAGTTATTACAAATGATCATCTTTGAATGTGACCACAGCGACCTCAGGTCAAGAGCAATATTGGACGTGACCGTGTAACGCCTCGATGAAAAATGCTCCATATCGTCGAATGGATAAACTGATACTAGCTTGTCCAGCAAACACACAACGTCGCAACAGCGTCGATACAACGTCGCTGCAACGTCACGACGTTGCAGCGACGTTGTTACGACGTTGTGATGTGCGTTTGCCGGGTTGGTCTTCAGGAGGCTTGGTGGATTTTCTGCTTTTTTTTTACAAGGGAGACTACTTTTGTGACATCTTGTTTGCCTTCATGCACATCAGACCCCATCTGAAAAGGGGTCTACTCTAAAATGAAAGAATGTGCTCCCACGGGGTGCAAATTCTTTCCTTTAAGAGTGGAGTCCTTTTCAGAAGGGGATAAAACGAAGAGTTACCTCCTCTGAATATTCATTCACTCCCCTTAATACCAGTACACATAATGTCGCAACAACGACATATGGAGTTGCTGCAGTGTAAAAACAACGTTGTTGCTACGTTCTGTTTTTACTGGGATCACATATACCAATTATATAACAGATGATATTCCTTCAACACTGTTGTACCTTTGCGACCGTGTTTACCCTACTGGGGCAGACAAGTGTGAGCAAACAATGTACACCGAGATCAGAAATCACAGAACACGCCGTCTAATCAGGGTCTCGAATTTATATCTTAAGGTTTTTCAGCTTAACACTATCCAAGATAAAAGTAATAGATTCGTGATTGACATCCGCGTGCACTTTTCAGGTAATATACTCAAAGGCAAAAAAGTATACAGTTTTGAGTTTTGAGTACCGGCTCGTGTAGTATTTTTTTCGTTAAGATGTTTTCATGGTCATTTTTGTCGAACGTCTGTCTTTGAATATCACAAAGGTAATTCTTTCGCAGTCATAAATTATGGAGTTATGAGCCCTTAATTAAAAACAGTATTTCCAGTCATAACTCGCTTTGTATAAAACAAATGTCATTTTACTTTTCATAAATGTCTTGCACAATTGTCTGTGAGTAAAACCACAACGTTATTTAATTCGAAATTCCCATCAAATGACGTCAGGCTGAAGTTGAATTTCTACCCGTCTCAAATTATCTTCCTTGGAACGAAAAATATAGGGAAGTTAATGGGTCTATATCTGAAGTGGCGTTGGTCGTTTTCACCTGATTTTTTAGATAAAGTGTTGCTTGGCTTAGCCTCCTTGTACCACATACAGATGAAATCTCCTAAAACCGTTTATTTAGCAGAACAATGTCAATTAATGTCCCATAGAAATTCAGTGCATTCCATCAGAATGAGGAACGAAAATTTCAAAACGTCATGTCCTTGGTATAGAAATTTGACAGTGTACTCTGTTATGCATTTGAAGATGAAACATGTCCTTACAGCATCTTTATCCTTCTATCGACTGAATGCAATTCAAATACATAAATGTAAGTTTCTTTGTCCAAAATGCCCTTTTAAAGGGAAGCTACTCATACGCAAATGTTGATTTATACCCATTTATACCCCTTTATTCGTTTTTGTAAATGTCATTTCCTTGCTTTTTGATAGAATTTCTTGAAATTTGTTGCAGATTATGCGTAAATGATTTTTCTTAACCATGATATCAAAGATTACTGTACATATGTAAAAAATACGGTGACAATTAAAAAAATAGTTACCTGTATACTTATTTTTGCCTCTCAGTATATATACTATCGACAGCCAGTCATCCAGTGCACAGTTGACCTTCGACCTTCGAAGTGTTAACATCTGATAACTAACGAATAACCGAGTCCGTTATGCCTGGTGTACTCCTCAGGGCCCTGAGCGAGTACAAGTTTGTCGGCACTCCACTTTGGAGGATGTCCGACGGGAAGGATCTAGTTCGCGCTGAACTAACCTTCCATAAGGCTCTACCAACCAAGCATTACAAGAAGAGGGCTGAAAGCAGGAGGCAGCCTGCACCCTCTGCTGGCGAGTGGCCTCGCCAGCCCGCTGCTGCTACAAGACCTTCGCCGACGACCAGATCGACGCCTGCTCGCCCACAGCCGACTATGGAGAGGGAGATGCCACCACCACCAACGCAGACTCTTCCAGACACTACAAAACAACACATCACACATGATCGCACATAGAAGACAGCAACCATCCAGCCATCGCCGATCATCACCAGACGGCCACAAGCGACATCTACCTCTCCAGTCAGCCCGCCGAAGAAGAAATCAAGGACACAGTCTCCATCAGCGCCAGCCAACAAGAAGAAGAACCGCACCCACTACGACAGCTTCGACTTCTCATATCCTATACATGAGAAGTACGACCTTCAGGAAGTCTACAACGTCCGCATAATGAACGACACTGTGATCGTCAAGGGCCAACGTCTCCAACGCCCAGATGAGACGATCAACATTGATCTTCCAGCTTTCTTCATGTACAAGCTCAACACCAGCGACAAGAAATGGGTCATGGTGAAAGGACCCCCAGCAAGTTCTACGTCGAGAACATATACGAGCATATAGAGAAGAAGCTGGAAAAGGGCACACAGCAGAAGAACATCATTTCATGGTACGACTACCTAGAACAAGCCTGCGCGGACCCTGGAGGACAGATACGACTCTACCGGCTGGCCAACAAGGACTAGATCGATGCGTCCTTTCGGCACTGACCTACTTAGAGTGAGGACACTCTAAGGTGAGTGAGGACACTCTATCGGGTGAGGATACCCTATCGGCTTCTGGGTGAGGACACCCTCTCGGCTCCTGGGTGAGGACACCCTTTTGGCTCCTGGGTGAGGACACCCACCTTGCACCCTTTCCGGCATCCGATCGACTGACATGTGGCTAGTGTCTGAAACTTTTGCACGACTCGAGCTGAGTGCCTAATGCATTATGCTGTCGGAATTGACACGCATTAGGTACGAGATTAAAAGCTCAATCTTTTTGACCGATCGTCAAAATTCTGCAACTTACAGGCTGGACTACTACTCTCGCACGAGGTCTGGACACGCACGAGGTCTGGACGTGCACGCACTCCGTGTCTGGGCAAGGTGACCTAGTTATGAATTATAACTAGGCACCGTTTCAAGCCAACCCAGTAGTCCAGTAAAACTAATCCAGATTTATCTGGCGCTGCCTCTATGTGACTCAGTTGCCTGGCAGCGTTAAAAATCTGAAAACTGAACTGAACTCATCCAGTGTACTATTTCAACGCTATTAACAAACATTCAGTCAACCTTGAATTTAGGTTTATGAACGGTCTAGGGTTTTAGATACATGTAAGCAGAGCATTTAACTGTGTTTTCTCTTAATTTTTCAAGAGAAATGGCATACAATGGTCATTAGAACCACATTACGAAAACAAGCCTATTCAAATATATTGAAAATTTTACCGCCAAAACATGAAAATTTTCAGATAAAATTTCTGATATTTTTCATATTTCTGCTCAAAACATAGATTGTGGGTACTCGTTTGAACCACCTCGCCGAGGCGGTTCTAACGAGTACCCACAATCTATGTTTTTGAGCAGAAATAAGAAAAATAATTTATACGCCTGTAAACCCCAGTTTTACTATATAAAATTGGGGTTTAAAGGGGTCAATATTATATAGGCATGTTTTCATGATGATCTTGCTAAGACAATGCTGATGATATTCAAGAAGGCGCCTTGTTGTGGCGGAGCTTTTGGACTTTGAAATTCTATGGAAACTCGTAAAGCCGTAAAACCTTCATCTGATTACAGTGAAATCTATGACTATCTCAAATTTGATTTCTCTCTGGGATGTCAGCGCCCGTCTTCGTTTACAACTTTTATCCAAGAAAGTTTCTTCAAAAACGTAATTAAAAAAAAATCAAGTTGAAAAAGATAAACAAAAATGAGTTTAGTCTTCGTTTGTTTTGCCATTTAGTAGTGCTGCGTTTCTTTTTTTGATCAGTATATGTATCTATGTCAAAACATTAATTAGACCAAACAGAATCCTATTTGTTCATGTGCATGGTAAAAAACGAAGACAGATAAAATTGCATATTGTTAGGGAGATGATAAGAACTCGTAGAAGTGGAGAACTTCTAGCTCAGCTAAATTAAAGTTTAAAGCACTCCGAATGAGGTCTGCTTGGAGTTTATTTCTCAGATAATGAGACGATATTGATTTTGCGTCATTATCAGATTACTAGAGAATGTCATTTCCACAGTGTTTTCCAACGACAAGAAAATTAGAGAAAAGAGCGGTAGAAATGTCTTTTTGCAAGTTTTCTCTTAATCAGAAACATGCTGAAAGATACTGGAAGATAATGAAAATGGCAATAACGAATGTGATAATGACGTATGGGTGATTCCTACAAGATGCATATGCGGCCAGTGAAGACTCAGATCAGCCTGCGCTGATGCGCAGGCTGATCTGAGTCTTCGCTGTCCGCCTGAATGTCATGCGAAGACTGATCCTTCACAGGGCACATATGCAGTCTTGTAGGAAATGCTGTGTCCCGGATCATATTGTATTAAAACATTAATGAGAATATACCGTCTGATCAAGATCCACACTTTATGCTACTCAGCCAGCAGATTTAAAACACATCAACATTAATGGGACTGCAAATGCTTGTCTGCGCTGCTGGCATTCGGATCATCATCTGAAAAAAACTTGGTAAACCTCACATCCCAATGACGAATATCAACATGTAGCCTCAAACGAATGGTAGTCATTTTAGTGAAGGGTACTAGACCATCGAAACAAGCCCTCATTCCCCTTCCCCCTTCAGAGGAATGCTCCACATGACATTTGGTAGAAACCTGGCCTAGCGGTTTCAGACGAGAAGTCTTTTAACAATATCATCGGTTTATATATGGCTATAGACCAGGGGAATGGGCAGATAACCCAATGGGATATTTTGATTATAACTGAAGGGTTTTGCTACTTCAACCATTCCCGATGCTATATACAAGGATTCAGCATCAAAGCTTTCTTGGTTTTGGAGAAGAAAAGTTTTAAGGGTTTATAGCATATATGGACATGGCGGCCATCTTGATCAACGGACCTCAACCATTTTAGCTATATTTCCTTCCCCTGATCCAAGGACGAAACTTGATAGAAATGGCCCCGTGGCTTCAGAGGAGAAGTCGTTTGAAAATATGAACGGCGATGGACGGACGGGCGGACGACGGAAAGTGATCACTATAACTCATCCTGAGCCTTCAGCTCACACTGTTAATGACACAATTTTGTAGGAGCAACAAGTTACTCTCACCAATTGTACCTTTCAAAATGTAGAAATAGCAAAACTCCTTTCCTCGGATGCGTGGTCTGTTCTGGTAGGTACAGTGCTATATCGTATTTACCCTAAATATTCAGACAGACTGGCCTGAGCAAACAGTGTAGACCAAGATCAGACGCCGCAATCTGCGGCGTCTGATCTGAGTCTACATTGTTTGCCATTAAACCACCACTTTTAGGTGCATACAGATGTCAAGTTTTAGGATAAGTATGATTATGAGTTAAGGTGTCCGAAAATGTAGGATAAATAAGGTTCAGATAGCAGTCTCAGAAAATCAAGAAACGTTTAATTTGTTATTTGAAGTGGTCTCTGTTTGCCATCCTACCACTACTTTATAGATGCACAGAAATGGACTGTTCAAATCTAGGTTAAATACGTATGATTATGGGTTATTGGTTCGGTGCCAAATTTCAGACGACACATTTGTCGTGTGCTTTGTTTTTGTTTTTAATAAAATATTAATTGGAAATAAGTTTATATGTAAAGTTGAAAGACGAATGTCAAACAGCGTAGATCCTGATGAGACGGCTCAATCTGAGCCGTCTCATCTGGATCTACGTGTTTGCAAAAGCCTTTTATCATCGCCTATGGCAGTGAAAGAGTTAAGGTGCCCGGATATGTAGGATAATGCGGAATTATGGTATTGCAAATTGTATCTGATCCCGCGTCCAGCCTCAGTAAGAAGTTCAAGAAAAGATAAAAGTGTGTTTTGAAGTGTTTTTGTGGAGAACGTGCTCATTCAGTAGACAGATGGTTAAAACATTCTGAGTCATTTAACTGTCAGTTGTGAGGTGAGAGAACAAATTCCGAGCTCGTCTCTGAACTAACAATGAAAAGGTGAAAACTGCGATGTTAAATTAGCCATGGAGGTAGTATAAACTGCGATATATTACTGGAGGCGATGTGAGAATCGTCAAAATAACTGTTGCCGTTCAATCAACAGTTACCGTTCAATCAACACTTTATTCGGACTTGCAATAAGTATTGCATTTTTGATCAGTATGCATTCATAGCTCCAGATAAGGCGCTTTTTTGGCAAAGGAAGAGCACTGATATCTTTCCTATTTCTCCATCAAAATATATGTTGTGGGTTCGCATTAGAAGCGCCTCGAGGAGGCGCTTCTAATGAGTACCCACAACATATATGTTCGTGAAATAAAAAAAAAAATATTTAAAGTGGATAACCCTGCTTATCTGGAGCTATGGCATTTTGCTTCTTTAGAGAGGACTTACCTTAGTTACTAACACGACAAAATATCATAGATATCTGAAATTGTTTCATGGTAAAACTTTAAGTTGAAAGAAAGTCTTCTGCGGAAAAACACAACTGAAATAACGCCGTAAAACGTCTCCCCGTACTTCACTATAGTGCAGGTTACATTTTTACTTGCTTTGGGATCACTAGCTCAATCTGGTTACTTTTAAGATCGAATACCACTTAAGCCGGTGCTAGGGGGGCGTACGCAGCTTCCCAAACTACATTGCTGCATACGATGAGACTTAATAAAACAGTCTCCGATTTTCGTTCTTTTATTTGTTCTTTGTTTCCACAGGCATATTGTCTTGACAAATCTGAATGGATGTCCACACCAATTACTTTGCCGATTCGCACAACTCTCCCAGTGTATATAACCAAAATAGAATAAATATCACTAATAAATGAAAATAGTAGATAATTAATCACTTATGAATTTGCCTCTTTCTTACCTTAGATATTCAACAGCATAAGAAATACGAAAAATACTAGGTTATCAAGTACGTCTAAAACTATTACGCTCTGAAAACATGTTTTATACTCTGAAGCTCAAACAGCACTGGATTGACACTGGAATGGGTCGTCGTTATTAATATGTCGCTTATTACATAAACAATATTCATAATGTCTTCTTATATCTCTACGTTTTCTTTTGCTACTGTGTATATATAATGCATGCCGTGCAGAACGGTGACGACCCAGATAAGTCTGCGCATCAGCAGTGTCTTTTCCGGACTTCCTGATCATACTGCATGAAAATGTTGTTTTTCAAATTGCTTGTTATGGTCATCTGGTCTCACTTAGCTGTTTGTTGTCGCACTTGCTTTAGCAGGACAACTTTGGCGTGAAGTTTCGTCCGTTCGTCCATCCGTCAAAATTTACCCTGGGTGGCTTGTGAGCGCAACTCCTCTTACAGTTTTGTACCGATCATTTTGAAACTTGCATGTGTTTTCTTTATGATATGAGGATATGCATGTGGTTTGGATATAACTGTTAGATAACTTTTTGTCACCTTTCCCACATTGTGAACTTAGTCAGTTTTCACCGTCAATATATAGAAAGTGGTTACCTCTTGTGAGCACAATTCCTCTTACAGTTTTGTACCGGTTGTTTTGAAACTTTGCATATTTTTTCTTTATGGTATGAGGGTATGCATGTGGTTTGAATATAACTGTTAGATCAATTTTGTCACTTTTTTCCACATTATGAACATAGTCATTTTTCACCTGTATCTATACACAGTAATTACCTCTTGTGAGCGCACCTCCTCTTACAGTTTTGTACCTATTATTATGAAACCTTGCTGCGTTTTTTCATGGTATGAGGATGTGCATGTGGTTTGGATATAATTGTTAGATCATTTTTGTTTTCACATTTTTCCACATTGTGGACTTAAGTCGACTTATTTTTCACTTTCAGTATACAGACAGTGGGTACCTCGCAAACACGACTCCTCATACAATTTTATACCAATCGTTTTGAAACTTTGCCACCCAATACTACTCACATGTTTTCTCCATAGTCTGAAGATGTGCATGTGCTTTTCATATAATCCTTGTCCCAATTTTTGTCATTTTTTTTCTACTTTTTGAACTTTGTCATTTTCTGACCTCAGATGTATAGACAGTGGGTACCTTGTGATTGCAACTTCTCATACAATTTTAAACAGGTCTTTTTGAAACTTTGCACATTTTTTCTCCCGGGTCTGCAGAAGTGCATATGGTTTGGATATGATTTTTAAATTTATTTTTGTCACCTTTTCCACTTTAACTTTGTCATTTTCTTACCCCAGATTTTATGAAATGTAAAGATGTCAAGACTGTGGGTACCTTTTGAGCCCAACGTCTCATGCATCATATGAGAAAATGCATAGGCTTTCGATGGAATTCCTATATTAATTTCTTCTACCTGATTTTTTTTTGCGGTGGGGGAAGGGGAGGGGGGGGGGGGTGCAGGTGCGATATCAAATTCACCGAAGTTCGATCTATTTTTATTCTATTTCTAAATACCTGCTCAGCTCACCAGGCCTCATATGGTTTCTGAACTTACTTCGGTCGTTTAGTCTTTTCTTATCGACCTGTTCTGGTCACTAGGCCTCATATGGTTTCTGAACTTACTTTGAGCGTTTAGTCTTTTCTTATCGGTCGACCTGTTCTGGTCACCAGGCCTCGTATAGTTTCTGAATTGCATTGTACTTAGGTCGTTTAGCCTTTTCATATCATACGACCTGCTCTCCTCAACAGTCTCATATAGTTTATGGAATGCCCTGGTCGTTTAGTTTAGTCTTTTTTAATCAAACGACCCGCTTTATCACCAGGCCACATATAGTTTCTGAACTACCTTGGTAATTTGGTCTTTTGTTTGAAGAAGTGACCTGCATTTGTCATCTATAGCCTGCTTTACTCCATTTGGAGTTTTTTATCCAAATGATCTGTACTGGTCATCAGGCATTATATAGGTGCATTTTTATACTCGTTTAGTCTTATCATGTCAGTTGATCTGCTCCAGTCAATTAGTCTCATATGGCCTATCCTTTGACCTACATTTGTAATTTGCTTATTTTGTTTATTCTAATCAAGTGGTCTGCTATGAGCCACTGATATTCCTGATTTGCTCCGGTAATTGACCTTTTACATGATCTTTGACATGCACTATTGATTTGACGTTTTCTGATTAACTGAATTGTTCATGCTATTTGCTTTTATGTAACCCGTTACCTGCTTTGGCGGTTTGCTAGTTTTCTAATCAACTCACAGGCTCTAATCATTTGGCCTGATATGGCCTTATTTGTCCATTTTACCTGCTTCATTAATTCTCGCTCGTCATCAATTCTGGTTTGTCTAGTCATTCTATCTTGATTTGCTGTTTTTATCAGCAAATTTAAAAAGTCTGTCCTGAACAATAAGAAGCAATGTTCCTCAATGTACATTTGTAACTATCTACAGAACAGCTGTCTAGTGTCTTGGTTCAGAAACTATCACTTTGGTAGTATGCATTGGTGTTTTTGCTTGTGCAATTACAATCGACAGCTTCCAAACAAGGGCGAGGTATCTTGTGTAATCTCAAACCGTGAGAAAATAAGCAAAACATATGTATGCAATTATTCTTTATCTTGTTAAATTTAAAAGCTGAACCAGATATGGCACTGTACATTGATGAACAAAAAAAAACAACAACAAAAAACAAGAGGCCCATGGGACACAACTCGCTCACCTGAGTGAAACCGCCACTGCAGATATGCAGACGGCATGCAACATTTTCCAATACTGTCAAAATTAATATTGAAACTTATGACAAGGCAATGGCTTAAAAAGTTTTTGAGATACCTTGTTTACAAGGTTAAAATGCTGAAATTTTCGAAACGCCATAAGTAAAAGAAAGTTCAGATATCTTTCAGAAGTCATTTGGTCCGTCTACTTATGCTGTCCTTTAAAGGTGTTTTTTTTCTTCTAATTTTAGCTCTGGCAACCATTTTGTTCAGCAGAGCAGAACCATTTTAGCAATTTTGCCAAAGGGGCATAAGAGGAACACTGATGTGAAATTATTTTGAAATCTTGCCACTGGCCACGATGTCTTTATATGTTTTTCTATTTTTAGCTCTGGTGACCATTTTGTTCAGCAGAGCAGAACCATTTTGGCAAGTTTGGTAAAGGGGGTTAAGAGGAACATGTCTGTGAAATCATTTTGAAATCAGGCCACTGGCCAAGGAGGAGATGCTTAAAGTTTTTTTTTCTATTTTTAGCTCTGGCGGCCATTTTATTCAGCCGAGCAGAACATTTTTAGCACATTTGGTAAAGTGCCATAAGAGAAACACTTCTGTGAAATTACTTTGAAATCAGGACACTGACTGCGGAGGAGATGTCTTTAAAAGTTTTTTTTTTTATATTTTTAGCTATGGCCACCATTTTGTTCGGCCAAGTGGAGCCATTTTAGTTATTTTGGTTGAGGGCCATTGGTGGAACCATTCAGTGCAAATATTTTGAAATCTGGCCATTGGCCAAGAACTAGATGTCGTTTGGAAATTTTCTGTTTATTAGCTTTGGCGGCCATCTTGTTCAATGGAGCAAAACCATTGCGACACAGTTTTAGCTTATTTCGATCCAGAAGTCATCATGTTGCTAAAGAGCAAGTTTCGGCTCAAAGCGATCTACGGTCTGAGAAGAGATGTTGAAAATTTATTTTCAAAATGGCGGCTGTGGTGGCCATCTTGGATTTTCTATCGGCTCATTGAACTATTTTGTGTCTCAAAAGCGCCCTAATGCTCATCACCAGGTTTCGATTCAACTGGATTATAGAGGAGATGTCCATAATATGAATTCTCAAAAATTTTCCCATATAAATGTATAGGGCCCATACAAATGCATGGGGAAGCAAATTTGACCTTGCCGTAAAAAGGTCAAACGTCAACATAGGACCATCATTTTAGCAATTTTGGTATATCTCTTGTCCCCGAGGATTTGTGCAAAGATAAGGCCCCAGGGCTTATTTGGTTCTGGAGAAGAAGATTTTTAAAGGCTCTTTCCATATATGGGCATGGCAGCATCTTGGTCAATGGACCGCAATCATTTTAGCATTCTTTCATTCCCCCAGCCTAAGGAGGCTCCACATAAAAGTTGAGCAACACTGGCCCAGAGGCTTCAGAGGAGGTCATTTGAAATTCTCAACATTTTTCCCATACAAATATATGATGCCCATACAAATGCATAGGGAAGCAAACTTGACCTCGCCCTAAAAAGGTCAAACATCAATGTACAACAATTATTTTAGCACCTTTGGTAGACCTCTTGTCCCCGATGATTTGTGCAAAGATTCAGCCCCAAGGCATCCTCGTTTCTGGAGTAGAAGACTTTTAAAAGTTTTTTTAACATATATAGGCATGGCGGCCATCTTGGTCAATGGACCGCGACCATTTTAGCAATCTTTCGTTCCCCCAACCTAAGGAAGCTCCACATAAAATTTGAACAACATTGGCCCAGAGGCTCCAGAGGAAAAGTCATTTGAAATTCTCAACATATTTCCCCATACAAATTATGGTGCCCATACAAATGCATAGGGAAGCAAACTTGACCTCGCCCTGAAAAATTCAAACGTCAATGTACGACCATCATTTTAGCAACTTTGGTAGACCTCCAGTCCCCGATGATTTGTGCAAAGGTTCAGCCCAAGGCATCCTCTGTTCTGGAGAAGAAGATTTTTAGAAGTTTTTACCATATATGGGCATGGCGGCCATTTTGGTCATAGGACCGCGACCATTTTAGCAATCTTCCGTTCTCCCAATGAAATTTGAACAACACTGGTCCAGAGGCTCCAGAGGAGAAGCCGTTTGAAATTCTCAACATTTTTCCCATACAAATGTATGGTGCCCATACAAATGCATAGGGAAGCAAACTTGACCTCACCGTAAAAAGGTCAAACGTCAATGTACAACAATTACTTTAGCACCTTTGGTAGACCTCTTGTCCCCGATGATTTGTGCAAAGGCATCCAAAGGCATCCTCGTTTCTGGAGAAGAAGACTTTTAAAGGTTTTTAACATATATGGGCATGGCGGCCAACTTGGTCAATGGACCGCCACCATTTTAGCAATCTTTCGTTCCCCCAACCTAAGGAGGCTCCACATGAAATTTGAACAACACTGGCCTAGAGGCTCCAGAGGAGAAGTCGTTTGAAATTCTCAACATTTTTCCCATACAAATATATGGTGCACATACAAATGCATAGGGAAGCAAACTTGAACTCGCCGTAAAAAGGTCAAACGTCAATGTACAACAATTATTTTTGTAACTTTAGTAGACCTCTCGTCCCCGATGATTTATGCAAAGATTCAGCCCCAAGGCATCCTCGTTTCTGGAGAAGAAGGATTTTACAGGTTTTTACCATTATGGGCATGGCGGCCATCTTGGTCAACGGACCGTAACCATTTTAGCACTTTCGTTTCCCCAACCTAAGGAGGCTCCATACGAAATTTGAGCAAAATTGGCCTAGCGGCTTCAGAGGAGAAGTCGTTTGAAAATGTTAACGGGCGGACGGACGGACGCACGTACGGATGGACGGACGGAAGACGGACGAAAAGTGATCACAATAGCTCATCCTGAGCATATCTCAGGTGAGCTAATAACACGAGATGTTCCGATATGATCCAAGTTGATTTTCCGTTTTTTCAGCCCTCTGTATACCAAACCAAATACCTGTGCAAACAGTGTAGATCCAAATAGGACGGCTTCTCACGAGTCGTCTTATTAGAATCTTTAGGACCTACACTGTTTGTCATTCGGATTATGACTTTAGCCTGACATCCCTATTTACAGTCCCAATTCGGAGAAGGAAGTCCACTTCAGACACTCCGGGTGAAAAGTTTACATATAAGCGAACATAGAAGCGAACAGTGTATGGCAAGTCAGGCTGCGCCGCTTGGTCAGGGCATGCAGAGAATATATTGGGTGATGTAAAATGTATTGTAGCTGGTTATATAATCAAAGGCCTGGGAGTGCTGATGAGGCGGTTTCCTGAAATTCTATGGGCCTCTAGGACAGACTGGGATTTACGATGAAATTAAAATCCTTTTCGGTACCCGATAGCCTCTTTTCGATCCTTTTAGGAGCTTATGAGGACCGCGGCTCGAGTTACACGTTTTATCCAGCGCTGTAGAACTGGCACGTTTTACTGGAGTGTTCATATTCGTCCGCTGATACTGAACTTAATATGATTCAATCTTAGTTTTTACAAAGTCTGAAGTTATCTTTGGTTTTGTTTATATATTCGCTTTTTATAAGCATCAGCGTGCAAACGGCTAATATGTCGGAATACAGAATTTAGCATTATCAGAGTTAGCAAGGAACTATTTGTTAGGTAGTTATTAGGTTGGTAGTAACAGGAAAACGGATTGTCGAAATGTGATATGCTGAATCTGGTGGCGGTATGGCAATCGCCCACAAATGTGGTGTCGAAATGTGGTATGTTAAAATCTGGTGGAAATTAGGCAACCGCCCAAACACGGTTTAATTTAGATAAGAGACAGGAATTGTAGTTGATAAAATTCTGTACAAACGGAGTCAAAAACAACCCAGTTGAATAAAGGAAAACGGAGATATATATATTGTAACACAACCAGCACATCGACAGGTAGACAGCAAAATAAACAGAGAGACACGGCCAAAACAAAACAATCAAACAACATTTACTCTATATTATGCTGAAAGTGTCATGTATCACAAAGTAATGCCACAAAACAAATGGTTGCATACCTGAGTCTTTCTCCTCTTCCTTGTGTTCAGCTAGAAGTTCTCCTTGTTCCCCAGACGACTGTCTTACTTCCCAGGGACCCTCCATTATCTAATATTACAGACACACTAATTTCCAGTCTCTGTCATTTAAGTTTCCACTTGTAACATCAACTTTAATGTCATAGTTAAATTAGCCAGTATCGTTCCTCTGTTATATACGCATACATTCAGTAAGAAATTATGCCTCATATATCACTTCAGTTTATGCGTCAAGCGTCTTTGTGTCATATTCCAAAGCTTTTATTTAAGCTAAATGTCTGCAACATGTCTACTTCCCACTGATTAAAATGAAAAGTTCCATTCCACTTTACGCTAATAACTGACTGATTTACGGATTAACGACTTCGACCAGTAAAGGAGCAAATTAAAATTCTGGATTACAGCAATACTATTCACTATCTACTAAAACCAGGCATTTAAACCCCATACAATATATATATATATATATATATATATATATATATATATATATATATATATATATATATATATATATATATATATATATATATATATATATATATATATATATATATATATATATATATATACGGTTTGTATTAACACACATCATACATGCAGCCATCATAACCAAAACCAAACGAAAAAAATAATAATAAAGAAAATTGCTGAACAATCTCATAAATATGTGATAAATCTGCGTTTCCGGCACAAAAAAGGGCATATGTCTGTGTTTAATTTAAATGAAAGACATTATTAAAATTCATATTAATACAGTGAGACGACACCATTTACTTTATATACATTATAATCCAACGCTTAGCGTGCTGGGTAAAAAATTCAGCAGACGACATTTTGTGATATTTTTCTTATTTTTCCCTGAAAATAGGCTTTGCCGTTTCCTGCAAATTGTATCTCAAGGAGACAATTTGCATGAAATGCGAAAGCCTATTTTCTGGGGAAAAATCATCAATTTGTCGTCCGCTGAATTAGCCCAGAATGTGGTGAACGTTAAAATTCAAACTATTTGGGATGACAATAATATGTTGTCTAAACGTGATACTTCCGGGCCCAGTTAGTTGTTCAAAGCTAACGATGTCGTTAGTTAACGTTTCGTTAAAATTTAAATCAAGTGATACGCAAATATGCTGGAATTTTTTGCTGAAAAAATGTGAGTAGCTTTTGCAGTGCAAAAGCTACTCACATTTTTTCAGCAAAAAATATCAGAATATTGCATATTGAATCTGCTAAAACAGTTAACGAAATGACCCTTAACGAGCTCGTTAAGCTAACGACGCTTTGAACAACTGGGCCCCGATGTCTAAGAAGTATTTCATGGTATGCAAAAATGTTGGATAGTAAATAATACTGTGTTATTCCTCTTACTCTCTCCACGACATTCTTGTCAAGCTGATCAGAAATAGGTTCCTTTTTGTGGATTTTGTCGTTGTAAAAGCTAGGCCAGCGAATCACTCATGAAAGAATTTATGTTAGGTTTGCAAGTGCCGGCGATTTCACTTTGGGCTTTATTCAGTTTGTGATTATTATCCAATGTTGAAACATCGATGAAATCAACGAAATTATAATTCCAACTTGGGTACATGTATATTTACAAACAGGTTGAATGATTCAGTTCAGAAAATATTTCCGAAATTCCTGCTCAATGAAGATATCGATGTATGAATGCCGTTTTGAAGTTGCTCTTAGCCAATTAAATGTACTAAATTAGTGTAATAAAAGTAAAAAAGGATTGCCTTTGGAAACAAAGAACACACAAAATCACCAAAATCGGAGACTCGGTTTGACTCTCTTCATATGCAACACTGTAGTTTGCGAGTCTGTGAGCTGTATCAGTAAGCTTGGTCTTTGAGGAAGAAGAAGAGACGCCTAAAATCGACTGTTACAGTGGTCTTGAAATGTTTGGGCAAAGCCTGCTCTGTGGAACCCATAATTCCTAATATACAAATTGTCTAATTTAGCATGAGGAACGCCGATCTTTGAAACGACATGTTCTCTTCATATGGAAATCAAAAGAAAATGACAAATGTCATGCTAAATAAAATGATAATTGTTACAGCATATTTATCATATATTAACCCATAGAGACCGCCAATCATAGTTCAGCTGCAGACGTTAGCCTAATATAGCTGTGCTTTATCTTTTGAAAAAAAAAAAAAAAGAAAAGAAAAACAAAAAAATAATAATAAAATAAATAAAGCTTAAAAATGACAGCTCAACCCTAAACTTTTTATAAATGGCTTGTGCCTGACCTTTTTCGTCTGTGGTCGGGCTCACCGTGGTTCTACTAGTGGTTTTCATTTTCATTTGCACTGATTTTCAGTTTGTAATCGAGCCCTCATCTATATTTCATCATATTGTTGAGAAGTTATACCTCTTCTATGTTGATTCACTGATGAGTTGGGGAACCCCTACGTGGACCGAACAATTATATTTAGCTTGCATATGTTAGTTTTTTTTCCTGTAATTTGTACAGTAGATACACCACTTTATATAAATTTCACCGTAAATTAATTTGACAACAAAACTCCTTCTATTTTCTTTTTTATTACCTAATATCATTCTTCTTCTTCTTCTCATTACATTTTCTTGTTAATTGATTTCAAATTTAAATACTAATTTATATGCTTTTATGTGTGCTTTGTATTGTAGGGGTAGGACCGAGTCTAATGTTGGTATAACTTGTGTTCACACCCCATTTCCTTGTTTATTGGAAATAAAATATGTTTAAAATTAATTATATGTAGCTGGAACTGGTTTAGGATTAAAGGTGATGAGTTGAGCGCACTTAAACCCACGTTTAATCCTTTCAGTCCGGCAGACCAAACCAGACACCTATGCATTAGGATATACACATTTTGCCATTCTGTTCTTGATTTTAGACGAAATCCCTGTTTGCATCAATGGACATATCTGAATTCAAGGATGGAAGAGTCCACTTTAAAACCTCAGGGATGAAAGAGTTAAAATCCCAATGGTTTTACTGTTCACTGTTCCGGTTGTATTTCTGTTGTAGTTCCTCTTCATTTTGTTCCTTCTAGTTTTGTTAAGAGTGCATATTCTGTGACGTTTCATGTCATTCTAACCTAATGCCTTGGGAGGACTGCCTTCCATGACTGGTACCTTTTACTGGGTATGCTCATATTTATATTAGTGGCATTTCATGTGAATCGTCTGCTAACAGACGATACCAATCGTCCGCTGCAGAAGATACCATGAAACGCCAAGCTTTATTTTCTTTAAAAAAGAAACAAAAGAGAAGTCGTCTACTACAATTTCATATGGCGCTTTAAGAGTTAAAAAGAGAGACGTGGTAAAACTTACAAACGAATCTTCTCCCGATTAAAAAAAGGCCATAAGATTTTAAAACTGCATTGGATTATAATGTCGGGGCGACTGATTAGTTTTTCCACATCGTCATACCTTTTCTTTTGACCCTTACAATAGCTAAAGGGCTCATTTTGTTGCCCTAATTACACAATTGTCCAATGAGATGATGAATGACTTGCCAATTTTGCAATTACGAATAATGATATCAATTTTCACGCATTACATAGTTATGAACTGAATGGCAATCTGCATAGAAATCCGCGAAGAACAGACATGTGAAAGTATTTTGAACAAACTGTGTTTCATAACAATTACCAAGAACAGGTGAGAGAACTGATACCCCATTGTGTGTACCATCTCATTTACAGCTTTATCTCTCTGTGGACTAAAATAATGATATTGGTTCTTATTTTTCACAGAAAAAAAAAAAATACTTGAAACAGAAAGAATATCCTCCCATTCTACCCCTTCCCTAGGAGCATTATTTTCTTTTAGGAATAGATTTCTTCAAATAAAGTGCCAATGCTCCCAGGTCAGACTTTGAATGTGTACCCATTCGCCTTAAAGCACCGCAAGTTCACAAGAAAAGAGACAGAAGGCATTTAATCAAGTGCCCCTAGGCGCCGACAGGTCTGTGCCAGGCACCTAAAAACTTGATATAGAACAATTAATTACGGGTACCAGAAAGAAGGTACCGACTGCTGTTTTATCAAAATCCCCGTAAAAGTGCAAACCCCTTTTCAAAAAGGATTGATATGCAGAAAGGCAAACAGTCAGCCACAAAAGTTGTCTCCCTAGTAAAATGCCGGACAATCTACCACGTGTATCCTGTCCCCTTAATCAACATTACAGTTGCAGTGACGCTAACAGCCAGGGCCTAGTTGTTCAAAGCATAGTTAGCTTAACGAGCTCGTTAGTGGTCAAAATGGTAACTGTTTGTTCTCGTAAATACAATATCTAATTCACAGGTATTTTTGCTAAAAAAAAGAGAGTAGCTTTTGCTACTCACTTTTTTCAGCAAAAATATTAGCGTATATGCCATATTTAATGATCAAAGTTTTAACGATAAGTTAACTAACGATATCGTTAGTTTTGAACAACTGGCACCAGGACAAGTAGCAATAAAAATACAGTAAAGACTGTAAACTACATCAAGATTGCCAGGAACCATGATCAGTGTCAGTGAAACCTAATTATAGACTATAGATTCAAACAATGAATCAGTGCTAATAAAAACATGTCACACAGAGATTTACACCGGGAATACTTAAGAGAATGTCAACTTAAACCAGGAGCAGTGCCAATGGAACTAAACCACAGAGATTGTTCATTTAGTCAAAGCCACCAAGAAACAATATAGTGACAGAGAAGCTATACAAAAGAGACTGTACTGTCACTCGAAGTCTCTGGGAACCACGCTCAGTGCTTGCGAAATGTGTCAGATATACCTTTCATTTACAAGGTCGCTATGACTTATGATAAATGCCAGGAAGACTGGACCATAGAGACTGCTCGTTTAGTCGGTCAGCAAAAACGAAGACCAGTGTCTGTTGATAAAATCACGGTCAGCAGGCACAGGGATCAGTGCCAGTGAACTATACTATAGTAACTATATATTGAATTATGGTGAACAGGGACCAGTGCCATTGTAATATATAATACCATAGAGACTGTTCATTAATCAAGATCATCAGCAACCAGGAACAGTGCCACTGAAATATAGCACAGAGACTATTTATCAATCAAGGAAAGCAAGAGAGACACGGATAATGCCTGTGAAGAATACCATAGAGATTGCTCACGAGGTACCAGGATCAGTGCCTCTAAACTATACCACAGAGACTGTTTATTAATCAAGGCAATCAACAGTCGCGTGTAATGCCTGTGAAGAATACCATAGAGACTGGTCGCGAGGTACCACTGAACTACCGCAGGGACTGTTTATTAATCGAAGCAATCAACAGTCACGCGCAATGCTTGTGAAGAATACGATAGAGATTGCTCACGAGGTACAAGGATCAGTCAGTACCACTGAAATATACCATGGAGACTGTTTATTAATCAAGGAAATCAACAGTCACGTGCTATGCCTGTGAAGCATACCATAAAGATTGCTCAGGAGGTACCAGGATCAATGCCACTGAAATATACCACAGAGACTGTTTATTAATCAAGGAAATCAAGAGAGTCACGTATAATGCCTGTGAGATTGGTCTCGCGGTACCAGGACCAGTGCCACTGAACAATACAACAGATTGTTAATTAAGGCAATCAACAGTCACGTATACTGTCTGTGAAGAATACCGTAGGGATTGGTCACGAGGTACCAGGATCAGTACCACTGAATTATACCACAGAGACTGTTTATTAATCAAGGCAATCAACAGTCACGTATAATGCCTGTGAAGAATACCATAGAGATTGCTCACGAGGTACCAGGATCAGTGCCACTGAACTATACCCCAGACTGTTTATTAATTAAGGCAACCAACAGTCACGTATAATGTCTGTGAAGAATACCATAGAGATTAGTCTCGAGGTACCAGGATCAGTGCCACTGAACTATACCACGGACTGTTTATTAATTAAGGCAACCAACAGTCACGTATACTGTCTGTGAAGAATACCATAGAGATTGGTCTCGAGGTACCAGGATCAGTGCCACTGAACTATACAACAAACTGTTTATTAATCAAGGCAATCAACAGTCACGTATACTGTCTGTGAAGAATACCGTAGAGATTAGTCACGAGGTACCAGGATCAGTGCCACTGAATTATACCACAGAGACTGTTTATTAATCAATGCAATCAACAGTCACGTATAATGCCTGTGAAGAATACCATAGAGATTGCTCACGAGGTACCAGGATCAGTAGCACTGAACTATACCACAGACTGTTTATTAATTAAGGCAATCAACAGTCACGTATACTGTCTGTGAAGAATACCATAGAGATTGGTCACGAGGTACCAGGATCAGTGCCACTGAATTATACCACAGACTGTTTATAATCAACAATCACGTATAATGCCTATGAAGAATACCATTGAGATTGGTCAGGAGGTACCAGGATCAGTACAACTGAAATATACCACAGAGACTGTTTATTAATCAAGGCAATACCTGAGAAGAATACCATAGAGACTGGACAGGGGCCATTGAACTATAGCATAGAGACTGTTTATTAATCAAGGCAATCAAGTGAGTCACGTGCTACGCCTGTGACGAATACCACAGAGATTGGTCGCCAGGAAACAGGATCAATGCCACTGAAGTATAGTACAGAGAGTCTGTCGGAGACTGGTCCCCAGGAACCAGGATGAAGTATGGCACAGAGACTATTTATTAACCAAGGCAACCAAGAGAGTCACGTGCAATGCCTGTGAAATACCATAGAGATTGGTCGCCAGGAATCAGGATCAGTGCCACTGAAGTATAGTACAGAGAGTCTGTCAGAGACTGTTTATTAATCAAGCCAATCAAGAGAGTCACGTATAATGCCTGTGAAGAATATTATAGAGATTGTTCACCAGGAACCAGGAAAGGTGCCACTGAACTGTACCACTGAGACTGTTTATTTAATAATCAAGGCAACCAAAAGGGTCACGTATAATGCCTCTGAAGAATACTACAGAGATTGGTAACCAGGAATCAAGATCAGTGTCACTGGCCTATAGCACAGTTTATTAATCAAGGCAATCAAGAGAGTCACGTGCTATGACTATGAAGAATACCCACAGAGACTGGTCACGAGGTACCAGGATCAGTGCCACTGAAATATACAACAGAGACTGCTGTGAAGAATAATACAGATAATGGTCACCAGGAATCAGGATCAGTGCCATTGAATTATACCACAGAGACTGTTTATTAATCAAAGCAATCAACAGAGTCACGTATAATGCCTGTGAAGAATAATACAGAGATTGGTCACCAGGAATCAGGATCAGTGCCATTGAATTATACCACAGAGACTGTTTATTAATCAAAGCAATCAAGGGAGTCACATGCAATGCCTGTGAAGAATATTACAGAGATTGGTCACCAGGAACCAGGACAGGCGTCAGTGATTTATGCCAAAGACACGCTTTATTAATCAAAGAAATCAAAAGCCAGAGGCAGTGCCAGTGTACTTTACCTAATCAAAGTCACCAAGAACCAGAATCAGTGTCAGTAAATTATATATACACAATTTCTTTCATCCACAAGATGTTTTCGTGGAGAAAAAAGAAAATATTTATTCGGATACTCTCTCTTATCTAGAGCTTGGTTAAGATACACACATTGCTGATGCAGACCTGCACCGGTAGAGCAGAAGAAGCGGTGTATGATTTCAGACTAAAGCTACTCGCAAAAAAACGTACTCAACTACATACGCAACCAGCAATGACATATTAAGGCATCCAGCATATACATGCGGTCTAAACAGGGTCTCTAGAAGTGGTTATCTGTAGTATTTGGTGCATCAAGCTTTCCAAAGCTAGCGATAATCTGCACAGATGCGGATTCAGGTGATGACCTTGATAATCCCTGTTAACAGAATGATGCAGACGAAGTCTCGTTTGGCTGACTCTCCATCAAATGACATTATCAGGTTCAGTGGTAGGGATATGGTACAACATAATTCATCGGACCGAAAATGTTTGTACATAACGCTTGGATAATAATTTCAGCAGAAAAGATTTGATATAATTTTCAAAGTTTGCCCAGAAAACAGTCTTTGATTTTTCGTGCAATTGTCTCCAAGAGAATTTGAATGAAACGCCAAACCCTGTTTTCTGGGAAACATAAGAAAAATGTCACCAATTTGTTGTCAGCTGAATCTGTCTAGAGAGTGGTAAAGGTCAAATACATGGGCATGCCAATACACGATTCTGACAATAAAATATAAAATAAAAATAACTGCCATGTATAAATGTATGTAGTAGCTAAAGCAGGACCCTAGGACAATAAGAAATGTGAACAAATATTGATGTTCTGTTACAGCCTCCACAGACACTGAAAACAGCGAGTAAACAGCGTCCATTAACTGCTCCTCAATCAATATCTGGGTCAATGCTGAGTACGTTTTGCTGACCATTGAGGCCGCGCGAAACTATACCGAATGTCAGAAACCTCGACGGCTCGGTTGTAACTGCGCTGATAAATAAGGGTCTTCACTACGGCTCCCTCAAACAATATTCCATAAATCTTCAAATGAACAGAAGTTCTGATTAGAATCAGGCTGTTGCACAGTTTGTCTTAACCCTTGTCCTGCTAATAAATTAAGATGCCACGCCCATTTCTAATTTTCAGTCAGCCAATCAGAATTGTTGATATAAATTCGCATACTTTATGGCAAACAGTGCCTATCCAGAGATCAGAAGCCAACTGATCTGGATCTACACTGTTTACAAAGGCAGGACATAGCTGGGTTCAGCAGGACTAGGGATAAGAATTTTGAAGCTCCTTTACACGATTTGCATGAAACGGGCAAAATGTCACTCATCTGTCGTCTGCTAAGTTCAAACTGTCGGTCTACCAATTTACCAGTTTAGGCAGCTAGACTATTACATCATCATGTATCATCATGATACATAGTGTCACAAGAGGGAACTTTTAATCCTTTCACCCTTTAGTTTCTGAATTAGACTCTTCCATCTGTCAAGTCAGATAAGTCCATTTTTTAAAATAGAATAGCAAACCATGCAGATTCGAATGACACGGCCTGCAGATTTCGGTCCTGAGGGCCGAAAGAGTTCATGATCTCAAGTCACCATTGGTAATGGCTGTATACAAGCACTGGACTGCACTCTAATGCCTTGATCTAAAACTGCCTGTTTTCGAAAACTGAGGTATATTTTCAAGTGGCAAACGTGTGGAAAAGGCGCGGTGGTTTTTCTTGGGACTACAGAGAGACTGGGGTGTTTTGGTGTGAAAACGATGACCTAAAAGAAAAGTCATGTGCTATGTTGCCCGACCGTCCCTAGCTATTTTGTTTTGGAAATGGCACAAACGAAGCCAAGGAGAGTACTTGGGCGGACATACTGAAGGTGGTCCTCGGACTGGCTGGTAGACGTGTCGCAGTAGATCCATCCTAGCAGCCGTCGAAATATTTTCTTGTTACGCAGTTGATTTGGAACTGAAGTGACATGGTTAACCCTGAAGATTTAGTACTTACATCTGTTGTTAATACTTAGCATGCTGGGTAAAAATTTCACCAGACTACAATTTCAAATATTTTCTTATTTTATGCCTAACAGGCTTTGATATCCCATGCAAATTGTCTCTTTAGGAGAGAGACAATTTGCAATGTTGTCTGCTGAAATTGCCCAGAGAGTATTAAAGTTTAATGTAATTTTAATGATATGTTGATGCTAAATGAGGACATCGGTCACTATGACACTTGCTGTGACATCCAGGTATAATTATGCCCACGGGCATTTTCTCATGCTTCATTGTGTGAGGCGTAAAGTTGCTGTTTCTCATGCTTCATTGTGTGAGGCGTGAAGTTGCTGTTTCGGAGGGCAGTTGTTTGTCGCTGGTAGAAAATGACATTTACGAGCTATATTTTATTAAATGCCAATTCCTGGTTCTCGACGCTCAGCGAAATGTACAATGGTACATTCAGGATAAATCACTAAATCTGCCGCACAGTATAATCTTAAGATTGTCTCAACGTCTGACGCATTCCAGTACAAGTGAGATGTAAGTCTTGGATTAAACATCGATATAATGCCTGATTGTTAACTCACTTTACAAGGCTGTGGACTGTCGACTCTTCTACAATCTTTTGAGACATGGTCAATCTAACAACCTAATGCCAGAAGGCTTAACCATGCTGAAGAAGATACAATATATTTAGAAATCAAGAATCAAGTGGCAAGATGGGATCCCTTATACTGAAATGGGAAAGAGGATAGGTTGACCAAGCACATGTATCTGTACTCTACTGAAATAGGTAAAATCAAAGTACTGACAGCACTGGTGAGTCGATTGTCTCTGAGTGTAGGCTGGGAAAATGGTCCTGAACGGGGACTTTAGACTGTTTCATTTAACCCATAACTTCCTGTAGTTTAAGCAAACAGTGCGGACCCTGATCAGACGCCACATTCTATGGGCCACATTCTTTGGCGTCTGATCTAGGTCTGCACTGTTTGCCAATGTCCTAAATGTCTCAATCCAGGTTTTACAGATAACCCTCTATCAACAGCACTGATGTCACAACAACAAAATAGCGCGGCTATAAATAACCGTTACCTGGATTTAGTCTAACGCACTGTTTGATTACACTGGGTCAATGATAATCACGTGGTACCTTCCTTAAGAAAAATTTGGCGTTTGCATACTATGGCTCGATTGTAAACAATGGACCCAATTACGTTACCAGGATGCTTGATGATTGGTTGCCGATGCAAGATTTCTACAGGGAGCTAAAGAGTAAAATAGAACATTCCAAAGATGACAGAAGAACGGTTACAAAGATATCGAGAAGGACTTGGACATACTACCCAATTCTGGGAGTGGGTAACCTTAGATTGTTCAATATGGCATGGAATCAATAGAAAGGGTACATTTGTCTTTGGTAAAAGGAAAACTTGCAGAGCAAACACAGACAGAGATGAAGACATCACTGATCATGGTTGGTCTTGAACTACGTGAACAGCAGTGTTTGGACTTGTTCGTTTGTATACACAAACATCCAAAACAAAAACTAAAGTTTGTCGTCAGTACATCATGTATAATTGATTGTTTTGGGGTTAACGACACGTCAACCCTTATGGGTCATTTTGTGCCGTCTCCCAGAGAAAGGGAGAAGAGATATAGAAGAGATAGTAGAGGAGATGAAAGAAAGGCACAGGGGAGAAAGAGGAAAATGAATGAAAGTGAAGAAACAGAAATAAAAAACACATTCCCTCTCTATCTTTACCTGATGCGAGGATAGCAGGCCATGCCCCTGTAAGCCATTATCATTTGGACGCCCCGGTGACCCAAGATACACGACACCTTTGCCTCACCCCAAGGGGTGGGGGGGGGGGGGTACTCTGAATTTTGTCTGCTACATAGGCTGGGCCCCAGCATGTAGTGTTTATCCCCAAAAATATCCAGTAGATCAACCATACCCAATAATATATCCGGTATATCAGCCATACCCCAAAAATATCTGCACATATTAGCATACCCAAAAATATATTCCCCTTGCTTTCTTTTTTTTTTTTTTTTATAAAACTGTGGTTTTCATTTATTTTCCTGTTTAATGATTGTATTAGTAATATAAGTGCTTTAAACAGATTCCATCAGTAGCTCCGTTTTTACTTAAATGGCATTGAACTGATGCACATCAGAAACAGAGCTGTTGAAACTAAATAAAAACAACTATCAGTTCAACAGAAGGTTCTAATCCCGATACTTACAATACCCAAAATAATACCGAGAATTTTGATAAACCCCAAAAATAGTCAGTTTTGAAAGTGACCCCGATCCGAAAAATACCTGCTAATGGCCAATATCCTCCAAAATCGCCACTTTTTCCACAACCCCTACGCCCCCCCCCCCCCTGCCCCCCCCCCCCCCCAAAAAAAAAAAAAAAAAAAATAGTAAAATTCAAAATTCTAAAACAAAAAATAGTCCTAGCCTTTGTAGCAGGCAAGATTCAGAGTACCCATCCTAGGCCTCACCCAACCACCTCCATGATTTTTGCGCCACAAGGGAAATACTTCGGATAAATACACTTACTACTCTCTGGGCATACTCTGCAGACGACACTGCATTGGTGATATTCTTCTTATTTTCCCAGAAAACAGGTTTTGACATTTCATGCAAATTATCTCCAGTGGAGACAATTTGTATGAAATGTCAAACTTGTTTTCTTGAAAAAATAAGAAAAATATTTCAATATGTCGTCAGCTGAAAAATTTACCCACATGGTGCTAACCCTTAATATGGCAGTGCCAATTGCAGCAACTCAATTCATGGCTGCATCGAATAATTTACTGGGTCAAGACAACTGAAGTGTGGAAATGACAGCATAATTGAGACAAAATGCCTTCAGCGCTGTGTACAAAAATGGCCCTTTTGACATATGTGAGCAACGATAGCTCAGCTAAGTCTGCACATTCGCACTTCACTGCTCGCTGATAGAATCAAATGATACTATCGACGATCAGATTGTGCGGATATGCAGCTAATCTTTGCCTTCGCATACGACACAATGGCCATTTGCTTGCGCTGTGCAACAATTATTATTACAGCCAGTAAGAAGTAGACATCCGCAACTGCTCGGTCAGAGGAAATTCAGGGACGAATTTAGAGGTGGTTCAGGGGGCTCAGTCGAACCCCCTTTTGACTCAAAATTTCATTTTCACAGGAAATTTTGGATAAATTTGGGATACCCCATTTACCCTAAATATTTACATTCCTTACTCTTCACCTTGTACTTCTATTCAACAAGTTAATTTTACTGCTAATGAATGTGTTTAAAACTGCTGGATGAGTGGCAAACATTGTAGACCCTGATCAGACGCCGCGTTCTGCGGCGTCTGATCAGGGTCTACTCTGTTAGCTCAGGACTGTCTTTCCGAATACATAAAGTAAGTACTGTAGTTTGATCAAATCGACCTCCCTCCCCCCAGCCCCCCCCCTCACCCCCGTCAGAAATCATCCTGGATCCTCCACTGAAAATATGGTCACTGTTGCTGGAATACAATATGGCAAGGTACTCTCTAGCTGGTCGTGGCCCCAAATGCGAGGATTAGCCCGGAGGTACCTTGGTATTAACATATAAATCTATGGAGAGTACAGAATATGGGTCATTAATAGTTCAATCTCAATAAAATACTAAGATGAGAAAAAAGGCAAATATAAACCCTTAAAGCGCCAAGCAAAATTTGTTGCAGGCGACATTCTATTTCATTTTAGAGAACATATGTCTTAACATTCTATTTGAATCGTCTCGCTGACGATTCACATGAAATAGCAAGAGTTATTTTTTCTTATAATAAAATAATCAAAATCATGTCGTCTGCTGCAGTTGTGATCAGCTGTGATTGGAGCTTTGACAGTTAAGTTAACGATAACGGTACAGTAGATTGCGGTGTCTACAGATCAATTACAAATTCAGTATTGCACTAACTTACGAACATACTTTAGCTTTCAGACGATATGCTGAAATATTTTTTTTTATTTCTCCCAGTAGAAAACAGGATTTAACGTTTCATGCAAATTGTATGAAATGTCAAATCCGTTTTCTGGGAAAAATGTATCAGTTTGTCGTCTGGTGAATTTGCCTAGAGAGTGGTATTTGGTAAAAATAATAAATAAATGAATGTTTGTGGTGCGAAAAACGAACCCTTTCCTATAGCTTTGTGCACAAAATGTACGTCGTCCGATAATTACTTGCTACTTATATATTTAGAAAAGTTTAAATTCCATAAAATGTGTATTCCTCATTTGACAGTTCTATTGCTCGAGGGCAAACACGACACAAGAAGAAAAATTTACTCGGAAAATTCCTACTCCAAAAATCACTTGATTAAGTCAACTATTACCATTCCAAAATCTTCTAGCCTTCCCACAGGCAGAAAATGATCCAATAATAGATACAAGCACACAGGAAGTTAAAGATAATACGATAATTCTAACAGAACACACTATTCCTCGTAAATCCTGCATAAACCTTAATACCTTCCTTATGCTGTACAGCAAGAAATAGATTTAAGACTATGTCAGTCATGCTTTGTCGATCGTTAGGGCGATGAGCAGACATAAATCACATAAACATCAACCCAATACATTTGAATACACGTCTGTCGACTATATCCAATTTCACATACAGAAATTACTGCTTTTAACATGTAAGTATTTACATCTGTATTTTTACGATTTCGAAACGAGGCCGCGTAAACGTTACGGTTTATTCACAAAGGTTTACCGATACTACAAACGCCAGCTGTCGGACAGGAAATAACCTGGTAAAAGCGAAAACACAATAATGGTGTCGAATACTGGGTCACTTGAGGACAGTCATTTAGGTCGTTTCACACGCGAACGAATGACAATACATTAGCGTTATGAGAAACGGCATTTTTTTTTTTTTTTTTTTTATGATCAGGGCCTGGTTGTTCAAAGCATCGTTAGCTTAACGAGCTCGTTAGTGGTCAAAATGTTAACTGTTCTTGTAAGTACAATATCTAATTCACAGATATTTTTGCTGAAAAAATGTGAGTAGCTTTTGCAAATCACATTTTTTTCAGCAAAAAATATTAGCATGTATGCCATATTTTATGATCAACGTTATAACGATACGTTAACTAACGACATCGTTAGTTTTGAACAACTGGCCCCTGGTTATGAGAACAAAGTAATCTTAACCTAAGGTTAGGTGTGCAAGAAAGCATTGTGCAGTCATGTGGTAGGCTCCATCCGGTATAGAACTCGGACCCATGCTTACTAGATCTGCTGATGATTACTACAGCTACTGCCAGAAATGACACATTCTTGGCGAAAGAACGAAAAATTTAACTGTGTCATGACTAAATGTCGTCCAACAAATATGTCGGCTTATCCGGTTTGTCTAAGCTGGTTTTGATTCTCCGCTGGTCCAGATTCTTACAGCGCGGTTCATGTGAACAACAAGTGCTAAGATCAATCATCGCATCTACGCAGTCTGCTCAGCGCCATCATGAAAACATTCCTATATAATTTTGACCCCCTTAACCCCACTTTTATATAGCAAAACTAGGGTTTACAGGGGTATTCATTGTTTTTCTTATTTTTGCTCAAAACATAGATAGTGGGTACCCGTTAGAACCGCCTCGCCGAGTATCTATATGTCTTGAGCAGAAATATGAAAAATATCAGTTTCTTTTTTTAATATGAAAATGTTCAGTTTTTGGAGGTGAAATTTTCTATATATTTGAATAGGCGTTTTTTTCGTAATGCATTGCTCTCTTTCTTGAAATTGTACATGCTTCCTCTGCGGAAACAATGACGACCCTGATTAAACTGCTGGAAACATAGACTGATCTGGACCGTCGGTGTTCACAGATGCCCGAAGTCCAGTGTTGCAAGACGCGACCCAAATCTATTCGAATTTTATTCTGCAATATTTTGCGCACGGTTTCTGCCATCGATTTTTGCCATCTATTTTCTTCGCATCTTGCCTGAGAAACAGTTCAGTTTGAACTAAATTAATTTTTTAGCATAAAGTATTTCTCTATGGCATCTTATAATATCAGCAACGGATATTAATCTTTAGCGTTCTCTGGGTAAAATTAGAAGACGACATATTGGAGATTTTTTCTCGTAATTTTCCCTAGAAAACTGGGTTTGATATTTCAATCAGATTATTTGCATGAAATGCCAAACCCAGTTTTCTGGAAAAAAATAAGAGAAATATGTCAAACAGTCGTCTGCTGAAAATTGTACCCAGCATGCAAAACATTAATCCGATATTGGCATTTTACTTTCAATTCAAACCGATTGACAAGCGACCTGTGATAATGTTAACCTTTAAAGCGCCAATCACATATCCAACAGACGACAATTTTATGTTTTGTTTACTTTTCAGAGAAAACAAGTCTAGGCATTTCATTTGAATCGTCTGCTTGGCAGACGATTCACATGAAATGACAAGACTTGTTTTCTCTGAAAAAAATAAAAATAAAAAAGAATAGAATGTCGTCTGCTACAAAGTTTGCTTGGCGCTTTATGGGTTAATACAGTGGTGCTAGATCGATACGTGCTCCAGAGGCCATAGATTTTATATTCTCAAAGAAATATAATCATTAATTCATGTGAACTTATGGTTGAAAACTCCACTGATAGAAAGTTTAATATCTCAGACGTGTTGATATGCATTCATTTGTAATTATCTACCGACTCCTGTTACTTCAACATAAAAACATACCATTTCTTTAAGGGAAATTATACACTTTCAAGAGAGACAACTTTGTCAAACTTGTTTTTGTTCCCTCCTGAAAAGGAGTCTACTCTAAAAGGAACGTATTTGCTCACCTTGATTAGGGGTCTATTCTAAAAGGAAAGAAGTTGGGAGCCAATTCTTTCCTTTCGGAGTAGACCCTTCAACAGTTTTATAAAGGAATTGGTGTACTGGAAAGCAAACAGACAGAAAAAAAACCTGTTTCCCTTGACGAAACATGCGGAAAAATCCAGCAATTGCATCCATTCAGCTTCATGAAAATAATTGTCTAGGCTGTTGATCCAGGGCTTTAGAATCAGAAACTGACATACGTATAGTACACCATTAATCTCTCGATGCAAAATAGTCGTTAATAATCAATTCTGAAATCTTAAAAGTCAGTCCTGAAATTGTAATATTTTCCCTAGGTAGGACTGAGAAACTATAACGTAACAATTCATAGCTCCAGATTAGGTACTTTTTAGCTCACCTAAGCCGAAGGCTCACTTGCCGTCCGTCGTCGTCCGTCCGTCGTCGTCCGTCATCTGTCCATACCTTTGAACGACTTCTCCTCTGAAACCCCTGGGCCAATTTTCTGCAAACTTCATGTGGAACCTTTTGTTAAAAGGGTAGAGAAAATTTATTCAAGTGGTCAAGGTCTATAAATCAAGATGGACGCCATGCCCATGTATGGTAAAAACACTTAAAAATAATCTTCTTTAGAACCAAGAAAGCTTTGGGGCTAAATCTTGGTATATAGTATTGAGGACCCAAGGTCTACCAAGTTTGTTCAAATAATGACCGTAGGTTGACCTTTGACCTTTTTACGGCAAGGTCAAATTTGGGTCCCTATACACTGATAATGGGGAAAATATTGAAAAGTCATTTCAATTACAATCAAAATTTTGTCCCCCGGCGGTTATCTGCCCTTGCCACTGGGCTGTATACATATATTAAATTGTGTATCTTTAAACGTGTTCTTCTCTGAAACCGCGTGATCAATTTTCAACAGATTTCACATGGGGCCTTCTGATGAAAGGGTATTGACAATTTGTTTGAATAGTTTCGTGCCATTGAACAAGGGTATATGGTAAAAGCACTTAAAAATCTTCTTCTACAGAACCAAGAAAAAGTTATGGTTGAATCTTGGTATATATCATCGGGGACTCAAGGTCTACCAAGTTTTTCAAATGATGGTCGTGGTTTTAACTTTGACCTTTTTAGGGTAAGGTCAAATTTGCGCCCTCATACATTTGTATGGGGAAAATGTTGAAAAATCATTTTCTCAGTATGTATTAAAGACTAATGAGTGAACCTTTTAATGTATGAGTAAAGATGTAAAACTGTTTAGATGCCGTCAAAATTTTGGGGGTTATCAGCCCTTGCCCCTGGGCTATATAATGTTTAAATCGTGAAATATTTAAACGTGTCTTCTCTGAAACCTCTGGAACAAGTTTCATTAGATTTCACATGGGGCCTTCAGTCTGTCGAAAGGATGTTGAAAATTTGGTCAAATGGTTCCGCTCCATTGAACAGGATGGTGGCCATGCCCATATATGGTAAAACACTTCTTCTCCAGAACTAAAGAAAGCTTTCAGGCTGTTTCTTGGTATACAGCATGTGGGACTCAAAGGCTACTGTATGTTCAAATGATGATACTAGGATGACCGTTGACCTTTTTTACGGTATGGTCAAATTTGTGTCCTAGTTGCTGTGGCAATACTGGAAGAAGTTTCATGGTATTTGCAGATATGCAATAGCTGTTTTTATCAGGTGAGCGAATCGTGGCCCAATGGGCCTCTTGTTTATTTCATCCAAAAACTACTTATATTTTTCTAATTTCTCAATAAAAACATATGTTGTGGGTACTTATTAGAAGCGCCCCGAAAAAAGCATATGTTGTGGATACTCATTAGAAGCGCTTCGTGGAGGCGCTTCTAATGAGTACCCACAACATATGTTTTTCTTGAGAATGGATATTCCCTCTTATCTGGTGCTATGCAACTAATATTAAGTTTTTCAAGTTAATTCAGGCATATATTAACCCTAATGCTTTCTTTTGACATTAAAGGATGGTCTTGTGAACAAGCGTATAAAGTGAAATGTCTCAATCCTGAAATCAGGATTAATCCTGAAGTTTCCCATCCTTGCTACCTACCGTATGCACCTTAAATATTCGGACGCCATAACTCCTTACCATAATTCTTCAAAAGTTAATTTAACTCCCTGTTGGTGTGTTGAGTCTAAAACTGCTGGAAGAGTGGCAAACAGTGCAGCCCCAGATCAGACGCCGCGTTCTGCGGCGTCTGATCTAGGTCTACCCTCTTTGCTTGGGTCGGTCACTCTGTCCCAATACTTAAGATAAATATGGTAGTATCAAATTTAACCTGTACCACTTTCTGGCTAGTTCAGCAGACGAAATAATCATGATATTTTTTTATTTTTACCAGAAAACAGGCTTTGCATTTAAATTCTTGCAAATTGTCCACTTACAGACCGACTGGAAACTCTAAAATATATCGACAGATCGCGAAAGCACAAAGCGGATGCGCAGGTTGATCTCGGCCTTTCATTACGAAAACACGCCTATTCAAATATACTGAAAATTTACCACCAAAAAATGAAAATTTTCAGATAAAAATTCTGATATATTTAACATTTCTGCTCAAAACACAGATTGTGGGTAAACGTTAGAACCGCCTCAGCAAGGCGGTTCTAACGAGTACCAACAATCTATGTTTTGGAGCAGAAAAAAAAAAAAAAAAATAACGTATACCCCTGTCAACCCCAGTTTTACTATATAAAAGTGGGGTTTAAGGGGGTCAAAATTATATAAGTATGTTCTCGTGATGTAATGTCCGCATATGGGATAAAAACTCTATTATCATGACCCTTGTTTTTATTTGGGGCTTTGTTTTTCGTATGTGCTGTATATGACACTTTTCCTTTTTCTTTGGACAGTTGTTGATCATCGTACCTTATGCGAGTAGGACAGCCAAGTATCAGTCTATGAATTTGTACAGTTTATTTGTCGATGTACTCGTATTTGCACAGTTTCTTTGTAGATGTACTCGCATTTGCACAGTTTATTTGTCGATGTGCTCGCATTTCAACAGTTCATTTGTCGATGTACTCTATAATAAGTCTGTATGTGCATAGCCATTTCGAAAACATGCCTATTCAACTATACTGAAAATTTTACCACCAAAAAATGAAAATTTTCAGATAAGAAATTTTGATACTTTTTCATATTTCTGCTCAAAACATAGATTGTGGGTACTCGTTAGAACCGCCTCTATGAGGCGGTTCCAACGAGTCCCCACAATATATGTTTTTGAGCAGTAATAAGAAAAATAATGTATACTCCTGTAAACCCCAATTTTACTATATAAAAGTGGGGTATAAGGGGGTCAAAATTATAAAGGCATGTTTTCGTGATGAATGATCGGGCTGCGTCGACGTACATGTATTTATAGGTCATATGCCACTAAGATCCGCTTTTTTCAGTGGTACGTTATTTTTTTTGTGTTGAGCTCACAATTATAGTCAAAATATCACCATTATACTAAATGGTAGGTCAAATATCTCCTTAAATATCGCCAAGGTTTTGTAGTTTTGTATTTCTTAAGATATTTCTTTCACGCAGTGATAATTTTAGTTTTATTTCAAGGGAATATCGGTTTCACTTTATACATATGATAACTCTTATTACAAATATGTAATCATTTCTTCCTTTTTTATAAAAAGTCAATAAAAGCCAGCGCTCGATTCTCTTTCTAGACAAAGCTTGAACTATTTATGTATTATTACATTATTTCACTCGGCTGTGTTAACAAACAAACAGTTATTGAATCAACAGTCTTTCAAGGGTTCAACGTCTCGCCAAAACATTTTAATGTTACCTGTCCAATATTCAGCTACGGGTCAGTCTACTTATAGGAATCGTAGAAACCTTAACTGTAATCAAAGCACTGAGAGTGCTGATGGGGCGGTTACCTGAAATTCTATAGCCCTCTAGAAGTGATTGGGATTTACGCTGAATTAAAAAAAATCATAGTACTGCAACCGTACTGGATATCATCTTTTCGGTGTTCAAATCTTCTTTTCAGTGTCAAATGTCATATTATGTAAATTATAAAATCATATTTATAAAGTCCTTTCAGGTACCCGATAATCCCTTTTCGGTCCTTTTCGACGGAAAGAAGGTCCATTTTAATGTTTAATAGGACCGCGTCTCGGGTTATACTTTTTACTCAACGCTGTAGATTTGGCGCGTTTTACTGGAGTATTCATGTTCGTCTGCCGATATTGTACCAAATATGATTAAAACCTTAATCCTACAGGTTTGAAGTTTTCTTTGTTTTTTTTTATTTGTTCGCTATTTATAAGCATCAAAATGTATAAGGCTAATATGTTTGAATTAAGAATTTAGCGTTATCAACATCAGCAAGGGAGTATTTGTTAGGTAGTTATTAGTTTGGTAGTAACAAGAAAACAGATTGTCGAACTGTGGTCTGTTACAACTGGTGGCGGTTTGGCAACCACCCCACATCAAAGCACTGTTAGGTCGATTGTCTCTGAGTGTAGGCTCAGAAAATGGTCCCGAACGGGTACTTACGACTTTTACGACCTATAACTTCCTGTAATCTAAGCAAAAAGTGCAGACCCTGATCATGTCATGGTCTGCACTATTTGCCAATGCCCGAAATGTCACTCTGATGTCACAGCGAGAAGAATAGCGCGGCTATAAATAACCGTTCCCTGGATTTCATCTAGCGCGTGGTTTGATTACATTGGTCAATGATAATCACGTGGACATCTAACTGCCTTCAGGAAATTTTAGCGTTTGTAAACTATGGATCCAAAAAGAATCTTATCTGGAGCTATGTAAAATGTTTTATACATCTTTATAGTGTTGTATAAATTACCGCCGAATCTGAAACCAGCAGCTTTCAGGAAGCGTATTATAAAAACTAAAAGGCCAGTAACATTATATCAGGAACAAGATTTCTAAAAGCCTAAGTGCCTTTCTAAATAAAGACAATTCTCTGAAGACATTTCAAGTTAGTGAAGCTTTTATGTAGCAATCAATCAAAGTGGACAACATACAAAAGTTCCGAACAGATCCGAACGTATTCGGAACTATTTAGACTTTATTTGCCTAGATTTGCACGTCGAAAATAAAAGATGAATTGAGAGAGAGAGAGAGAGAGAGAGAGAGAGAGAGAGAGAGAGAGAGAGAGAGAGAGAGAGAGAGAGAGAGAGAGAGAGTATTACACTGTATGGCTGAACCATAATCATAAGGTCCAATGGGGAAAAAATAAACAAAAAAAAAAAAAAAAGGTACAGGATTCGTGTTATCAAAGTAGACACTATAGTACATTACTAGCTAGCCAGGTAAATCGCATTCACCATCCGATCTAACTAATAAGCAAAGCACAAGTTAAAGGTTCTTATAATATCCTTGTGCAACATCTACAAATATGGGTCATCTTGTGGTTTAGTTATGCAGTTTTATAGCATATAGTGCTTACTTTGACAATATCGAAATACAAATGGAGAGTTACTATAAAATATGGCGGAAAATCTAACCCCTTTAAATAAGCCGCTGTGCTATAAAGTTGAATCACAAAGTCATGGCCTAGTGAACTACTAAGTAAAAACGCAAGGTTCTTGTATTATCAAATTTAGTGCTAAGACGTACAAATGAACCACGAACAAGTGGTCCAGTTCAACCAGCAAATACAGACCAAGATTCTTATACTATCAAAGTAAAATACTTCTAAACAGATGAGTCACTGGTCCATTGGAAAGGTGTTCTAATGATATAAGCACTGGTGCTACGTAGCTGAACCACAAACATCCCAGCTAGCATCCTACATAAATCTATTGCGGGCCGTTATCGGCCCGTCAGCTACCCTGACGGGCCGATAACGGCCCGCTATAGATTTATGTAGAATGCTTACTGGGATAGTTCATGAAACTAGTAAATAAAGGCGCATGATTCTGATATTTCAAAGAAAATAATATGCCAAAGGGCTTACATAATTATTAGGGCCAGTCGAACTAGTAAGTTAAACGCAAACGGTTTTAGCATATCTTCAAAGCAAGCACTAAGCTACATAGCTGAATCAAAGATGGTTCAAAGGTTCCGGTAGATAAAGGACACAATTCTTATAACAAAATAACCATTTGTTTTATAAGTGACACACATTGTTCACACGCCAATAGTAACTAAATGTACCCCTGAACATATATCAGTTACCCTTACTGAGTCCAGACAAAGGGCATTTTAATCTGCCAGTGCAATAGCTTTAATGTGTCTCCTCTAAACTAGTTAAGTAAATTACTAGGTGCTTATTGTCAGAGTTCCATAGTTCATAGTATTGGTGATTAAACATCAAACTTGTAAGCAAACCAACTAGATGATTCGTTATACAGATAACAAGGATTATTATGCTAATTATTATAGGAATAATCAAACGATTTATCGACAACTAGGAATGACATAGACTTAACCTAGTAAACCTTCCATTACATTTCCACAAGGAGTTATGCCGTATTAAATCTAAATATTCGCAGAGGCAGGAATGTGCCAACAATATAGACCCAGATCAGACGCCGCAGAAATGCTGTTTGCACTGTTTGCAAATTATTCAGCAGCTTTTAAGTTCATGGATATATTCTGAAATGGACATGTTGAAATTAAAGGAAAAGTAGCAAATGGATATATTGCCCAAAGGACGTGTTAAAATTACAGGAACAGTAGTAAATGATATATTACCCAATGTAATGTTAAAATTACAAGAAAAGTAGTAAATGGGCATATTGCCCAAATGGACGTATTAAAATTACAGGAAAAGCAGTAAATAGACATATTGCTCAATGGATGTGTTAGAATTACAGGAAAAGTTGTAGATGGACGTATTGCCTAATGAACATGGTAAAATTACAGGAAAAGTATTAAATGGACATATTGCCTAATGAACATGTTAAAATTACAGGAAAAGTATTAAATGGACATTTTGCCTAATGGACATATTAAAATTACAGGAACAGTAGTAAATGGACATATTGCCTAATAGACCTGTTAAAATTAAAGGAACAAGTAGTAAATGGACATATAACCAAATGGACGTGTTAAAATTACAGGAAAAGTAGTAAATGGGCATATTGCCCAAATGGACGTATTAAAATTACAGGAAAAGTGGTAAATGGACATATTGCTCAATGAATGTGTCAGAATTACAGGAAAAGTAGTAAATGGACATATTGGCAAATGGACGTGTTAAAATAATAGGAAAATCAGTACATGGACATATGACCCAATGGACGTGATACGATTACAGGAAAAGTAATCCATGGCCTTTTTACCCAACAGACGTGTTAAAGCTACAGAAACAATAGTAAATGGACATTATAAAATTACAGGAAAAGTAGTAAATAGACATACTGTTCAATGGACTTGTTAAAATTACAGGAAAAATAGTAGATGGACATATTGCCAAATGGACGTGTTAAAATTACAGGAAAAGTAGTAAATGAACATATTGCCTAATGGACGTGTTGAAATTACAGGAAATGTAGTAAATGGACATATTGCCCAATGGTCGTGTAAAAAGTACAGGAAAAGTAGTTAAGGGACATATTGCCAAATGGACGTGTTGAAATTACACGAACTGTAGTAAATGGACATATTGCCCAATGGTCGTGATACAATTAAAGGAAAAGTAGCGAATGGACATATTGCCCAACTGACTTGTTAAAATCATTGGAACAATAGTAAATGGGCTATTGCCCAATGAACGAGATACAATTACAAGAAAAGTAGTATATGGACATATTGTCCAATGGACGTGATACAATTACTGGATAAGTAGTAAATGGCCATATACCCAAATGGGCGCGATACAATTACACGAAAGTAGTAAATGGACATATTGCCCAATGGACGTGATATAAATACAGGAAAAGTAGTAAATGGACATATAGCCCAATGGACGTCTAAAATTACAGGAAAAGTAATAAATGGACATATTGCCCAATAAACGTGTTAAAATATCAGGAAAAGTAGTAAATGGATATATTGCCCAATGGACGTGTTAAAATTACAGGGAAAGTAGTAAATGGACATATTGCCCAATGGACGTGTTAAAATTACAGGAAAAGTAACAAATGGGCATACTAAAATTATAAGAACAGTAATACAAGGATATATTTGCCCAAGGGACGTGTTAAAATTGTAGGAACAGTAACACAAAGATATATTGTCCAATGGACGTGTTAAAATTATAGGAACATTAATAAAGGATATATATCCCAATGGACGTCTTAAAATTACAGGAACAATATGGTAAGGAGTGAGGGTGTCCAATACCTAGGGAAAATATGGTAGATTGTTAAGAAATGCATGGAGTTAAATGTGGCCTGTTCCAGCTAAAACAGAAAACTCCTTTTATAGGCCTTTCTTGTGAGTGTTCCTCGTATTTTTAAACATCCTACTAACTCGAAATATTGAGACACATTACCTCCTAACCATACTTCTTAAATTCAAATAGTTCAGTTTACTATCTGAATTGCTGGATGTGTAGCAAACATTGTAGACTCTGATCAGACGCCACGGCGTCTGATCTTGGTCTACACTGTTTGCTTAGGCCTGTCTGTCCCAATACTTGGGATATATACGGTAATTCTGCTCCTAATGAAAGCTATATACACTCGAGTTACAAGGGTTTCAGCATATTACTTTATATCTGGTTATAAATAATTAGCAAGCTACAGATTGCTAGCACGTGGCATATATTTCCTTTTTTTTTATTTTTCTTGACAGAAGTGGAATGGTAAATGACTTAGCTTATCTTTAGAATCAGAAATGATATACATAAACATTAACGCACGTGTGCATATATTAGAAAACAATATGAACTTTCAGTCGCATGAATTGACATGAATTCCGTCACTGAATGTTCATCTCGTCATTCTATTTCAAGATCATTTACGATCTGGTTTTGGTAACTCAGTCTACAACGTTACATCATTAGTCTTTTAAAAACCATGGACGTGCTATAAAATTTATACTCATTATACCGTAAACTATTGTTGTTACTATGCTGTGTCTATCAAAGGCTAAATTGATAATAAAACCTACACTACATTAATAATAAAATGAAAATATTTATGAACAGTACGTGTGATATTCACACATAAAGACTGCTGCAAAAGCTACAGACCGATAAATCGAATAAACCTGCCACAGAACTGTAAATAATTCCACCAAAGAAACACTACATTTAAGCTCCTGAACTGGTCACTAATTGCACGCTTTTACTGTTGCAATAACATAAATCCCATTGCAAAAACTTTTGTCAACAAAATCCTATGTTCGCTTGTTTACGAAATCCGAAATAGTAAACAACAACCGAGAATAGCGAGATTTGCGGCTTTTACGACACTGGTTCCCTGCCACGAAAGGCAAAAAATCGTCACAGTTTATCAAATATTATAGAGAAAAAATGTATGTAAAAGCTGGAACCAATAATGTGGATTCCGAGATCCAACGAGAAGCGGCCGGGATTTGATTGAATCTGCCAGGCTGCAAATTAATAGCACTATTCTGGGAAGGCTGCATATATTTATTTCCCTCCACAGAATATCGACCGTAAATACTTATTCTAGCGCTCGCAGAGTTGTATGGAACTTTAATTGAACCACTCTCTGGGCTAATTCAGCAGACGACACATTGATGATATGTTTCTTATTTTTCTCATAAAAAGCATACGACATTTCATGCAAATTGTCTCCTTTTCCTTAGGAGAAAATTTGCATGAAATGTCAAAGCCTACTTTCTGGAAAAAATAAGAAAACCATTTCAAATTGTCTTCGGCTGAAATTTTTACCCAGCATGCAGAGCGTTAATTGAACCACGCAAGAGAATAATGTGTCTTTGTAGATTTGTGACCCGTATGTAAATGCTGGCTTTTTATACATACTTATTTTAATTGCCGCTTCGTTACCATCATTTGGGCCGGAATTCCAGAAAATGTACCTCATGTCACGTGCACCCAGTGAAGACTTGAATCAGCCTGCTTGCGCATCTACCCAATCAGGCTGATCTGAGTCTTTGCTGGGCACTCAGTAGATAACCAAGAATTCCAGGCTTCTTGAGGAGGACAGTGTGTTTGAAGACTATGATCAGACTATGAGAATGCATAGGCTGATCTGAACGTTGGATAGACGTACATGTTATAAAATATATGTATTTCACATTGACATTCAATTAATTCTGGTCTGATCTCCTCCAAGACACAAACAGTTGCAAACCAGCAAAAATGTATTACAACGGAATCGGCTCTTGGTCACAAAGTATCTGACTTTGTTAGTATCTACACTAGTGAAGTACAAGGCGACATTTTACGGCCGTCACAAGGCACTCACACCATCTGTACTGAAGATAAAATAGCCAGCGCATGATAAAACGTACAATAATGCGACCAGCGAAGACTCAGATCACTGCGCATTCGCACAGTCTGATCTGTGTCTTCGCTGATCGCATGTGCCTTCACTACAGCCTCCGAGCTATCCAAAGAGGAATAACGAGAGCTCTTGCCATATTGGGTTGATGTTCAGGCTGATCTGAGTCTGTGCTGGTCACACAGGTCCAAGTTTAGGTTTTGTCGTGCGCTGGCTCAAATAGATTCTATGAGAGTAATGAAAAAAGTTGACGTGTCGAAGTTTTCTGGGCCATAATGAGGTCCACTGGATTCCTGATTGCCGTAATAGAATTAAAATGTGTAGGAATGTTAAAACTTTGAATCCTCTGACGTCCCATTCCACGAAAACTCTAAGCTTAAGCTTATGGAACAAACAAAATGCCATGTACCTAAAGTGAAGGGCAGGGCCAGCCTGTGTATCCGCGCAGCCTGATCAGGTGTCTTTCTTCGTTTGCCCTTTAATGATTGTACCATATATACCTTAAGGTGAATGTAGACGGGTAGATTTACCACCATTTTTGAGAAGGCAGTCAAATTTTGTGGCTTCCCGCATGCTCTCCTGCATACCAGTTCTGAAAAGAGGTGCACTCTAAAAGTATAAAAAGAATTTGCTCCAATGGGGAGCAAATTCTTTACTTTAAGCGTAGACCCCCTTTTCAGAAGAGAGCAAAACTAATTTAATTGAGTTACCCCATTGAAATAGTATATATATCCCTTAAAATGCATCTCGCGTAATATTACAATCTACGACACAATTACAGGCGTTTTAGTGGCATATTATCAACCATTATATACGAAGGAACGCATTCATGGCTCAGGAAATGTTTATTAAGAACATATTTACATAGTGCAGAAAAGATGGTGCTTCAGAATTTCTTTTCTGACAATATTTATAAGTGTGTTCAGACATGCAAATTGTTCCCAACGCCGCTATAATTTGATGCGCAACGCAGGGAAATGGACTTTATACCATACGCGATTGCGATGGTCGATTAGTCGTCCACTAGGTAGGGCCTTCACTGTTCCTCCATACGAAGTCGTTGAATCTGTAAGCGGGTAATGAAGGCACGGATCAGACTGCGCATTTGCGCAGTCTGATCTGTGCTTTCATTGCCCGCATGTGACACAAAAACTCTTTCCTCAATTTGTGTTTATTCATACAGGCCGCGGCACGAAAATTGAACCGTAGCGAATATGTGAATTGTAAAAGCCGGGAGCCCGATAAACGAACGCCCGATAATTTAGGAATTCAGCAAGGTCTTTGGTTTTAACGACCGATTCTAATGCATCCCGGCTTTCTTCAGGCGAACACATATTCTCTGATTAAACTGCACGGATACGTCTGACGACCCACATATGGGCTAGGGTGTTTTTCTTTGAGAAGTCTCATATGATAAGTTAGATAATAAGAACACATTACGATTTACACCTCAAAGCATAACGAACATAAAAAAAAAAAGTGGCAAGGCAGGAGGAAAGAATATTATCTGGTCCATACGCAGCGGCAGCGAGTCTATAAAAAAGATGAGACCAAGACTGCTTTAAAATAGATTGGTATGACTGAATTAATCGTCATTTCCTTCATTGTACATGTAGCAAAACTGACAAATTCCACTTTTGTCAGTCAGTCTAGTTTTGAACTTGCGCATAAGCAAGGCCTGATCAGGAATTTTGCCGGTGGTGGTGCGTATTGCTATATGCGCTCGACAGTATCAAGGTACGTGTATTCACTGGTCATACTGAGTAAATGTGCCATCACAACAGAATATATGTGATTCACATGCTTAACAGGGCCTTGATGCCATCCCCGCAATGCGCAGTCTATTCTTGGTCTTCGCTCTCCGTTTACATATTTAAACGAAACTATAGAATATGTGGGCGCAGGCTGATCGGGCATAAGTTGCCCGAATATGACAAAGGGTATTTTATTTGCGAATTCGCCGTTCGAATATGACTTAAGAGACTTTTTCTCACGTTTAGCACTATGCAGTAAGGTGGATTCACACTGGTCACCTTAATCTGCTTATAAAGTCCGTATACAGGTATGTAGACTAGCTACTAGTCGGATATCAATATTTTCATCAGTCAATTATAATTATTAATTTACTTAATGAACTAAGGACCATCTACTACTTACTGCTTGCCTCACCTCTTTGATAGCAGCAACTAATCTTGGAGATATCCTTGCTACTATTAGAGACTGGCTATACAAGATGTCATACACAAATTTGTATCAGCTTATAGTTAGGAGTGATAAAACATGACATCAAGGTCTAGGAGCTAGTCTAACAGGTATGTAGCATTGTAAATGGAGCTTCGGCAATAGCTTATGCAAACTTTGTACTTTAATTTGTTACTTGGGCCGCGCTGATGGCGTCCATGTCACCGAGTATATAAAAGCTCGCAGATTCACATGGCATTGCGCATCCAAGCAATATCCTCAGGACGTTTCTGCTGACTATATTCTGTAAGCGGACAGCGAATGCCCTGATCAGACTGCGCAAATGCGCAGTCTGATCTGGGCCTTCATTGTCCGCATATGTTTGAATGCGGCATCTTTTGTCTTGACAGCACTCGCACTTTCTGATCGAATTGCAACGTCTCACATAAGGTCTCGCCGTTGTCGAGATTTTACGAGATCTAGACTTCGAAACGTATAATAGGTTATCTGTCTGTGGATCTTTCTGTAGGAATGCGTAGGTTTATCAAAGCCTACGCATTGGGTAGATGTGAGTAGGTACCATTTTATTTCATGAAGTTTGAGTATATGTGTTTTATGTAGCGTGAAACACTAGCTCATCAAAATAGCGAAGTGATGTCATGAAAATTAAATAGTAAAATAGTAATAAAACAAAATTATATTCATCATCAAATTTATTGAGGTATTCGTTACGTTTCATCTTCCCCAGTCTTCAACAGGCAGGATGCTAGTTATTACTAATTTGTATGCTGGAAAAATTTCAACAGGTTTGAGGGAGGATGCTAGTTATTGACACTTTGTATACTGGGTAACAACTGGTCTGTCTCACGACTCTATCTTTTCAGTAATTTGTTTTTTTTTTCTTTTCAAAGGTATACAATCTTGTACTATTATAATGATTTAATCAGTTATGCCCATTAGTCGAAAAGATAAACCAATAAATCAGTGAAATGGGATTAAAGAGACAAATACAGCTACAGGAAGTGATATAGAATGAAAAAAATGCAGAAACGACTGGAGCCAGTCTAGGTAACAACAGATGCATCCCCGAAAGCTTGTTATATGAAGGTTGGGCCTAGTAATAGGATCAAGACCAACTACCTACCGAAAACTTAAGAAAATGATCTTTGTGTCTCATACGGACAACGAAAGTCCAGGGCCCAGTTGTTAAAGCTAACGATGTCGTTAGTTAACGATTCCTTAAAATTTACATCGAGTGATACGCAAATGTGCTGATTTTTTTTGCTGAAAAAAATGTGAGTAGCTTTTGCAGTGCAAAAGCTACTCACATTTTTTCAGCAAAAAATATCAGAATATTGTATATTGAATCCGCTAAAACAGTTAACGAACTGACCCTTAACGAGCTCGTTAAGCTAACGACGCTTTGAACAACTGGGCCCTGGTGAATACAGAAGTCCGTGATCAGATTGCGCGGATGTCACCTAAACATTCCCCATTATTTCTGAACACCCATGATTCCTTCACTTTACTATGTAAAACAATGAAATGGGAGAGGGGATGGCAAAGAGGGGAAGACAGAGGGGTTATCTGAATTCTGAATTAAAGAACCATTTCTTCTTATATGTATGTTTAAATCCTCAGTAAAACATTTCAGCCGGAGGACAACATTTCTTACAAGACTGCATGTACGGCCAGCGAAGACTAAAACCAGCCTGCGTGTACGCGCTGTCTGATCAGTCTTCGCTGTCCGCCTGAAGACTGTTTTGATCCTTGGCCACCGGCAGAGTGCCTTGCGAAGACTCTGATCAGACTGCGCGGATATGCAGGCTGATCTGAATCTTCGCTGAATCTTCGCTGGGCATACATCCAGTTTTGTAGGAAATTCTGTGTCCCGGCTCCTCTTTGTATTTACATAAAATGTCTCATTTACATAAAATGTTTGCTCTCACCTATTTGTTCTCAGAACCTGCCTTGTAAGATGTACTCAATCATTTCAAGACAAATGGCCAGATGCTGCTTAAGATGAACAGCAACTTTTGAAAAATTATTGCTGGAAATAGCTCAAGCCATATGAGCCTCTCCCCACAGGGAAAGGACCCTTACAAATGTATGCCAAATGCAGATAGCGAAGGTGTAGATTAGCCAGCGAATCTATGCAATCTCATTATGTCTTCTGTATTTTAATATAATCTTCCGTGCCCACTGATTCTGGTGACGAAGTTTCTTAGACTTCACAACCGTGCGGTTTGATCTGCCCGCTTAAAGAAGCCTTTTGAGAGTTGTGCACCATATGAGACCCAACACACGGGCTCTTTGAGGCATACACTGCGAACAGAGAAGGAAAAGATCTGCAAGTGCTTCGGCACAGTCTGAACAAGGACTTTCTTAGATATCCAATGATCCTGTAGGCGAAGCGGACAGCAAAGGTACTAATCCGACAACCTTCATGTTTTATTAGTTCAAAAACACTTATCATGCGCACTCTTGGGCGACAAAATTGGCAGTTCATTTGCAAGGGGGTATCCTTATTCAAATAATATAATCGTCGAAGGTACTTTAAAAGGAAGCGTTGCAACAGTCTTTATTGTGCTTTTGAATGATGCACTGGACAAAGCCACACACAGTCATGAAAACTTTATGTGCGCAATGTTACCGGACTGCACCATAATACAGAAAATTCTATAAAACGACGTGGTATAATAATAATAACAAACCACAAAGCCATTTTACTGAAAATGGACCTGTAGAAAGAACTGAGGTAGAAAAGTCCATTTGGCATAAATTAATTATATGATCTCCATGAAGCAAAGATAGGGTTTGCAGAATTTCAGCCCGCACAAACCCTGTCTGATCTAACCTTTCTTTAATCCCTTACAGAATCACTCTTTGCTTTAATAAAAATTCACCAGCAATAAGTCGAGGCTAATATCAGACTGCACAGGCTTGTCTGTTCTTGCACCATGCCTCCGCCTTAAATTTTATATGCTATGCCGATCTCAATAGCGATTTCACCGGTGTAAATCTAAGCGAGCCAGCGCATTACAAAACCAACAAAATGCCATGTGCGCCCAGAGAAGACTTAGATCAGCCTGGGCATCCACCCTGTCTGATCAGAGTCTTCGCTGACAGCATGAAAAAAAAGCTTGGGTCCTTAGCTACTCATTGAGCGCACAGCAAAGACTCTGATCAGACTGGGTAGATGCCCAGGCTGATCTGAGTCTTCGTTGGGCCATTTTGTTGGTTTTGTCGTGCGCTGGCTCAAACACGAATAACTTGCTATTTCCGGTGTCTGTTTGATAAAATGAATAATGCCACAGCTATGAAAGGTTCTTCACATGAATCATACTTGAAGAAGACAATTTATTACCATTCCAAAAGAACACAGTTTATTTCCATTTCGAAATAACACAATTTATTTTCATTTTTTGGCTTGGTAGATAAAGACATTGCAGTGTATATAACAACAAATGTTTGTTTCAGTAGACTGATGCCTGTTCAGCCTTTCTCAACATATGTCAAATAAAAATTAAAAATGTGAAATGGAAATAACGGCAACTGTTTTAAGGGAATGGATAAACTTTCAGGAGCGGTAACTTTTCAAAATTGTTTTGCTTCCCTTCTGAAAGGGGTCTACTTTTAAAGGAAAGAATTTGTTCCCCTTGTGCAAATTCTTTGCTTTCATAGTAGACTTCTTTTTAAGAAAGGACTTGGTGTGAAGGGAAGAAAAAGGAACTAATAGAAGTTGTCTGCCTTGTTAAAAATGAGGAAAAAACAAACAAAACAAAAAAACAAAAAACAAGAAAATTTATCCATTCACCTTAAAGGCCGAACAGAACCAAGACTTTTCTCAGGTCTTATACCAGAAACTGGATTACATTTCGAAAACACGATTTTAGAAATCAGAAACATGTTTGTGCTCGTTTAAAACATTATGTTACAATGGTGTGTTTTGAAATAATTAATTGTGTATAATGCTACTTGCTCATTTGTGCAGTCCGACCAGAATCTTTGACTGGATTGTCAGTAAGACATTTTTGTCGAACAACAAACCTCTCTGGTTTTATTGCTTACATATAGATACCATAAGCAAATAGTTCTTGTTCTGCGATAAGAGACTTTTGTTGGTAGTGACATTGTAACACAGATCTTCTCCCGTTTTAGGTCATTGTAATTATAAGTGCAGACATTATTTCTTAATTTCATGACGTCTTATGGCATCATTCTCGATACCTTTGTGTGGCCAATCTATACATATTTTGAAAATTCACTAGTTAGGAAAGTTACATTCACCATAATTTTATTTAGAACTGAGTACTTTGGATATCATCATGTTTTTATTCAACGGTGTTGTCTTATACTTGAACAGAAACCGATTGAGAGCGTCTGTCACCTACAAGTTCTGTTCTTATACATATATGTATGTTACATGTATCGTGCTGCATGACCTGACTACACGCTGTTACTAACAGACGTCAATTAAAAGTCGGCCATATACAGTTAAAATCTGAAATTCTATTTTCTATATCGCTGAAAAAGGAATCCCTCATCAGTAAAGGTGTTCAACGAATCTGATGAGACTGTGTGACTGAACATGCTGATCTGGGCGTTCATTGTTCACATATTGCACAAATGCCCTTTTCTCAAGTTAATCATAATTTATTCCTTTTGCACATCTAAATTTACATAATTTAATTAACAGTTGTTTTATTTCGTCTGATAAGATACGATTTATACATATGCACAAGAATTGATTGTGTTAGGGTTTAATGACACATCAACCCTTGTGGGTCATTTTGTGTCGTCTCCCAGAGAAAGGTAGAAAATAGATAGAAGAGATACTAGAGGAGATAAAAGCGACAGGGAAGAAAGAGGAAGGGAATGGAAGGGAAGAAACAGAAGAAATAAAAACATTTCCCCCTCTACCCTTACCTTCTACATGGACAACAGGCCTTACTCAACTATAAGCCAATATCATTTGGACGCCCTTGTGACGTAAGATACACGACACCTTCGCCACACCCAACCACCCCCTATATCCGCAAGAAACATTGTCGTGGACTATCCTTAGACAAGGATAAACAGCTAAAACTAGGAAAGGCTCGTAAGCTGAGTCCCCTAGCAAAAGAGAATTTGAGCCAGCGCACGACAAAGCCTGCAATAAGACCTGTGTAACCAGCAAAGACTCAGATCAGCATGTACATCCACCCAGTATGGCAAGGGTATTCGTTTATCCCTCTTTGGATAGCCCGGAGACTGTAGACAACAATGAGATCAGCGAAGACTCGGATCAGACTGCGCGGATGCGCAGTCTGATCCGTGTCTTCGCTGGTCGCACGTCTTTATATGGGTTTTATCGTACGTTGGCTCATTTATATTAGTTTTGATTCTACAAAAAAGCACCGTGGGTTAAGATAAGATTCAGAAGACGAATGTTTAGTACGTATTTACCCTTAATATTCGAACACTGTCCAAAAATTTTAACAAGACCATTATACTTTTTTATATAAAACGCTGGATAAGTGACAAGCAGTATACATTTGTTCAGTCTGTTAATTGCATTCGCTGTCTACCTACCGTATTTACACTAAGTAAACTGACATGAACAAACCAAGATCAGAGCGCCACAGATCACGGCATCTGATCAGAGTCTATATATTATTTGCTACTCATCCAGCAATGTTTAGACATGTCAACAGCGAGTAAAATGGACCGGTTCAAATTTCAGAAGAAGTATGGTAAGGATTAAGGGCTCTGAATATTTAGGGTTAATACAGTACAAATACCGGCTACTGTAGAATGTACCATAGGACTGTAACCCAGTGGGCACACAACGTTTAAACAACGTCGCATCAACGTCGATGTAACGTCATGACGTTGCCTCGACATTGTATAAACGTCATGTGCTCGCTGGGAATGATCCTAATGATGCTATGTAGATGTGCAGGATGATATGTAGCTTCTCGAAAACTTTTCATTTGACATGTCCCAGTACTGATTGAATTGTACCGTATTTATTTAAATATTTGGTCTCTTAAATTCCTATCATACTTCTTCAAACATTTGATCAAATCTACTCTATTACCTGTTGCTGTGACTTACAAACCGCTGGATGAGTAACAAACAGTGAAGACCCTGATCAGATGCCGCATTCTGCGGCGTCTGATCTGGGTCTACACTGTTTGCTCAGGTAAGTCTGTCGAATACGTAGCGTGAATATAGTAGTCTAGAAATTTGTGTTCGGATGATTTTTTTTGGATTTTAATTATGGCTCAGTCTACAAATATCGGTATCATAGGAAATTTTTGAATTCGCAAAATGAACACGTTCATGAACATGATATATAATCAAATATACTTGCATTTGCAGCAACGATTATTTATAGATAAATAAATGATGCAAATATGCGGTTTCCAAGTCAAGAAGTATATGTTACAAATCGTTAAGTCTTTATTTTTCTTCTATATGTCAATGACTTTTGTCGGTTTCATTCTCTTTTCCCAGTTACCATAATTATCATAGCGCTTAGTATGCTAGGTAATAAAGTTCAGTAGTGCTTTTTTATTTTCCCTAGAATGAAGGATTTAACATCTCATGCAAATAATTAACAACCCCTCCCCAACAAAAAAAAACAACAAAAAAACAACAACAAAAAACAAAAAAAAAAAAAAACAAAAAAAAACACACACACAACAAAACAAATAAACAAAAAACAAAAAGAACCAAACAAAATAACAACAACAACAAAAAAAAAACAAAAAAAAACAAAAAAAAAAAAAAAAACAAAAAAACGGGCATTCGCACGTACACATACACGTTGCCATAATTGTTCTTATTGTTCGGACACCTTCAGAAACGGATACACTTTTAGGGGGAGGCAATTCAGTCACAATAGTTTTTGCCTCCCCTCTGAAAAGAGGTCCACTATAAAAGGAAACAAATGCTCCCCCCCCATGGAGTGAAAATTGTCCTCCTTGTCACAAGTGGCGGAAAATTTATCAAGTACAAAAATGTATATCCATTCACCGTAAGGAGAGTAGATACACCCGGTAGATATGACTGGTAGGGTGATGCGTTCTTTTGCTCTAATTTTCAGTTGGTCCTTGATCACTGGATTTTTGCAGGAAGGTTCTTGCCTCACTTGAAGCAAGTTTAGAGTGCCTTTATCTAAGCTATCACATTATTCTTTCCCCCACCCCCTTTTCTTGGGAGATGGCACCACATGACTGAAATATTTATGACAGGGTCGTTAAACCTCCTCAACTCAACAAAAAATTCTGCCCCATTTCGTACAAAGGAGACATGGTTTGTGACTTCCTGTTGGCTTTCATTATTCGGGCAACCTTACCATTTGCTATATATATAACAAACTGAACCTGATGAGGTGTCTAAAATACTGTAACAAAAAGGAAAACAGTGTAGATCTTGATCAAACTGCTTCTTTTGGAACAACATGATTTGAGCCCACACTTTAACTCGGGCATAAATGTCCAAATATTTTGGAAAATGTAACATATATAGTTTCTTTAAATTTATTTCCTGGTAAAACGTGTTCAGATAGTAGTCATATTATACTCTGCAATGTACTTCGTGTTCTACCATGGAGACTAGGTGTCAAACTTGTCAGTTGTCAAGTTTTTTGTTTTTTTTTTTTTTTTTATCAATATATCTTTATTCACTCAATCCATTATACATGGCATCTCAAACATAAACAGTTAAGAAATCTATATCTAGTTACCGACAGTCAAATCACTATTTCATCTATAAGGAAGTGAGCTTGTAGTCTGGACACAGAAGATATAAATATAATTTTAGATGCCTCTAAATTTGCAATCAATAGGCATATTAAACGAGATATAACTCAATAACACCATCTCAGGATCGGTACATGTATTAAAGTAATAGACGTTCAAAGAGAAGCCGAATCTGCACTCACTATTCGTCGTGTGTGTAGAGGATGGGGTGAGGTGTGTGTGTGTGTGTGTGTGTGTGTGTGTGTAAAATCAAGATATAAATAATAATACTATAGGTAGCCTCATTAGCCTTGACATATCAACAGAAAGTTGGCAATAAGGTGATCATGAATATTCACCCATTTATTTATGGCCTTGTGTCTCGTTTTCGTAGGGGTTAGGTAGGAATGAGTATACCTCAAAGGGACCTGCATTGGCTTCCCTTCTGAAAATATACTCATACAGGAAAGACTTCGCTCATTCATTTACTTGGGAATTTCTTTTCTGCTAAAGTTGTCTCCTTTAGGGAAGGGAGGTAATAACTTTCAATCCAGAGTGCTCTCCCTTTGAGGTGCATTTATCACCCCCTCGCCCCCTAATACATACATTTTACCGTGGTGGAAAACGGAGTTTATAATACTTTTGAGTTTGTTACCATATTCATCCTAAACATTGGGACAAATTAATTAATTACCATACTTGTCTAGGTGTTTGAACGAATCCAATTAATTACCCGCTGATATGTCTAAAACATTGTGTGGATGAAAGGCAAACAGTGTAGACACTGATCAGACGCCGCATATGCGGCGTCTGATCAGGGTCTACACTGTTTGCCTGGGCCTATCTGTCCGAATACTTAGGGTAAATACTGTTATCCCGCTAGAGAAGTTGATGAATAATAGTGGTGTGACCTAGTAATGCCTTCTGTCACGCCATAACGCAGCATTGGGTTTGAAGAGCATAAAGTTGATCGCTTCTAATTTCGATTATTATGCAAATCAATGATAAAAGACAAATTATTAAAGCAAAGTGACAATGGCTGTAATGTCGAAATGAATCAAACCAAAACATCATTATAAGCGTTTGACATTAACAATTATGAGTATGAGGAACAAATGAGTAGGATAATGAATGCGAAGGGAAATCTTATTATAGAGCTGCACGAGCTAAATTGCGGGTTCCACCGGTTTGCTGCCAGGGCATGGTGCAGCTATTCTGACAGACTGCACGTGAAACTTCTCACGTATCAGATCCAACATAGACACAACTTTTAACGCATCAACATTCAACATTGTTTAGCTTCCCTTCTGAAAAGGGTCTACTCTATAAGGGGAGCAAATTCTTTCCTTCTAGAAGAGAAGCCTTTTCAGAAGGACCCTGGTGTATTGGTAACATGAGAGGACATCATAAAACTCTATCTCTTGTAAAATATGATGGGAAATAAATGCACCAAGTGTATCCAGGCCCCTTGATGTCATGTACATTTTCAGCACAAAAAGCAATCGACAACGGCAGCAACAACAACAAACTCTATCTGTCTGCCTGTCTCTCTCTCTCTCACTCATACATTATAGCGAGTCTGGCTGACGTTAAAATAAGGCTGCTGGCTATTGCATATTTGCTACCTGGAATAGCTTTTAGATATTCCGATTGCAGAGAAATGGCACAGGTTTAAACACGCTTTATGTACATTAACCCCGCTATTACCTGAAATATTAATGAAGTCATCTGACGCACATCGTGACAAAAATCCCTTGTGTTACATGTTAATAGTAAACAACAATTGCCCTGATCAGCCCGTTCACGCATTCTGGCCAGGGCTATATCACTTAGTCGATGTATTCTTCACTTTCTATTCATTCTATAAGTAGGCAATGAAAGTCGTGATCAGATTCCAATGCGTAGGCTGATCTTGGCCTTCGATGCCCACCTATGCGATAAATGTCTTTTTTTTCATGTGAAGACACATATAATGAGACGAGCAGTTGGAAAATAAACAGGATTATACATGCTGCAACAAGCACTGCGACAGATTACACATCCACACAGTCCTTGGGTTCTCAATGCTTGCTGTATTCACCCCGCCTCCCTGCCGTGTCTACAACATTATACCGTCTTTATCCAAAATAATGGGATACTTTAACTGCTTATCATACTTGTCCTAAAATCAGAACAGGTCCATTTACTACCTATTGATGTGATTAAAATCAGCTGGATGAGTGACAAACAGTTTTGACCTTGATCAGACGCCGCTAAATGCGGCGTCTGATCAGGGTCTATACTGTTTTCTCAGACTTGTCTGTCCCAATACTTAGGGTTATAACGGTAACAGTGACTACAAGGATGAACCGTGGCTGCGTTTGTTGGTGGAATTACATGTAAGTCCAGTTTCTCCCAGTGTGACCTGTATTGAATATTGAATCGCAGGAAGATAAAACAATCTTTTATCAGTTCTCCAGCGGCCTGACTGTCATTATAATCACCCAGATCTTGTGTTCGGTGAACCAAATCGCAACATTCAATTTTCTTGATTGGCTTTCCATGGAATCCGGATAGTGATACAAGAAAACCTACGACCTGAAATCGCTACAGCGAAGGCACATTTTTTTTGTCTTGCAAAGTCTGTTTGCCACTGACTTAAATTTTGCAAAACTAAGACTCAAACCAGAGGCTTATCATTCTACTACATGTAACCAGTAGAATTATAAGCTGCTGTTAAAACTTCTTGTACTTTCTATTATCTCTCATGAACATGCACAATCAAACCGAGTATGCTATTTTCTAAAGTTAGAAATTTAATTATTCTTTGAGAGGATTCCATTTTTCAGATTATTTTAAGATCACAATCACTGGTGTTGCGTAAATAAAACGTCGCCCCGTACTTCGATATATAGTATTGTTAAAATCAACATTTCTGGTCCTTTGAAATTGCCGAGATCATTTATTAAGTAACATGCCAGGTACCGCAATGTGGCGCCCGAGGCGTAGCACTCACCAGTCTTTCTCATGACTAGACTGCCACCCGTGTATACTGTTTTATAGCTTTGGATATTCTCTCTGCTTTTAAGGGGTTTCAGTTTTCACGTTTAGAGATAACAATTGCTGTTTGTCGTTAAGTATTGTGTGGCGGCAGCAAACCGCATTACGAAAACATACCTATTCAAATATATAGAAAATTTCACCTAAAAAAATCTGAAAGTTTTCAGATAAAAATCTCTGATATTTTTCATATTTCTGCTCAAAACTTAGATTGTGGGTACTCGTTAGAACCGCCTCGGCGAGGCGGTTCTAACGAGTTCCCACAATCTATGTTTTTGAGCAGAAATAAGAAAAAATAATGTATACCCCTGTAAACCCCAGTTTTACTATATAAAAGTGGGGTTTAAGGGGGTCAATATTATATAGGTATGTTTTCGAGCATCTTCATATACTACATGTATCGTTATAGTTCACTTTTTTGGTCCTTTGTGGCTGAAAGTAACGCTCTCTGTATCGCTTGGTGGCGTGAGTGATGTTCTACTTTCTCGTATCTCTCACGAACAGATTCAATCAGTTCTAGTCTACTGTTATTATCTGCAGTTCCAAAGGATCCCCTTTTCAAATTATTGTAATATCACCAATTGTGGGTCATTAACTGATTGTCTGGCGGCCGTAAAACGTTTTACCGCACAGCGACATAATAAGGCATACTGATCCTTAGTTTAACTATCTGTATACAAATTCTGCCCCATTTGGACATGAGCTCATTCATTTTAACAATATTATAAGAAGCCTGAGGGATGTTTAGTCAAACCAAGTATGTTGTCTTTTAACTTTGGGTTAGAAAAGTTGAATAGTTTAAAAACTGTAATCCTTTATAGGATTGCATTTAAAAAAAAATGTTTAACGATCACAATTGCTGTCGTTTAGTGTTCTCGTGTGACAGTAAAATGTCTCCCCGTCCCTCGACACAGTGTTGTTATAGTAAACTTTGGGACTGTTGAGCTAAATCATTACAATTGAAAACAGGAACCGTTAACACTTTGAATGCTGGGTAAAATTTCAGCAGACGACATTTTAAAATATTATTTCTTATTTTTCCCAGAAAACAGGATTTGACACCTTGCAAATCGTCTCCCTATGAGACAATTTTCATGAAGTGTAAAATCCTATTTTCTGGGAAAATTAAGTAAAATATCATCAGGTTGTCGTCTGCTGAATCTGCCCCTAGCGTGGTAAGTGTTAAGTTCCACAAGGGTCCAAATTAATTCGAGCCTGCTAGTTTCAACACGTCAATGTTATTTGAACCCCTAAAAGCTTCAGATTAATTAAGGGGTCTGCATACAGTTGCTAGATTTCCGTCACTTTTTACAAGGGAGACAACTTTGTGACTTTCTGTTTACTTTCCTGCGCACCAAGCCCTTTCTGAAAAGATGTCTATTCTAAAAGGAAAGAATTTGCTCCTAAATTAAATTATTTCCTTTCAGAGTAGATACCTCTCCTGAAGGGAGAAACATTTTTGAAAGAGTTGCCTAACCTGTCTCCATTTTCCTTAAACAATGCGGATGGAAATACGGGTGCAGACAATGTAAACATACCCAGACTGCCTTGCTACAGAAGCTGTGTATACCCTAGCTATCTATTCTTGGTCGTCGGACCAGGTGTTTTCAGTTTTTTTACTCGAATAGTCTTGTCATAGAAAGTCAAGCTATTCCGCACTTCTGTATTCATCCTAGACTGGCTGCAGTCTCCAGTGACTAAATATTTACTCTTATAATCCGGTTTGATAATCCATTAAATAAAACCGAAATAATATCATGGCTATAAAGGCTGGTCACTAGTGACCAGCCTTTATAGTCATGATATTATTTTGGTTTTATTTTAGTGGATTATCAAACATGGTTATATGAATAAATATTTACTCTAAGGGGGACTATCTATTTTCACCATGAATGCTGGGGCAACTCTAAAGAAAAGGCAATGTTAGCAAAGAATGCATCAGAGATGCAAAATCTTAACGAACTATGCATTTTAAAGCAAATTTGAACAAAGTCGAACGAACTATGCATTTTAAAGCAAATTTGAACAAAGTCGGATAAGAACTAAGAAAATAAATAAGGTTTTTAAACCAAAGCCAGTATTAAGGATGTCACCATTTTGAATACTTAACGAAATTCTTAAAAAGTCCAAATATCATTCTGACAGAAAACGGACTTCTTTCCAAGCGAAGTCAACAAATATAATACATTATTGCAGTAATCATTTATTTAGGTTTTGCACATTTAATCAAGGTTTTATGACGTCAGAAATGCTCATTAAAATAGTCAAAATGATCAAGATCGAATCTTTGTGAAAGTTGCCATTCCCTTTTAGTCCTTGCCTTACTTTTCCTAAAATTTGAATCAATTCTTTGACTACCTGCCCGTCTATATAAAAGTAACTGAATAAGTTGCAAACACTGTAATCAGATACAGCTGATCAGACTGATCTGGGTCTACACTGTTTGCTCAGGCATGTGTGTCCCAATACATAGGGTTAATACGGCAGTTTGTTTTGTGCAGTTGAATGCTGTTTTCTTCTGTTGTGATTCTTAATAGCTAGAATACTTCTTTGATTTATGTTTTTCTTCAAACAATTATTTGTTCCAGTTGTCGATACCAACTGAAGACATCTCTCTTGAGGTTCCCGTTCGTGGCTAATGTTCAATATGGCAACATGGAAATGCGTTGAGAAAACAAAGCCGGGACCCAGTTATAACAATTAATTGCTGAGAGACAAGAACTGTGTCACAGCTTACAGCTGGCAGCATCTTATAAACATGCGGCGCATCAAGTTAGCTTATTTCAGGGATTTGTGGAGCAAGTTGGCCCAGATTATATGAATTAAACCTGCTTTAAGCAGTGCTGCTATCGATCGTATCCGAGTCGTTCAATTTTCAGCGCTCTCTAGGCAAAATGAACAGATATTGTCTGATTCTGGTTTGAAGTTTCATTCAGTCAAGCGCCCTTTAGCAATCCCTTAGCAGACGATAAACTGAGTTTACCCCTGGCCCCAATCCCCATTCCCACCCCCAGAAAATGGAATTTGTCATTTTTCGGGAATAGTCGCCATAGGAGAATAATCTATTTTCTGGAAAAATGTGAAAACAGATATTCTTAAAATGTCGTCTGCTGTTCAAAGTTAAGCAATTAATGGTAATGCATTATGTAATTGTATTATATTCCCTAGAAAACACTTAACATTTTATTTCAAAATGTCTCTTTCACTTGAAGAAGAGCTGAATGAAAATGTCAAAGTCAATGTCCTGGTTAGCCGAGCAAAAATAATGATTTCAAAGGGTAATCTAGCGACAAATCAGGTCAGCTAGTGTTTTTTTTTTTTTTTGAATATGAAATTAGCAGAAATCCTTTAATAAAGTGACTAGTGGTGACAATTTAAGGAGACTAGTTTTCCTCCATTGTCTATAAGGGAAACAATATTTGGATGGATTGTTTACAATCGATCCATAGTATACAATGGCAAAATTACCTTAAGGTAGTTGTCCACGTGATTATCAATGCATCCAGGTAAGGGTGAAGTCAAGATTTTTAACGTAGCCGGGCAACAGAGATAGGTAACGGCTCAGGGTAACGATTATTTATACCCACGCCCTTCTTGTCGCTGTGACGTCAGGGTGCAATGTAAAGAGGGTTATCTGTAAAACCTGAACTAGGACATTGGCAAACAGTGCAGACCAAGATCAGACGCCGCAGAACACGGCGTCTGATCAGGGTCTGCACTGTATGCTTAAATTACAGGAAGTTAAATGTTAAATTGAAGTCTTAAGTCCCCGTTCAGGACCAACTCCCCAGCCTATACTCAGAGACAATCGACCCACCAGTGCTGTCAGTGCTTTGATGTAAATTCTTGTTGGCTTCCTGTACACCAAACCCCTTCTGACAAGTGGTCTTTCAGGAGTCCAGGCTAAAAGGAAATAATTTGCTGTTAATCGAAGCAAAGTTTTAGATAGCAATTCTTTCTTTTAGTGTAGACCCTTTACTGGATGGAAATTGACAGAGTTTTCTTCCCTGAAAGTGCATCCATTCCCCTAATATTGCATAAACCTTGACAGATATATTAATAACTGTCGTCCGATTGAAATCTATTTCCACCAGAGATGTCTCTTCATAACACACTTTATTTGCTCAGGCTGAAATGCATGCGCAGGCTAGTCTAGGTTTTTTTTTCTTCGCGATTATTACGCGTGCTTGCGTACTCAAATATATAGCATATCCACAATCCAGCTGTGATTTTCGATAAGCTCGCGAACCAGCATCAGTTATATTGCAATGAGCCGAGAGGTTAATCATCATTAATGGTGTAAAAATTGATTTTTTTTACATGTTGGTCAAAGGTGAGTTTTTTTCAGCACACAAATGATTTCGCTGCTATGTAATGCATTGATTGCATTATGTAAATGAGTTACATTCAGTAGGGCGGGCCCCCGTAGCCTAGTGGATAAGAGAGTTGACTCTTAATCCATTAGGTTTCTCACCGCTGTGGTTCGAGCCTAGCTCGGGTCATATGTGGGAAAGCCAAGTTCTGCTTACGGATGGTCAGGTGGTTTTTCTCCGGGTACTCCGGTTTTCGCCCACCTTCGATGAACGATCGGCTCGATATAAGTGAAATATTCTTGAAAGGGCCGTAAAACCCAAATCAAAAAAAAACAAAAAAAAAAAAAAAAAAAAAACATTCAGTAGGCTGAAAGCTTCTGGCTGCGACAATTTAGTGTAGGTGACTATTGACAGTTTACCAATTGAGACATTTTCTACGCAAATTCATAAGACGACAAATCGATGCGTTTGTTTTTATTTTCCCCCCAAAATAGGCTTTGACATTTCATGCAAATTGTCTTTAGGAGACAATTTGCATGAAATGACAAAGCTTACTTTCTGGAAAAACATAAGAAAAAAAAATGTCATCTGCTGAACTTTTTACTCGGCACGCCAATCGTCGTCTACAATCAATGTTGCCATTTTTGCCATTTTCTCCTCCATGAATCACGTCTTGTCGTATCATTCAATTATCTGTCCTCCCAGAACGACACTATGAGTCAGTGGTCTCACCAGAATGCGAACACCTGGCAGAATGGCAACAAATGCACACCCTGATCAAGCTGAACTAGGTCTACACTGTTTGCTCAGTCATATTTGTCCAAATTATTTTGATATACTGCTGTAGTATAGTGCTGGAAATAAATAAAGAAACAAATTCAAATGTCTGCTGACATGTAAAGTGGACTAGATATAGATACACTTGGCAGATTTTCTAACATTTTGATTTCACAAAGTAGGCAACTTCTGTGACTACCTTTTTGCTCCGCTGCACACAAAAGAACTAAAACAAAGTTGTCCAAAAAGTGTCATAATTACAGAATATACCCTACCATTGACCCAAGGGAAAGATTAGACAAAGTGTTGATGACGAACAATATATACGTAACGAATAAAAAAACAAAAAAAAAAAAAAAAAAAAAAAACCCAAAAGACGAAGCAACCCACCGATGTGACCACAATGCTAGACAGTACCCACAAAACACAACAATAAGATATTTAACATTTAAAATATTAAAGGATATTCAAAAGGCTTTGTTTATTATTATTCCAATGGATATCCACAAATTATGTTTAATGAATTTAGCACATACGCATGTGCGTAATAGACTTAAGAAACATTTTTACAATAAAGTGACATTAACATAAAATATTTTGCTTCTTTACTATAGGGACTACTCTTAAAGGAAAGAATTTGCTCCCTCGGGGAGCAAATTCTGTCCTTTAAGAGTAGTCCCTAATTTAGAAGCGTTGCTAGGCATAATTTTTCAAGAGTTTTCCTTGGTTTGCGTAAAAATAATTCACTTCTTGCTACACCACTGTATAACGTTTTGATTGTCACAGTTTTATCATAGAAAAATGTTGAGCTGACATGCACCACACTACTAAGTCGATTAAAATTCATGTAAGAAAACGTATGAAGGTTTTCCATGGTATCATCTCGCTAAAGTGATTCCAGGGAACATCCACTTCATATGTTTTCGAGGAGAAAATAAGAAAATTGTTTATCTGATTACCCCACTTAACTAGAGTTATGGGTCTTAGGATGAACTAGTATAAAATAATAATAATAATAAAATCATAAAATCGACGAAGAGATTTGACTGAAACTTGGTAACAGTGCTCATATTCATTCAGGTTCAGCAGTGGTATTCTTGCCACGAAATGCAGCTGTACCTGAAGGAATATAAGTAAAATGCTGCAGTAACCTATGTGCAGCATTATTTGTCGTGTAGTTATCAACTGTTATCATCACTGGATTTCGATGACAACCGTCCGATAGCAATCACTGAGGGCTGCGTTCCGACAGCAATCATAGACACATAATGAGAAATTACATATTCATCCAGTAATAATATTAAAAAATAATATTCAGTGTTTTAAACCGAAGTAATAGTTCTCCTCATAGTAAGTAGTAAACGTTTAAACGTGTTATTATGCCCCCGCCATTCGATGAATGGTGGAGAGGGCATATAGTGATACCCTGACCGTCCGTCCGTCTCCGTCCGCGTCCGGCGTACGCAATGTGCTTTTAAGTTTTCCAGGAGGGGAATCCGTGTCCTTTGGACACATTTCTAGTATATATGGTCCCTTTCTGCCACTAAAATAGTATAACTTGACTTTAGCAAACACTTTGACACTCAGTGTGTAGAGAAATGTCTCGAGAAAATCTGCTCATCCGTTTTGAAAAAAAAAAAAAAAAAAAAAAAAAAAAAAATATATATATATATATATATATATATATATATATACATATATATATATATATATATATATATATATATATATATATATATATATATATATATATATATATATATATATATATATATATATATATATATATATATATATATATATATATATATATATATGTATCTCGTCGGTCCGTCGGTACATTTACGATAAGTAAAAGTCGACCGCACACTCATAACTATTCACGGCGGTATAAGTTCAATGATGGCAAAAAAAAAGTTCGGAAGAAAATAACAAAACTACAGCTGGTACAGTGTGAGCAAACAATATTTCATGATGTTCAGCTTGAGAAAATGGCCTTATGATGCGCAGTCTGATCAATGCATCATTCTCTGTCTGTCGATATATTCTACGGCGGAGTATTTGCCCTAAGTATTCGGATAGATAAGCTTTAGCAAACAGAGTAGACCCAGGTCAGACGCCACAGAATGCGGCGTCTGACCTGGGTCTACTCTGTTTTTGGTCTAAACTGTTTGTCACTCAGCCATCCGATTTAGACACCTCAACTGGTTGCAAAAATGGACATGTTCAAATTTAAGAACAAATATGGTAAGGAGTTAAGGTGTTCGAATATTTGAGGTAAATATCTTGTCCGCATTAATTTTGTGAGCAGGTCCTGCCAAGATTGCGTAAATGCATAGGCTGATCTGGGCGTTTTTTTTTTCCGTATACGTCATAAGAGCCGTTTTCTTGCGTTGTACATATCATCTTGAGACTCACATTCATCAACCATATAACATTTATCAAAATGTTGCTATTTCTTTCTTGGTTATGAAAAGAATTAATCATATATGCTTATCTGTACTGAAATAACAAATCAATAACGACTCGAAACATTGTATTAGTCACTGAAAATGGCTTACTTTTTTTTTCTTTTTCAGGAGCAAAAGAGTGTAATTAACTTTATGAGAATCTGAAGTAACAAAGGTCAGCCATGTATAAAAAAATGGTACGTTTGATCAATAATCGACTTTCATATGAACACCTAAGATACGCTATAGATTTTCAAATGCATACCTGAAGTATCAGCCCAGCTAGCATTCTGCCTAAATCTATATCGGACCGTTATCGGCCCGATAGGAATCCTGTCGGGCCGACAGCGGTCCGATATGCAGTTAAATAGAATGCTAGCTATGACTTGCAGATACGACTGAGGTGCTGTATTTGCGGCCCCCAACCCGCGATAACGCAGTAATAAGCTTCATAACGCATTTCATATACGCGATATGGCAATATTCAACACCAGATAAATACTTATGAGAGCAAAGGATGGCCATATACACTTGTATATGCAAGCTAACCCAGTAATCAGATGGTAATAATGGTTTAGTCTTGTGAACATAAAAGTTATCATTTTCATGGTAGAAAAAATTGGTCATGTGTATCTGTAAATATGATTGATAACTCTATAAAAAAACTTCATATGCTCACCTTAATATATATGTACATGCGATTGATAACACCATAACAATTTCATATGCCCACCTTAGTCAGTATATGAACGCGATTGATAACGTCAGAAAAGTCTCATATATAGTCGACTCGTAATCTCGGCCGCATATTTCGAATAACCGCTTATCTCGAAGTGAAAGTCTGGTCGCTGTTTTAACAAGGAAATCTAATAACAGGTAACAAAATATTGTGGAAATTTTCAATACATCTCGAACTTCAGGAATCTAATTACATATTCATTTGTGAAATGTGGTTGCTATATTTATTTTTTCCTCAATTCTGCAAATCTGATATGTCGAAGTACGGATAGCTCGAAGTATTTAAGAGATTCCTTTGGACTTCGAGATAGCGAGAGTCGACTGTACTCACTTAATCTGTCTGTAAATACGATTGATAATGTCATAAACAGCTACATATGATCGCCCGAATTTATAGCAAAATACGAATGATTGTGACGCCACAAACAGCCTCATATGTTCTCTTTAGTCTATATGTACATTGTAAATACGATTGATAACGCCATAAACCCTTATCGGCCCCGGCCCGACAGGATTCCTGTCGGAGTGATCGGCCCGACAAGACACCTGTCGGACCGAAAGCGGTCCGATATAGATTTAAATTGTGTTGAGGTTTTACGGCCCAGTCAACCCAATGGGGTCATATCGAGTGCAGTCAGTTTACCTAACCACACGTTTACTGGGCAGGCATAGTCCTCTAAGCAGTTAACCAGTATTGTGCACATTCTTTCGCCAGAAACTGACAACTGCCCTTCTTGAATCAGCGGAAGGGAGAGAATGACCGTAGAAAATATTTCATGATCAATCTCCACGAAAGAATGTTGCCGACCTCGGCGGGGGTTGAACCCGCGACCTCCTGGTCTCCAGTCGGACGGCGCATCCGACTGAGCCACCGAGGCCGGCCCTACAGATTTAAATAGAATGCTAGCTGGGAGCAGCGTACGATTAAAGCGCTGCGTTTGCGTCCCTACCACCGATAACGTAGTAATCAGCTTCATAACGCAACTCTGTGCTAGCAAGCATTGACCATTTATATACACGCGATACTGCAGTAATCAGCTCTTAATGCATACTTAAGTGTGTGTGCGTGCGTGTCTCTGTGTGTTTATGTGTGGGTGTTGGAGGGTGTAGGGGTGGAGCTGGGGAAAGGGGAGGGGCGGACAGGGCTGAAGGGGAGCAGTATTTTGAAAAGTGGGATAGAAACTTTTTATTTGGTATCATTTCAGATACCTTGTTCTGTGATCTTACTGACATTGCTTTATTTCTCAAGAGGAGAGGCAAAACAATTAAACTAAAAAGAAAAGAGGAAGAAGGAAACGAAAAACTTATTTCTCAATTATTTTCCGTTATTGTTACATAACTACTTGAAATATGGTTTGAACAACAGGAAAAATTAAACTGTATAATGTCATTTAAATTATCCTCTAAGTATTCGATCAACAGGGCCTGAGTAGATAGTGTTGTTTCAGATCGTCTGATCAGTCTTTGACCCATTGTAGACTGAATGAATTCCCCCACATTATATATTGGGAGATTCTAGTTTCGAATTTAGGTATGACAGGCTATGTGATTTAGATGGAGAAAAATGATTGAACTATTTGCAAACAGTCGAGACTTGAAGAAGTAGTCCATGTCTGGGCGGATAATGTAAAATAGTCAAGTAACGTTTAAGAAGTGAGCTATGCCATGACAAATCATATTTTACAGTCAAGTAACATTAAGAAGTAGGTCATGCCAGGACAATCATGTTTTACAGTCAAGTATAACTCATGAATTAGATCCTTCCAGGACGAATCATATGAAACAGTCAAGTATAATTCATAAAGTAGATCATGCTTGGATGAATCTTATGAAACAGTCAAATATAAGTCATGGCATTGGTCATGTCAGGACGAATTACATGAAACAGTCAAGTATATTTCATAAGTTATGTCATGCCGGGGAGAATCATATGAAACAGTCAAGTATAAATCATGAAATAGGTCATGCCAGGACCAATTATATGAAACAGTCAAGTTTATTTCATGGAGTAGGCCATGCCACGACAAATCATATGAATCCGTTAAATAGCTTTAAAGAAGTAGATCAGTGACTAACGATATGTAACAGTCAAAAAACATTTAAGAAGCAGGTCATGCCAAGACGAACCATATGAAACAGTCAAGTGAACTCATGAAGTAGCTCATGTCAGGACGAATCATATGAAACAGTCAAGTATAAGTCATGAAGTATGTCATACCTAGAATCATATGAAATAGTCAATTAACATTTATGAAGGAGGTCATGCAATGACTGACGATATGAAACAGTCAAATAATATTTGTCATGAAGGTCATGCTAGAACGAACCGTATGAAACAGGCAAGTATCATTTATGAGTAGGTTATGCCAGGACGAATCATATGAAACAGTCAAATAACTTTAAAGAAGTAGGTCATTCAATGACTTACGATATGTATAGTTCAGTAACATGTATGAAGTAGGTTCATACAATGACTAACGATATGTAACAGTCATGTAATATTTATGAAGTAGGTCATACCAGGATGTATCATATGAAACAGTCAAGGAAATTCAAAGACATAGGCCACTCAACAAATCCTATAAAACAGTCGAGGAACATTTAACAACTAGGTCATGTCATGGCGAGCATGTAAAACAATCGAGTAACATTTGAGAAGTAGGTCATGCGGTAACGAATCGTATGAAACAGCCAAGTAACATTTAGAGGCAATGCTATAATGCGTTATTCCATCCGACATTGGTTGCATTAATCCAATTGTAGGAAATAGTCTGCGTAACGAATGTGTCTGAGACTCGGTAGAAACGCTCAATAATATATAAAGCAATCGCCTCTAATCAGTAGTTCTGTTCTTTTATTAGCTATTCTGTCCTTGGTTCCACTGATATCCTTTCGGGTTGCTGACGCACCAAAAGTGGTTGAACCGCAACGTGAGAAAAAGAACCGCATGACAAGTGCGCCCAACGAAGGCGTGATCAGACTGTGCATCCGCACAGTCTGATCAGAGTCTTCATTGGGCAATCAGTGGATAAAAAAGATCCATGGATTGATCAGTTTGCGCAGTTTCAGTCTTCGCTGGGCGCATATGTCATACAGTACATTTCCCTCGTTTCGGCTTATTTGCTTTTCCCTGAAGAATTAGAGATAATGACAGCGTCCCACTTATTTCATTATTATCTTTGGATTAAACAGAATAACGTTAACACCTAACCTATTTTCCCTCTACAATATCCAGTGATCCTGTTAACTGGCAAAGAAGGCGCGCGTATGCTTACGCTTACTGGCCATTCGTTGGCCGCATATGCCAGAAGGGCTATTTTTACACGTCCCTTCACTGTATATTCTGTCTAATTCTGTCTAACGGGAGAACAAGAAACAGCTGCATCTATCAGGCCAGGTGTACATCCAATATTGCTTTGTAATTGTTTGAATGTTTTAATGCTGAGTTTTTCGTCAAGAATGGAAATGTCTACCGTGTTTACCTTCGTATTCGGACACCTAAACTCCTTACTATAATTGACCACAAATCTAAGAAAAGTCCATTTTACAACCTGTTCATGTGCCAAAAACTACTGGATTAGTAGAAAAAAGTGTAGGCCCTGATCAGACGCCGCGTACTGCGGCGTCTGATCAGGGCCTACACTGTTTTTTCTGGCCTATCTGTCCGAATACCAAAGGTAATAAATATGGTACCGTAGGATAACCTTTCGGCGAAAACTTATCAATCAAGCAGCTAAGGACTGCACTGCACGACCACCGCCACAAACCACCACCGCCACAAACCACCACCACCAACAACAAAAACAAAAGCAACAGGCAGTCTTGAAACGCCACGCAAAATTTGCAGCAGATAACTCTCTTTTTTTTCATAGAAGATAAGTCTTGTCATTTTATATGAATCGATTGCCATGAAATGTCAAGACTTCGAACCACAGCAGTGATCGTCTTGTGATCCGTAAATAACTTTCTTGATCAATCGGCTTCCAAGGCCGGAAGTACATGTAATAATAAATAAATAAATAAATAAAGAAATTATACCTGGGGATTGTCATGTATATAATATAAAGAATTAAAAGCCAAAGCCAACAATCCACCAAGGTGTGGCAGGGACATGTCATTTCAGGGCCAAAGCAAGAAATCGCTCACTCAGTTTGCAGAGAAAGATGACTGTGTTAATATTTCGAAGTTAGTACAAGAAGAATAGTGTCCCTTAGCTCAGAATATTGCTTTGAGTCCTCTCATACAGAAAGCGACCTTATCACATATGCGAGCATTATATATCTTGATTAAGTTGAGGTTCTGTACACAGGCTGATCAGGTATTAGTGGTTCGCTGACAGGGCCCAGTTGTTCAAAACTTAACGAAGTTGTCAGCTAACGTGACATTAAAAATTCTATCTTGAAGTATGGTAAATACACTGATATTTTTATTGAAAATATGCGAGTACATGTAGCTTTTGCATTCACATTTTCGCAGCAAAAATATAAATGCATTTGAAAATACCTAAGCTACAACAGTTAACGAGTTTGTCATTAACGAGCTCGTTAAACTAACGATGCCTTGAACAACTGGGCCCAGATGCTTTGACGTTTAGCATGCTGGATTAAAAATTGCAGTAGGCGACATTTTGAAATATCGTTCGTATTTTTTCCAGAAAATAGACTGACATTTCACAAATTATCACAAATTATCCAGAGGATAATCCAGAGGAGATAATTTGCACAAAATGTCAAATTCTATTTTTCTGGGAAAAAAAATAAGAAAAAATATAATCAATTCGTAGTGTGCTTATTAGCCTTGAGAGTGGTAAACGTTAAACTCCACATATTATGTAAGCTACCAAACTGCGCGAATTTTGAATAAGTTTCAGAGTTTTACTTTTCATGTGAATTGTCGATTCACATGGTATGCTAAACCTTATATATGTTATGAAAAATAGGGACGATTAACACGAAATGTCAAGCTTTATTCTCTCTGAAAAATAAAATAATATTTTAGGACATCAACTAAAATTTTATTTGGGGCTTTAACGCTTAGCACTCTGGGTAAAATTTTCAGCGGACGACAATTCGAAATATTTTCATTTTTTCCAGAAAACAGGATTTGACATTTCCAATGGAGACAATTTGCATGAATTGTCAAATCCTGTTTTCTGGGAAGACAATTTGCATGAAATGTCAAATCCTGAAAAGAAAAATATCACCAATTTGTGGCCTGCGGAATTAGCCCAGAGAGTGGTTAAGGTTAAGAAATAAACTGAGCTCGCTCTACTTCGTGTTATGAATGAGCTTGAAGATACATTTCCTTGAGAAGTATGTTTGGATATACCATTCTAGTGTTCTGTAATTACCAATAGGAATGTTACTTCAAGTCAACAACAAGAACAGATATCTGTAGTTGGCACTTCTTATTTTCAGGTTACCGAAACAATATGAGCCGTCTGTGAGAAAACGTACCTTCGAACCTATGTGCCAAACGAAGGCTCAAACCAGCCTGCGCATTAGCCTGGCACCAAGCTATGTCTTTTACATTTCTGATCTAACAAAAGTAAAATACTCCTCTTTGACTACTTTCTGCACATATCATCTCCCTTACCAGTTAGAATTACTGATTAGCCAAATCAGAGAGAAGGATATTCAAAAAGACAGGATTTTTGTAAAATAGTAATAGTTTTTTTTTATGCTGATTCATATATCAGTTAGACGGGAGCCAGTCTAACAGCGCATCTGCGCAGTCTGATCTGAGTCTTCGTGGTCAGCATGAAGAAACTTTGCAACTTTGGCTATCCAAAAATGCACCCAGTGAAGAGTCTGATCAGACTGCGCGAATGCGCAGGCTGATCTGAATCTTTGCTGGGCGCACAAGTCCGAAGGTACGCTTTCCGACTTTGCGGCTCGTATGTATTTTGACGTGAATACCATAGATTAAAAAAATATAGTGTTCTTCCTGAAATAGTTACATAATTTCCGCGTAAATCTTTCATCATCTAGGCAATGTATTGTTGAATCTTAATGAAATCATTTATATGAGCCGGCATTGGGAGTTTGATAAAGCAGTTCCCATCCAAATTTTCCAAATTTGTCGGATTGGATATAGATTGGCCGCTACTTCAGAAAACGTACCTTCGGGCATGTGCGCCCAGCGAAGACTCAGATCAGCATACGCATCCGCGCAGTCTGATAAGAATCTTCACTTGACGCATTTTGGATAGCTAAGGATGTTAAGTTTCTTCATGCGGACAACGAAGACTCTTATCAGACTGCGCGGAGGTTGATTTGAGTCTTCGATAGGCGCACAAGTGAGAAGGTACATTTTCTTACTTTGGGGCTCAATATTGTTTGTGACTGTAGTTGAATTCATTTAAACTGTTGCAGGATGCATTTTGGCACTAGTATTACGCCAACGTTCAAATGTCATACCAAAATAATAATGCATAATGTATTGACAAATATGAGCAGTGCAGATTTAAGTTCCGTTTTACAACATATTCATAAAAGAATGTTTAATATAACGTACAACTGTCATGGATTTTCGTGTGTATCCAACTAAATCTTGTTAGATGGTTGTAAATGGACACCAGCTTGGTAAAGTTTAAGGATATTCAACTCACTTGAATTGGAAACAAAACAAAATTCTCTATGCATTACAAAATTATTCGAGCAGCCTAGATGCTCATGATTAAATAAAATGTCACGTTGAAAGCTGTACTAAAATCGAAGGTTTTAGCAAGGAAACACGAGAAAGCCAGCTGAACAAGATAACTCCTCGAACGATACTCAACGTTATTGCAAAATCCTAATAAAAATTTTAATTCAATCAGCTTTTTTTTTATTTTTTTATTCTTTTCTGACGATTTGAATGTATCACATAATATATAAAATAATAAAACAAGAATTTACAATACCTTGTGTCATACAAATCGCATTAAAACAAAGTTTTGCAGGTTCAATAGCAACGCTGAATTAAAGGCATCAACTGTTGCCATATGAAAGCGCTTGCGTTCTGAATGCGTGCCCACAAAAATGTTGTTTTTATAAATGATCTTTATATGTTTACATGCTGTAATGCGCTGACCTTCCTTTGAGCCAATGAATCTGTGCTTTACGTCATGGATTTGCGTGTTGTGAAGGTTTGTCCATAGAAATGTCCACCTGTTACTTTAAGGTGACGATACACTTGCCAGAGTTTCCGACATTTCTTTTTATAACGGAGACAATGTTTGTGACTTCCTGTTTGCTTTTCAGCACACTAATCCTCATCTGAAAAGTGATTTATTCTAAAAGGAAAGAATTTGCTCCTAAAGGAGCAAATTCTTTAATTTTAGGGCAGATCCATTTTCAGAAGGGAGGCAAAACCCTTTGATAGAGTTGCCTCCCCTGACAGTGTAACCATTCCCGTTTACAGCGCGCACACACTTTGACAGAACTTTAGTTTTCTGGCAATTTACGTCGTTGTTTGCTTTTGGTTCACGAAATTACTACCTTTGATGTTAGTGAAACCGATTCCTACTAAAGGTGCCGTTTTTCCTATTTTTTTTTTCACTGCATCAACGGCTTCAAAAGTACAATGAAGTCAAACGTACACTGACACACATGCGTTTAAGGACTGATTGCACTTGATAGGTCTCCCGTTGTTTACAAGGGTTTTATGACTTCTGTTTACCTTTCTGCTTACAAAGCCCCTCCGGAAACTTGGTCTACTCTAAGAAGAAAGAATTAGCTCCCTAGAAAGACACATTCTTTTTTTTTTTTTTTTTTTAAATGTTTGCCCCTTTTTAGAAGGGATGCAAAACAATTTATACAGGTTGCCACCCTTAAAGTGTATCCATTCCCCTTAAATAAAGTAAAGTTAGTTTTGGCAGTATGGCTTTTCAACAGTACATGTATATACATTTTCACCAGGCAACTTCATCATGAAAACACGTCTATATAATTTTGACTCCCTTAAACCCCACTTTTATATAGTAAAACTGGGGTTTACAGGGTATACATTATTTTTCTTATTTCTTCTCAAAAACATAGATTGTGGGTACTCGTTAGAACCGACTCATCGAGGTGGTTGTAACAAGTACCACATTCTATGTTTTGAGCAGAATTATGCAAAATATTAGAATGTTTTATCTGAAAATCTTCATTCTTTTGGTAGTAAAATTTTCAGTATATTTGAATAGGCATGTTTTCGTAATATGAGCCACATTAACTTTGCCACTGACATTATGGTGAGGTAATACATTTGAATGAAGAATTGTAAATAATCAAGCATTTAATTCAGATTAAAGCATTTGATATAATAAATCTCCTTTGCAGACTTATCTGCAATGCCTTCTATTTTCAAGTTAGAAATGGAAACATCATAAACTTAAGTTGTTATTTCTTCAAATGTCAAAATGTCAAGTATGCACTGAGAAAGCTTTTCCTCGTCGAGGAGCATCTTATTTGCTCGTGTTACAAAACTTAAGTTGTTATTTCTTCAAATGTCAAAATGTCAAGTATGCACTGAGAAAGCTTTTCCTCGTCGAGGAGTCACTGATTTGCGCGTGTTGCATGTATATACATGAACTTAGGTTTTTAAAGTGTTGCACTGAATAGCAGAAAAATATAGACTGGAAATTTTAATGAGATAAATTGATGATAATTTTGATAAAAGACCTTGAATGTACCAATGATGTTGGCTGTGAGTTTTCAAAGAGTTTGATGATATCGATCGAGCTTTAATTGTTACTTGAGAGTCCACCATTTTTAATGATACTCTTTCACGATAAAATAAGATGATAAAGGTTATTCAGAAGAGTGGTAGTGCTAAGAATGATGTGATGCTGGGACGGGGTGGGGTAGTGGGTGGGTGAGGGCAGGGTAGGTACTTTTTTTTTTTATCTTGGGTGCTGATTTCCAATTCATTTTGAAAGCCAATCTCCCAAGAATGATCAACACGCACAAGATACTCAGATGGCAACACCACAACTGGCAGAACGGTTTTGAGGGAACCATTTGAGTTAACTTGATTTTTTTTCCTATTATAGTCTGTGGGACCTTTCAATTGCTTTGGCAATCAACAGTCAAAATAACTCATTCGCACACATGTAATGTCGTAAATCTAACTTCAAACTATCTATGCAAAATTGCTGCAAGAATATTATGCAAATGGCTTCAGTGTTTTTGCAAATAAAGTTGTTTAAAGTTTTCCATGTATGGTCATAGTGGCTATATGGTCACCAGTTAACACACACCACCTCCCCCCCCGTCCCCCCCACACACGCACACGCTTACAAACACAATGATAATAATAATAATAATAATAATAATAATAGCAGTCTTGAATGTCCAAAATATTTCCATTCCACATAATACTTAAGCCAGTACTCTAAATGTTTTGATTCTTTCTAGTTCCATAGAGTAGCAAGAAAACGGTTTCAGTATGTATATCAAGAACAACAACCGTGCAAAAGCAGCTTACACTTCACAGGATTCTTGTAAAGTTCCGCAACAATCAGATAGATTATATGCGTTGCGTCAAGCGAAAATCTCTCTTCCGGCATATACGACAGCAAAGTACCAACCCCAGTGTAGTCTAATCCGCGCAGTCTAATGTTTCTTACAAAGGGACATAGACAAACAGTGTAGACCCTGATCAGACGCCGCAGACTGCGGCGTCTGATCAGGGTCTACATTGTTTTCATGTGGTTCATAAGTTTCTCTTTTATATTTTTATTGTTTTTGTTTGTTTCTTCGTCGTCTGCTTTCAGAATCATTAGATACTGTAAAATATATTAATGATCAGCAAAGACGCGATTCAGACAGTGTTGTTGATCAGTTTTATTTGAATATGTACAGTTTTCATAAACTGGAAGACATTTTTGCTTGATGTCGCTGTCATATGAGGCGTTCAATTAACAAAAATTGTACGCTGTATGCGAAAAAACGAATACGTAGTCTGATAAGTGTCTTCACTGCAACAAAAGCATAAGATTCTATCAGATGACAACCGGGGAAAGCTCTGATTTCGCTGCGCAGACTGATGTGCATTGTTGCTGTTTCGTGTGCTGTTAGATCGCTTTATGCTTGTACAACATTTTAACCGGTGCAAAGCATTTCCTACAAGATTTCATGTGCGCCCGTCGAAGACTCAGATCAGCCTGCACATCCGCACAGTCTGATCAGAGTCTTCGCAGCGTACTCTTTAGGTAGTCAAGCATCTAAAGCTTGGAGCACATTCAGTCTTGTAGGAAATGCTGTGCCCGGCCCATTTCCAAGGGAATGATAAGAATGCATGGTAGCATTTTTCTGGGGAATAATTCAGATTTAGGAAGTTACGGAATCCCTGGAGTCACATTATCAGTAATGACTTATCAGTTATTACGTACATATTATTTGTTACGATGTACATGTATTAGTAAATGATATAAATGATAAGTAAGATCAGTGTAGAATATGCGAGACCCAGCTGGTCCAGTTCATCTATGATTTGCAGGAAAACCTGGACAGAGCCCATAATACGTAGAGGTCAGATATACCTCATTATTATGGACTTTGCCACAGCTTTCGATAACGTACTTCATAAACGACTGGGCCCAGTTGTTCAAAGCGTCGTTAGCTTAACGAGCTCGTTAAGGGTTATTTCGTTAACTGTTTTAGCGGATTCAATTTACAATATTATGATATTTTTTTTGCTGAAAAAATGTGAGTAGCTTTTGCACTGCAAAAGCTACTCACATTTTTTTCAGCAAAACATTTCTGCATAGTTGCGTATCACTCGATGTAAATTTTAACGAATCGTTAACTAACGATGTCGTTAGCTTTGAACAACTGGGCCCTGATCTTTAAACTGGAGTATAATGGTATCCGAAATGATATCCTCCAGTGGATCTCTGCCTCACTATCCGGGCGCACAAAATGTGGTTCTTGATGGTGTTTCTTCATTCTGAGACCCTGCCCCGTTGTTATCTGGCGTTCCCAGGGTTCCATGTTAGGGTCCATAATATTCTTTATCTTTATTAACGTACAGACAACATACATTCAACAGTCCGCCTTTCCGCCGATGACTGTGTTCTTTACAGAAATATTAGACGGTCCGAAAACCAACAGATACTCCGATAAATGTGCACTTTGGGAAGAGGATTCAATGTTGCCAAATGTCCCTCTATGAGATTGACCAGGCGCCCCTCTCTAAAACAGATTATCCATGGTTATACATAACATCACCTTGTTTTAGAGAACGTATCTGCAGCCAAATACTTAGGAGTTGAAATCACGGATGATCTCGAGTGGGATCAGCACATCAATGAAATTACTAGTAAGGCTACTAAGACACTAGCTTTCCTTCGTAGAAACTTCACTTTTTGCATCGTAGGAATCCAAGAATGCTGCATACAAAACTCTGGTCCGGCCCAAACTTGAATATGCAGTGCCAGTTTGGATGCCCTATCACTAAGTAGTTACTAATAGGATAGAAAAAAAGTACCAGTAAGTGCAATCAGAGTCACGTGTGAGAAATGCTTGAATAACTCCAATGGCCAGATCTGCAGGTAAGACAAAAGCTGGCTTCTCTGTGTCTTGTCTACAAAATCCACAAAAATCTTGCTACTATAGATGAGTAGGTACCTGTCTGAGGCCGGTGGAAGGAGCAGGAGAACCAGGTCCCATCCCTTTTCAGTATCACCATTCGGACGCTTGTACGGACGGTTTTAAGAACTCCTTCAACCCCGGACAATTGCAACTTTGAATGACCTTACAACGGAAGTTGTTTCTTCGGAGATAGTGGATGGGTTTAGGGCCAAAATATAATATCACAGGGTTGGGCAGGGGCTAGGTATGGATGCCTGCCCCTGCTGACTTCTTGTAAATACTTTAATCTGCTGGTGGCTTTGTCACAAATGCATTTGTTTTTTTTTTGTGATAACTTATGTGCCACATCACAAACCGAGAGCAGTATCAAGAGAAAGAAAGAAATAATACGTAGCTAGTAAGTCTTACCTGACGCCATATTTACACTAAATATTCGAACTCCTTATCATACTTATCCTAAAATTTAACTACATATTGATTTTCTAAAACTGCAGGATGAGTAGTAAGCAGTGTAGACACAAATCAGACACCCCTGATCGCGGCGTTTGATTTGCGCCTGTTGACATTGCTCATGCGTATCTATCCGAACACTTAGGGTAAATACGGTCACTCAGAAAAATATGATACACAAGAACTGACTAAATTTAGCAGTTATTGCCTGACACTTTCATATATATTTGTTTCTAATTATAGTAAATCAAACCGTTTACCAAACAGGTCATAACAAATAGCTTACAGGCATGTTATAATAACTAACTGGTAAGTAATAACTAATAAGTAACAACAAATAACAAATAACTGGTAAGAATAACTGATTAATCATAACTGACAAAGTATTCCTACGGAATCACAAATCTTCAGCTAAACCACTTATTTTGGAATACCGTATTTGTCTGAGTGTTCGGTCAGACAGGCCTGAGTAAAAAGTGAAGACTCAGATCAGGCGTCTCAGAACGCGGTGTCCGATCAGGGTCTACACTATTAGCTTAAGTTTAGGACAGGTACGGTAAGGAGTTTAGGTGTCCGAATATTTTGGATGAGTACGGTACCTTGTCTGAGAACAAAATACCAAGTCAGCAGTATTTGGAGGCAACTGTTTTCTACCGAAACGGTTATGTTAAAATTTAGTCTGCTGTCGTTAGTTATAACATGTAACCCATTCCCAGCTGGCACACAACGTTGAAACAGTGTCGTTCTAATGTTGATTCAGTGCCCTAGATATGTGCCCGCTGGGTTACTGTCCAGTACTCTCTCCTACCTCATTTTGTTTATAGTTTCTTTTTCAATTCAAGGCTGGACCAATGTCCCTTTTTGGGACATTGCGCATTGATGGGTTAATAGTGAAGGAACGTTTGTACTCATGATGCCAAACATATATTAGGTTGCATAATTTCTGTAGGTTTTCTCAAATCGGACTATAATGCATATAGAAGCGAAGTCACTCAGGAAAGGATGCACCCACAAAGGGCACTCCTCAGAAGGCACCGTTAATAGACCACAAAAAAAAAAAAAAAAAAAAAAAAAAAAAAAGACAGTAAACGGACAGCCGGCAACAAAGCGGATGCTTATGAAACAGATCAGAAGAACACAAGCAATAGAATGTATGATTTACAAATCGGCAATGTAGTTAAAGGAAATGGATAAAGTTTCGGGGGAAGCAACTCCGTCAATTTTTATCTGTCTCCCTTCTGAAAAGGAGTGTATTCTAAAAGGAGCAAATCCTTTCCTTTAACCCTTCTCTTGCTAAACACGACATGTCCTGTCTTAGCAAACGGTGTAGATCCAGATCAGTTGGCTTCTGAAGAAACCACCTCATCTGGATCTGTACTGTTTGTCATTAAATATGTGAATTTCTATCACAAAACCCGGATCAAGTAATCTGATTGGATGGAAAATAGAAGTGGGCGTGGCATCTTAATTTATTCAGCATCAAAAGGGTTAAGAGTAGACGTCTTTTCAGAAGGACTGGATCTGCAGATAATCGAACAGTTATTCACAAAAGTTGTGTCTCTTTGTCTAATACGGTAGAAATTCTAGGAAATGTATCGAGTCCTTTCAAGAAAAGACATGATGGCTTCAGGGCACACCACAGATTATAACCTCTTTGGCATAGTGCACTGCATTTAACCAAATATCCGCAAGAGACAAGTTTTGTCTAACTCTTTCTATGGACAGCATCGCCCGCTCCCCACCCCTAGCGCCCACCCCACGCAGCCACACAGCACAACCCACAACCCCATAGCAGCAAAATCAACCTATAGTCATATACAAATCGAACATAGAGAAAAAGCAACAGAAGAAAAAACGCTCCGAAACATCCAGAACAGATTAATAAAGAATAAACTTATTCAGCTGATTATGGGCCGCCTCATACATACGTAAATTTGTTATTCAATGAAAACAACAGTATACAATGGCGACGATTTCAGGGAAATGGATACACTTTAGGGGAGGGGAGGCAACTCTGTCAAAATTGTAATGCCTCCTTACCGAAAGGAAAGAATTTTTTCCCAGCGTATTAATTACATAATGCATATATATACATGGATAAAGACAATAAAAATAATATGAGATGAAAAAAAAAAAAAAAAAAAAAAAAAAAAAAAAAAGGTGATATTTGAATCACAATCTATCACCTGTCGAGTCATGTTTATGTTGTGGCCACATGTAAAATACCCCCACTTTGCAACAATCTTTTCATACTTAGAAAACTTTATAACATTTTCTGATATGTTGTTCATTGACTGGGAGCTACACAGTCCCGGTAGTTATTTCAGCACTTTCTGGTTGTCTTAGAGGCAATGTAAGGTAGCAGCTTTAAGTAGTTTATAAGAATGCTGAGTCAACAGATAAATTTGACCACAGTAGCTGCCACCTGTGGGATTGGTATTACAGTGTGCGGCATTCTAGGAATTTAACACTTATTTTGTACAAAAAGTTTAAGCTGAAAGTCTAGAAGTACCCTAAATATTGGGACAGTCAGGTTTAGCAAACAGTGTAGACCAAGATCAAATGCCACAAATCGCGGCGTCTGATCAGGATCTACACTGTTTGTCACTTATTCAGCAGGTTTACACCAACAGGTAGTGAGATGGACTTGCCACAATTGTAGGACAAGTAAGACAAATAACTGAGGTGTACTAATATTTACAGGAAATACGTTTGGACGTCATTTTTCCTACTAATATTTACAGAAAAAAATAGGATTTGACGTCTTTTTCCTTACAGAAAATACCATTCGACATTTTTTTCCCTACTGACCCCATAAGCAACAATCAATCGCTGCTGCTGAGTGTTCTTCGCTTAACAATGGAATATTTCAGTTTATGGTAATCATTTGTGACGCAAAAAGAGAAAATGGCCTTTACTGAATGCGCGAGCTGCAATACCCATAATACCCTGGGCATTCGCAGAGTCTGATCTGCGCTTTGGCTTTCAGAATCAGCGGATTCTGTAGAGTGTATCAATGAACAGAGAAGGTCTTGATAATACAACTTTAGGGTGGCGACATCTCTCGAAAACAGGGGAAATGGTGAACATTCCTGCAGGGAATCAGGGAATTAGAAAAAACAAACAAATAAACAAACAAACAAACAAACAAACAAACAAAATGATGAAATACGCGGAAATATCGGGAAATTTAAAAAAAAGAAGTATGTTTTAATATTGTCAAGGTATTCAAATCTTAAAGCTGTGCAGATATTGCTGATGGTGGGTTCCTTCTGCGACTACTTCATGTCATGTACTCCCTTTAAAATTATAAAACTAAATTTAGATTGATAAAAAGTGTTTTGATATAAAATATTTTATGAGCCACAAGTTTCGTTTGATATTACAACTGTGTTAATGGATTAAATAAAATGGTATGGTAGATTGTCAAACAGGCACGTGCTGATATCAATTGACTGTTTTCATGCTAAGTTCATAAGTAATTTGTAAAGTAAAATCTGACCATGGTTTTAGTATCCTTTTATAAAGTCAAATATTGAATTATTTTCTGTTACTCTATACTTGTTTCTAAGCAACACAGACCAGAGATATGCATTGTATAGAGAAGATTGGTCATTATAACTGTTTTAAAGTTTAAAGGGCTTAATAACATGAAATATAAGCATAATCGAAGTTGGTTTTGAAGGTCAACTGGTCCCCCATGTTTAAAGCTGATATAAGGCCATAAATCAGTTCAGGTAGACATATGGTGGTTCTCTCTTCATACGACAATGCTAGCTTGTAAATGGTCAAACTATCAGATAGTCTACTATATGTAAAACAAGAACAAAGCAACTAAAAATACCAATAGTCTTCTTACTACAACTACCAATAATTATTATTATCCTTTAAATTGGTAATCTGCATTTACTTGCAGAGGAAGGTAAGAAGTCATGGCTACAGGGAGGGTGTTGGAGCCATATCGGTATTTGACCAGTTCAGAATATGACCACCATGCGAGTAAATTAGCATTTGTATAAATGTAGAATAATTAGATCAATTTTCAGGCCTAGAAAAATAAGAAGATTTTAGCAGTATTATGTATATATGCATTGATTATGACTTCAAAACGAAGACACTATTGTGATACTGTCAGGACACTCGATCAGGGAAAATTAAATCATATTAAGGAAAATCAAACAAACGTCAGGGAATTTGATTTATAAAACTGTAAGGCCGCCCTGAACTTGGATGCACAGATTGATCTGGGCGGTCACTGTTTGCATATGACATAAGGTCTTCTTTCTTGTTGAGAATCGTTAACATTATCGAAACATATAACACTAACTTAGTTTATATGTTGGTTTATAAGTACATGTAAGACAACGTGAGAGTAATACTCTAAACTACGTACGTACATGATGGTCAGTTAGACACCATGACCGGCCAATATGCTAATCAAAGGCTCTCCGCGAGACGTTTGATGAATATATATTGTCCGCGCAGATCATTGATCAGAGGTAAAATGCCTTTAAACCTGGATCAAATTGCAGCATACCATGGTTTTATTTGAATCTTCGTATAAGACACTTCACTGTTCATGTGAAGTTCCTGCTTGTTTGTTTGAAAACATTTACACCTGCTCAGTTTGACTGGTTGATTTTTAATCAGCAGTTAAGAACTACTAGACTGGCTCCCATCTAACTGATTTTGAATCAGCATAAAAATAATTTATATTTTACAAAAATCCTGTCTTTAGGAATGTCTTTCTCTCTGATTTGGCTGATACGCGTAAAATAGTCAACAGGCGTGTTTACCTTTGTTAGCTCATAGCGTAAGGACAGGCTAAACAACTACATGCATTTTGTTGATGCAGCAAAACAGCAAAATAATTAATAACTATTTGAACTGTCAGATTATCTAACTATACATCGACTACATTGCTTTAGTGTACATACATACATACATACATACATACATACATACATACATTATTAAGTTTTGAGCCTACATGTAACATATGTAGCCGAGGGACCCGTGTTTAATCTTTTATATATTATATTACCGAAGTATCTTTGGGTCTGGCAGAAGTTTAGAGTGACTGTTACCAAAGATTTTAAAGTGTTGTGTCACTCTCCTAGCTAACAGTAAAATTGACAATAATGAGTACAGAGCACAGAGCAGTGATAAAGTGTTTTACTCTAAAATGCCAATCTCCCCTAAATATCCATGAACGAACGTTTGTTTGCGATTTATGATAATCTTTAATGCAAGGCAGGGGAGGTTTCAATATGGTGGGGAGAGTCTTCGAGACGATGATCAAACAGTATAATCCAAGAAAATATTGGGACAGTGCATCAGCTAGGTCTTAATACAGGCATATTAAAGCTCAGGAGCTAGAGAAGACTACTAGTATGCCATATGGTTCCATAGCAAGTATACGTCATGATCATTTACATGTTAAAGGTCTGTGCAAGATGGGTGTCCAAAATCCTCTCAGCTGAAATGAAGTCACAAACAACTATGCTCTTTTAACTAAGTATAATCGTGAGCCTGAGGACTTCCATATAGATAAGTAACACCAGAGTAGCGTGAAACCGGGTGTTCTACGAAGTCAAGCATCGCGGTCACGCATGCAGGTACTAACCGAGATGTACATTGCTTAACTTCGTAAAACAGCCAATCACTCTACCAGTGTCGCCATAAAAGCCGGCTTCTTCAGCGAGGCTGTAGAAGTGATGTTTTTATACTATTCCGTTACATTTCTCCCCCTCTTCTTTTGACTTCGTATCGAAGTCGCACACGCCTCATTAGGCAAATCCGATGGCGGAGCCTATGCAACACACAAAGGACACTGTCTTCCATCCCACCGCTGCCACCAATGTAGCGTGAAACCGGGTCTTCTACGAAGTCAAGCATCCATCTAGGTACTAACCGCGATCTCCGTTGTTTAACCTCGTAAAACAGCCAATCACTCTACCAGTGTCACCATAAAAGCCGGCTTTACCACTATGATCCAGAAAACAAACAAGAGTCAGTGGAGTGGAAGTATATGAGGTCACCACGGAACAGAAGTTCAAAGCGTCTTGATCTTGCAAGAAGGTTATGGCCACTGCGTTTGGGATAGCAAAGATATAAGCCATACATAATAAGAACCACATAGCACGACAATAAACGATAACTATTATGTCAGCTTGTTGAAAAGGATGCGTCAGTTAAAGATAAACGCCATTAACTTAGGTGTGGTATTCTTGTGCAACATGACAATGGTCTATTTCACATCAGCCAAATTGCAAAAGGTACTGTAAAGGAAAATGGATTCGAAGTGTTGCCACACCTGTCTTATTCACCTTACCTTACACCTACTTACTAGCACCTGTTCCAAAAACTGAAAAGGTATCTGTGTGATAAAAAAAGGTACAGCGATGATAAAGAACTTATCGATGTTATTCGAGTTTGGATTTGGAGTGAGGGACAAAATTTAAATTTAGACTTCTCGGGAAAAGGTTTTAGTGATTTAGTGAAGAGGTGGACAAAATGTATGATTTTACGAGGAGGGTATATTGAAACACAATGCTTAGTAAAACCCATTGCTGTCATACATACATACGTACATACATACATACATACATACATACATACATACATTTGTAGCTTTATTAGGATTCAAACCCCTACACACATTTGTAGTTTTATTAGGATTCAAACCCCGGTAATTGAAACGTCAAATCATACTGTAGACCCGTGCAGTTTTGCAATGTTTAATTAGAATAATCTGTTATTCTGCCGGGAACAAAGCCGGGCCCTCAACTAATTTTCCATTAATATCCATAGCCCACAGGGTCCAACGATAAGATGTCAGCAGCATACTCTCGGATCTAGCATACAGAATCGGGCTCAAATCTAATTGAATAGGAGGAAATTGCCACCGTTCAACTGTGTACCTGAATTGTACCTCAGTTGTAATAGTGCTACATGAATCACAGAGTCCAATGTCAGAGACGCTGATTTCAAATTTCATTCAGACACGTTCTATTTTTTTCTTCCCTGTGACATTTGCTGTTCCAGTGTTTGACCATATTTAAGACCGAGCAGATTCGTGAGCAAATTTGATTGGCTGATCGGTCCTTGAAGGGCCATGGTTCTCTCTCTCTCTCTCTCTCTCTCTCTTACTTACACGACGTCTGTCAAGTCGGTTTCAAACCCTAAGAAGTAAGAAGAAGAACAACAACAACAAAAAAAAAACCAAAAAAAAAAAAAAAAAAAAACCACAAAACAAAATGTAGGAACTAATATAGTCATAGTGAAAAAAAAAAAAAAAAAAAAAAAAAAAAAAAGAAGAAACAACAACAAAAACTAAGAAGTTAAACATAAGAAATCCATGCCAGGATATTATAAAAATCTTTTTGTTCAACAGTAAACTCTTTTGAAAAGGGATTCATCACCAAGGAAGCAAACTTATTTCTGTAGTTCTCTTTTAAAAGGGTTGCAAAAAATTCAGCTCAGTCGGCTCTTTCTTGGAGGTGATTTATTTAACGCTGACAAGTATTGTCAAACTCTGTTGATTAAGAAAATCGTCCATATTAGAAAGTGTCTAAATAAAGGACAAACTTTATTTTCATTTGACATATCTTGTAGCATACGGCTTTGGGAAATTTGTGGAACAAACAATTATGATGTACAAAGTACAGTAGCAGATATCTGAACCTCTACGTAAGAAAACGTACCTTCTCACAGATGTCCGCCAAACGAAAAGTCGAATCAGCCTGCACATCCCCGCAGTCTGATCAGTCTTCGTTGACCGCATGAAGAAGCTTTGACTGTGTCCTTGACGCCTAGTGATGCACCTAGTGAAGATTCTGTATTCTGAAATTCGTGTGTATGCAGGCTGATCTGAACCTTCAGTGGGCACACATGTCCGAGGGTACGTTTTCTGATGTTGCGGCTCATTTATAGCCAGCAGGGCCCAGTTGTTCAAAGCATCGTTAGCTTAACGAGCTCGGTAATGACAAACTCGTGAACTGTTGTAGCTAAGGCATTTTCAATTACACTGATATTTTTGCTGCAAAAATGTGAGTAGTTTTTGCAACGCAAAAGCTACTCACATTTTTTTCAGCAAAAATATCAATGTATTTGCCATATTTCAAGATAGAAATTTAATGTCACGTTAGCTAACAACTTGGTTGAGTTTTGAGCAACTGAGCCCAGTTTTCTAGAGATGGTCTCGTTGTTGGTGTCAAGTATTGTAAATAAGAATGTCTCAATTATGGTTTGGCTATTCATTTCTTCCAGCAAAACGATAAAGAAGTATAGTTAATTGTGTTCCGGGTATGCAACACTTGCGATTTACAAAGACTGGTAGACATAATTGTTGTGTGATACAAGGATGCTTCACAAAAGCAAAGATTTGGACACTGCACCCAGAGCTACACTCTACAAGTTTTGTAGAATTGTGTTCAGAACAGAATCAAAATCATTTTGATTAACGGATCGACTATATGTCATCGGAGCCAGACTTAGGAAGTCAAAATCAAATTACAATTCTTTCAGCGGTTGGCATATACTTTCAATGGTTCAGTCTACGATCCTGGTTAAGCCATGCTATTGTGGACTGTTACAAACAGCTGCTCCCTCCCACATCCCTACCAATCAATCCAGAACTAAACTCATATAAAACTGCTGTTCTACACAATATCTATACATATACAGATTTGTAGTTTTTTGGCAAAGTCGCTTGCCATGCTTTTGCATTACTCCACGAAATCTCTCTCTCTCTCTCTCTCTCTCTCTCTCTCTCTCTGTAAAGACCGATATTTAGAAAACTCTTGGCTTTTGATGAGCATTTAGACAAAGTAAATATAGAACATGAAGCTGACGATTTCTTACTACCATATGTAAAAGAAACAGCAAATGTGTTGCATTTAGGCTGAAATAAAACAAAATTTTTGGCTAGCGAATCTGGACTAAATGCAAATTTAGACGAACTAAAACAGTATATGGACTTTACGATGTACTGTAGCGACTGACATAGCAGTTGTCTTGCTGGTTTAGGAAATTGCGCATATTTTCAAAAACACAAACTGTCAAAGCACAAAAAATACTAGATATTTTTAGTTAGAATGTTCAGAAAGCGACGTCTCAATATGATATCTCCACTTGATATTCAGAACCATCAACTCGTTCGCCGTCCTTATCTTAAAATTGGAACAAGTGTATTTGACTATCGGGCGATATGCCTAAAATGTGCAGGGGAATGGCAAACGGTATAGGTCCTGATCAAATTTACAATTTCCCCTTGCAGTTTGATCTCACTCATTTAGAATAACCGTGTTTGTGCTAAAGTTTTACGGCCCAGTCAATCCATTAGGGCCATGTCGAGCGCGGTCAGTTTACCGTACCGCATTTTTTCCTGAGCAGGCTTAGCCCTCTGAGCGGTTAACCAGTACTAGTGCACATTCTTTCGCCAAAAACTGAAAACTTCTCTTCTTGAATTAGCGGAAGGGAGAGAATGACCGTAGAAAATAGTTCATGATCAATCTCTACGAAAGAATATTCCCGGACCCGGCGGGGATCGAGCCTGCGTCCTTTTCATTACATGTACCAGTCGGATGCGCATCCCACTGAGCCACCGAGGCCGGCATTTAGGATAACTCTTGTATCAGTTAAATCATTAGCTAATAGTTTCGGACTAAAACGAACCGAATTTAGACTTGAGAGTGTAACGTATTTACCCTAAGTATTCGGAAGACATGCCTAAGCAAATAGTGTAGACCATGAGCAGACGCCGCGTTTTGCGGCGTCTGATCAGGGCCTACGCTATTTGCCACCATCCAGGAGACTTTAGACACATCAATAGATAGTTAAATGGACTTACTTAAAATTTTGGAGTTATGACAAGGAGTTAACGTGTCCGAATATTTAGGGTACTGTATTTCATATTACAACCGGCGTAGACACACGTCTTCCACTGCATTTACGTCATCCGTTTTATAAATCCTACGTCTTTATATGAGCCGCATTGTAACAAAAGGATCCTTATGTGTAAACAGCAAAGGGCCGTATTTGAGCAGGATTGTTCTGCATATTCTGTACAGGACCTGTTCGTTGACATATTCCGCAGCAGCATTCCTATTTACTCTCTGTAGAGTTTTTCCCTACAATAGTTACCTTGTACTCCTAAAATTGAAGTCTCTAAATGCTGCAATACATTGAGGGTGCAAAAATAAGAAAATATAGCCGATTTACGCAAAAATTCAAAATGAATTGAAACCCTGCTACAATATGCAATAATTTTGAAAACAGACAAGGGAGGCCCTGATCAGATGTCATAACTGTGCAGGCTAATCTGGCCCTTCTTTAACCACATAGGTGTTAATTCGCAGATCCTGATCAGAGTAGCACTGTTCTTTTTCTTTTGTTCCTACATATACATAAAAAACCATGCACTTACCATACCATATCCGTTCCTTCATTGCTTTAAGTGGTCCCGATTCTCACCATCTCCAATGACTGTAACTTTGTAAGTGACTTACAACGCCTTAACTAGTATCTTTTTATTTTTACTTTCACTTCATTTTAGACAATCACTGAGAATCAGATTACACCATTGTTTCTTCAGATTTCCATTAATTGGAGCAAACGTTTGTAAGACATACATTCCATATATCACATAACATAACTGATATTTAGTATACCCTATAGTAAACCGTATAACCCAAAATGTTCAGACACCTTTCCTTACCATACTTGTCCTAAATTTTGAACAAGTCCATTTGACAAAATGTTGATGTGTCTAAAAGCTGCTGGAGAAGAGGCAAACAGTGTAAACCCTGATCAGACGCTCAGCGGCGTCAGATCTGGGTCTACACTGTTTTCGAATTCCTGTTTGTCGAATACATAGTGGAAATACGGTAATACAATATTAAATGATTTAACTGCACGTGTCTTGTTTTAAAATGTCATTCATACAACAGTTCTGCCCCGAAATAGTGGGCAAGAGATTTCGAACCTACATTCAGATGTCTGAAGACGGAAACATGAAAAGAATGAAAAAAGTCTGAAGAGATTTTGACGTGTATATTTATGAGTTATGTTTTCATCATAATCAATCGATGAAGTTGACGCTTAAGAATTATGTGTAGGACAAGATGTTCTATCAAATAAAACGCGTCAAACTTAAAACGCACCGTAGCATATACATACAGCGAATGCCCGTTGCAGATTGCGCATCCGTGCAGTCTGATCAGGGCCTTCGTTGTCCGCCTACTTAACCACAAAAAATTAAGATCCATTGCGAGCAGCGAGTGCCCAATCTAAACTGTGTTCGCCGCGCCTTGTGGAAATATCTCTTCGGGCGTAGGCGGACAGCGAATGCCCAGATCAGCCTGCGCATCCGCGCAGGCTGATCTGGGCCTTCGCTGTCAGCTTACAAAATCATTACATACTAGACAGTATTGACAAGCACCAAATGCGCTGAGAAGTCAGAATGGCTCTGCAGGCTGATCCGGGCAATGCTGTTCGCATATGCCCCAAAAGGCCGGTTTTCACAAGGCGCGGCCCACTTTTTAGATGGTCTTTACCTTTATGTAGTACGTATTTAGCCATAAACCACCTTTCCGCTAGGCACAACTCAAATAAGATTATATTTTGAGCTTAAATATCGTTGTCATGCGGGACAGTCTCAGTATGCATAACTAGTTCTGTATCGATTGCATTGCCTGATTCATAACACTTTATTAGAAATCGGATAATTTATAAGTAAAGCGAATTACTCAACATTTTCCGGCGAGACTGACGATAATATTGAGCCTTGGAACAGCATTTCCTACAAGATTGAATGTGCGCACTACGAAGACTCGGATCAGCCTGCGCATTCGCTCTGTCTGATGAGTCTTCACAGGGCATTCTGTGGATAGCCAAGGATCAAAACCGTCTTCAGGCGGACAGCGAAGACTCTGATCAGACTTCACGGATGCGCAGGCTGATCTGTCGTAGCAGGGCGCACATGCAGTCTTGTAGGAAATGCTGTGCCGCGACCAATATTATATGGTCTGTAGCAATCATTTTTTGGAAATGTTTCCATGGCAATGTGAAAGTCCTATTTTTCTTTTTATTTTTTATTTTTTTTTTATCTTAGGGGAATGAAAACAACTCAAAGAGGATTACATGTAACTCTGACAAGGAAATACTCATTCTCACTGGGGTTATTTTAATAGGAAGAATTTGTTTTCGGGAAGAGGAACGTGTTTCCTTGAAGAGTCATTACGAAAAACGCCTATTCAAATATATTGAAAATTTTACCACCAAAAAATGAAAATTTTCAGATACAAATTCTGGTATTTTTTTTCATATTTATGCTGAAAACATAGATTGTGGGTACTCGTTAGAACCGCCTCTTCCTGTTGAAAACATAGATTGTGGGTACTCGTTAGAACCGCCTCGAAGACGCGGTTCTAACGAGTACCCACAATCTATGTTTTCAGCAGAAATAAGAAAAATAATGTATACCCATGTAAACCCCAGTTTTATTATATAAAAGTTGAGTTTAAGGGGGTAAACATTATATAGGTGTGTTTTCGTGATCGTGATGTAGCCCCGATTTATGCCTTAAGAGTAGCCACCAGTGAGAATAGAGTTACATATTTCCAGGTTAAAGTTATTGTCTTGGATTACCTTCTCCCGCACCATTTTTGATAGATTTCAAGCAATAACGAGGCAACTTCATGTCGGCAAAAGTCCCCCACCCCTTGCTAAATTTCGGCAAAATCTTTTTGGAGCATTCATGCAGCTTTAGCCAATTTTTTTCATATAGTGCAATGGCTTAACTTGATACTTTGTACACGTATACTCATTACCGCTTATGAGTACGAATACCTTGGAGTCTCTTAAATATTACAAAAAAAAAAAAAAAAAAGATGAAACATTCTTTCAAGTAAACTATAATGATTTCAAAACATCTTCTTTTGAGGATGTAAATGGGTTTCTGTTAGTGGGTAATATGCGTTTTGACCCGACTACGCTGCTGAAGGCACAGTCAGGTTTGGATAAAACTGTAAATACGAAACATTCCGAATAAGGAAATAAGACCTATCAAAATCAGAATATATCAGACTCAGTTTTATTTACTCAAGAGTCTGTTCATGAGGAATACTGAAAAAGACATCCTTACGCCCCTCTCCTCTATAGTAGCTTTAATTGATAATCATTATTTAGAAGCGTCGTCGACTTCATAATCAAGTTGACCGTATTCTTGTCAACTGCTTATTGAATAAGAAAAGTTAAAAAAAAAAAGGTAAAAAAAGCACTTTTTACGAAGGCACGCCTATTTAAATATATTAAAAATCATCACCAAAAACTGAAAGTTTTCAGATAAAAATTCTGATATTTTTCATATTCCTGCTCAAAACATAGATTTGGTACTTGTTAGACCCGCCTCGCCGAGGCGGTTCTAACAAGTACCACAATCTATATTTTTGAGCAGAAATAAGAAAAATAATGTATACCCCTGAAAACACAGTTTTACTATATAAAAAGGGGATTTAAGGGGGTCAAAACTATAATGTATGTTTTTGTGATGACTTCTTTTGCTTTCACTGTGAAAAGAGATTTTTGTTTTAATTCAGCATTCAGAAACCATTATGATTTAATTGCTTAAATAGTTCTGAGAAAACGGTAATTGCAAAGTTAATTGGCAGTTATTATTTGTTTTATGCAGAAAACACGTTCTTAGCTTAGTTAATTCTAAACTGTAGGCTTTCATACTTAATTTTCTGCATGATGAAACCCAATTTTATTGCATTTCAATTAAATACTTGTAAAAAAAAGGTGTTACCGTGTAAGCCATCAATATTCGGATAGAAAATGCCCAAACAAACGATGAGAAACCAGATCAGACTGCTTCAAAAACGGTCAGAACAATGTATGCTCATCATGTAAGTCTAGAAATTATATTTCCGTGTGCTACTGGGTAAAATAGGGAACAGACTCAAGGTGCCCTTTGATTGCAAAAAAAAATTCCAACCACATGAACTCACTTTTAATATATCCGAACTTATATCCTTATCTTGATCAAGTTTGGGTCAGGTACTTAACAATCATAAACGTGAGAAAATATGTCCTATGAATAATGCACCCAGCGAAGACTCAGATCAACCAGCGGGACAGTGCACGCTGATCTGAGCCTTCGCTGGGCCAACATATCAGATAGTACGTTTTCTCGAACTTTCAGTTCGGTTGATTAGATTACCATTAGAGTTATTGCATAATAGAAGTACAGTCAGTAAGACAAACAGAGTAGACCCGGATCAGGAACAATTCAGTCTGTTTCTACGCAATTTATCTGTATTAACTTAGTGTATGTAACAGCTGAATAATAACTTTAAAACAATACAATATTTGCTCTTATATACTTTCTCTAATACGGCTAACTATCCGAGTTATTCCTTAAGTTGAATTTGAGCCGGGGCGCAGCATTTCCTACAAGATTGTATGAGCTCCCTGCGAAGATTCAGATCAGCCTGTGCATCCGCACAGGCTGATCAGAGCCATCGTCCGCCTGAAGACGTGTTGGATCCTTGCATTACGAAAACAAGCCTATTCAAATATATTAAAAATTTCACCACCATAAACTGAAAGTTTTCGGATAAAAATTCTGTTATTTTTTCATATTTCTGCTGAAAACATAGATTGTGGGTAGTCGTTAGAACCGCCTCGCCGAGGCGGTTCTAACTAGTACCCACAATCTATGTTTTTCAGCAGAAATAAGAAAAATAATTTATACCCCTGTAAATCCCAGTTTTACTATATAAAATGGGGTTTAAGGGGGTCAACATTATATCGGCGTGTTTTCGTGATGACCTCACCAACAGAGTGCCCTTCTAAGGTTATGATAACACTGCGCAGATGCACAGACTAATCTGAGTCTTCGCTGGGTACATATGCAATCTTAAAGGAAATGCTTTGCCCCGGCTCAAAATTTTAGAATTTTAGCAGAGCCACCATATTACTGTCACTATATCCAAAGAAAAAGTATCACCGACTTTTCTGTTAACACTTTGATTTGAAAAGAGACTGATAAGACAAGGTATTTATCTCACTATATCAGAAATCAATGTGCTTGTCATGAGAAAAATCAGCATCCGCTATCACATATTACATGTTACAATATTTAATTCGAATTATGGAATCGATGAGTAGAATAATTGACCTTAGTTATAACATAGTAAAGTATTTCCCTTCATATCAATTAGTCCTTAAGTATAAGCATGTACATGTAATATTCCATTAACACCGAATTTCTCTGAAATAAATTGCCACTTTAAAAACTACTACTGTATTCAGCAGTCCTATATTTCTTTGAAATAAAAATATAATAGATCTAATAATAATAGATAAAAAAAACGAAAAAAAAAACAAAAAAAAAAAACAACAACAAAAAAACAAAAAAAACAAACAAAAAAAAAAAAAAAAAAAAAAAAAAAAACAATAAGAAAACAAGAAAGAAACAACAACAACAAAACAATCCTCCGTACTGTCAAACTCACTATTTTAACTGTATTTTATATGTATCGTACACATATGGATATTACAATCCAATTATATTAATGTAGAAGCAGTATTATTATATGGACTGAATGACATGGAAAGCGATTATTCAGATCAGCCTGCACACGGTTTGACCACGACAGTCAGTATTTTACAGTATTCAGTGATTCAGTAAGCCAATGTGTACTGATTTCAAAGTTCGAATGCGCAGGCTGATCAGTTTTTGCTACTCTCATATATATTATAAACCCTTTTATCTTGAGACGGTTCACTTGCACAACTCATAAAATATTCATAAATTTCTCTTTGGAAGACGACCATGGCCTTTAGACTCCGTCTAAAACATGAGTTCACCAGTCGTTGAGCACAGTGTTGGAATGGGACGCGACATGAGAAATAGGAATTTCGGGTAAATATGGACGCCGAACGCCCATATCGGATCCCTTCCGCGAAGTCTGGGCAGACCATTCAATACCTGCTTTCAGAAATATTTGATACTATAACAAAACGACGAAATGCAAATGATTTTATCAGACTTATCTGGGCTCTTTTTCGCATATGCCCAGAAAAGCCCCTTTTCTCATTGTGTAACACAAATAATGCTAGACTTGTACTTTCAGTACTTATTTCCTGTATGGAAAACAAATTATGCTCAGCGTAGACAAAAAGGACCTTATGCCGTATCTGAACAGCGGAAAACCAGACGAGCTATACATCGCATCACGAAAACATGCCCATCTAAAGTTGACCCCCTGAAACCCCACTTTTATACAGTAATACTGGGGTTTACAGGAGTATACATTATTTTTCTTATTTCTCACCGAGGTTCTTCTAACAAGTACCCACAATCTATGTTTTGAGCAGAAATATGAAAATATCAGAATTGAACTTTTTTTTTATCTGAAAATTTTCATTGTTTTGTGGTAAAAAGTTCAATATATTTGAATAGGCGTGTTTTCGTAATGGCGGACAGAGCAGATACGCAGGCTGATCCGGACCTTCACTGTCCGCATATGACAAGGACACTAGTCCCACGTTGTACATTTCAAGGAACAGAAAAATATTTTTGGCAGTTGTTGCCTATCCACGGATTTAACATACCGAATTTCTGCAGTGGGTTATCAGCCACTAGAAACCTAACTGCGCATCTAAAAATCGCAACAAAGTAGTTCCATGCTTCAACGAGAATTTGCATATGCAAAGTGCAGCTCTTAACAACGGAGCAAATAAATAAATAGACCGATAAGATCTCTATGTCTTAAAATAGTAATAATAATAACAACAATAACAATAACAACAACAACAACAACAATAGTTATGCACGTATTAATAAGTCATTTTGATACCATGCTAAAGTAGGAAATTTTATAATGACTGTATTGGGATTGTCACTGCGCGCTTAGTACAGTTAATGTATACTACATGTGGCTCTTCATAAATACAGTCGAACCTCAATAGCTGGAACACCGATGGCTCGTTTACCATGGCTAATTCCAACTCGTTTTGAGTCCCTACGAAATTTTTTCAATAGCTCAAGAAAACAAATGTTTAAGGAAATTTTCTTATTTTATCATGAAGTTGTATGTTGTGTGTACTCATTAGAATCGCTTCATCGAGGCAATTCTAATGAGTACACTGAACATACAATTATTGTGTATAAAATCGAAAATAAATTTCCTAAATTATCGCGATTTACTTCATGGCCTGGCTCCACGTTTAACACTCAGTGGCTCGAACTACCATTATTTCGAGCAAAAATTTCTTTGGTCCCAAATATATTCGAGCCATTGAAGTTCGACTGTACATCTAAACTTGGAACTCTATAGTTAGTGTCTTATAGAAATCACCATTTTAGAAAAGCTTGCCATTTTAGCTTAAAATTTCAAGAGAAACTTACATATAAAATTCGTTTTGTGTTTCCTGTTTTCCATGGCTTGAAGAATTCAATTTTACCACTTGATTCAAAAGAATGTTTTCAACCATTTGGACACTGTTCTGCCAAACATTTTCTGTTATATTGGCTAATTGCCGAAACTAACAGGATATTGTATTCAAATGCCGCGATACAAATATGCAAAAATGTCAGATTTAGAATTAACTAAAATTCAAATAAAATCAACCTGAAAAATCGTTTCTTACATTCTTGTCAAAACGCTTAATGTTTGATAAAGCAAAGAAATGCAATGTTGTTCTCTGTGCAGAATCTTACTACTCTCAGTGCGTTGATCTTTCAGATACCGTATTTATCTAGTACACTCATTTAATTAGCCTTTGACATTTTGCAGTCTGATCGGGTTTTCTTTGCTTAATTATTTCTTGGCAAGGCACAAATGGGATACACATCACGAGGAAAAGGTACTCGGGACACAGTCGAACATCAAACACCAAGATCAGCCTGTTAATTCGCACAATTACCGTATTTACCCTAAGTATTCGGACACCTTTCCTCCTTACCATACTTGTCCTAAAACTTAAAAAGTCGGTTTTATTGCATGTTGACATGTCTAAGAGCTGCTGAACGAGTGACAAACAGTGTAGACCTTGCCTTACTAATTTTGTCCTTAAACTCAAACAAGTCGGTTTTATTGCATGTTGATATGTCTAAGAGCTACTGAACGAGTGGCAAACAGTGTAGACCTTGATCAGGCGCCGCGTTCTGCGGCGTCTGATCAGGGTCTATACCGTTTGCACAGACCTCTCTCTCCGAATGATTAGGGCAAAAACGGTATTTATTATTGTTCTACAGAACCAGTGAATTAGCAAACTCGGACTGCGAAAGCCCTGACCAGACTGCGTATGTGCAGCTAGATTGGGTTCTTCTCTGTCCACATTGCCCAAAAGAACCTTTGTCTTTGGCGCAACTCAATTCTGTTGCAGAATCCTTCAAGAAATACTTGTCACTCATTATATATGTCAATGATATCGTTGATGTAACCGCTGCCTCTATCCCTGCTAAAACGTTTTTGTCTTTATAGCTTTCAGAACTAGTGAAAAGCCTATACAATATTTGATGCCGCGTCATGGGAAAAGACCCGTCATAGTATATGCGAACAGCAAAGGTTCATGCGAGCCTGCGCATCCGCGCAGTCTCGCCAGAACCTATGCTGTTCGTTCATGTAAGCGATAGGCCAAGGGCTAACTTCGTCCAAAGAACTAGACGTGTGACCTCGCTGAGGGGCAGTGTATGCGCGCGGAAATATTGATTTGTCGGAAAGTCCGAAGAACCCTTTTTCTCAAGGCGCGGCTCATGTAATGCACAATGTGAACAAATTGGCGCATATTGCATATGCAGGCAATGGAGGCATCCGTTCAGTGTAATTAGGGTTGTCGCTGGCCGCTTACCTACAGAATCAATGCATCAAACGCAAATATCAAGAATATATCCAGGAACAGAAAAAAAAAAATCCCTAATTAGATTTCGTGGACGGGCAGGCTTATCTGGGTCTTTACTGTTCGCATGCAGGATAAAGGCACGTTTTTCTTGCTTTGAGCATCGTATATGGGATACATTTCAATCAGAAATCGACCTTATGATAGGCGAATAAGATGCCAGCGTAAAACCTTATCACACTGCGTATACGTGCATTTTAACACGATCTATGCTCTTCTCATGTGTGAGGTTTTGGAGCCTACAATGTATGAGTGAAGACAGAAACCTTTGATCGGGCTGTGAATTAACAGACTAGTCCGCTTCTAAGCTAATTCGCATTTGTCGTGTGGTTGATTTTTAATACTTAGCATGCTTAGTAAAAATTTCAGCAGACGACATTTTGAAATAGTTTGCTTTTTTTTTTCATAGGCTTTGACATTTCACGCAAGTTGTCTCCTAAGGAGACAATGTACGTGGAATTTCAAAGCCTGTTTTCAGGGAAAAGTATGATTTGTCGTTTGCCAAGAGAGTGGTGGTAATGGCTAACTTTGAGGCTTTCATTCCTGCGCAATCACGGTGTTGGAAGTGGTTGTAATCGAAAGAAATCGCTGTAAATCAATACAGAAGCAGAACAGGCGCCAAACATGAGAAAAGGGTTATGATATCCTGTGTGAACAGCGAGGATACAGATGTCTGCACATCCCTGCAGTCTGATCAGGACTTTCTTTGTTTGTCAATATATTCTACAGCGGCCAACAATTATGTAAGCGGACTGCAAAAGCCCTGGTCAGACTGCACGGAAGCTCAGATCTTGGTTGTCACAGTTCGCATATGATATAAGGGTACTTTTGCGGCCCATAATAGCTTAAATAAACTTCTCCAGAAATCACTAACATGTAATTAATGCATCTTTGTATGCCTTAACAATGTCCTCAGTGGTTTCACTGACACAACTGTATCCTGTTAACCAAGGGAATTACTTTTGGGAGTCTGTTATATTGTATTAGGAAGCCAAAGTACCAAACCCGTTACATTGTAATAGCAAGTCAACTTTGCTGTAATGATAAGGCAAGGATACCAAGTCCATATATTGTAATATCAGTTCAAACGTACCAAATCTATTAACGTTGCAATGGCAAACCGAAGGTACTAAGTCCACTGCATTGCAATGACAAGCAAATGGTACTTAGTCGATTACATTGCAATGATAAGCCAAGGATACTTAGTTCATTACATTGCAACGGCAAGTCACGAGTATTTAGTCTATTACATTTCAATGGCAAACCAAGGAAACTAAGTCCATTAAATAACAATGGCAAGCCAAGGACACCAAGTCTATTACACTGCAATGGCAAGGCAAGGGTACTAAGACCATTACATTACAATGGCAAGCCAAGGGTACCGTCCGCGGCAGTGCAATGTCAAGCCAAGGATATTATGTCCAATACATTGCAATAGCAAGCCAAAGGAACTGTGTCCATTACATTGGACACCAAAGACACTAAGTCCATTACATTGCAATGGCAAGCCAAGAGTACTTAGTCCATTACAAGGCAATGACAAGCCAAGGGTACTTAGTATACTACATTGCAATAGCAAGCCGCTCGTAAAAAGTCAGTGACAGTGCAATGTCAAGTCAAGGATACTATGTCCAATACATTGTAATAGGAGGCCAAAGGTACTAAGCTCATTACGTTGCTTATGCAAGATAAGGGTTCTTAGTATATTATATTGCAATGGCATACCTACTCTCCTTTAAATATAATTCGGAAAGTCGTTTTTGTTGTTGTTTTTTTTGCCTGGCACACAGAAGAACTAAATGCAAACTTTAAGGATGGTGTAATGCAAAACCATTTGTCGTAACTATCGATGTACAAAAAGTTTAAGTCTGGTTTATGTTTTTTTTTTTTTTTTTTTTTTTTTTTTTTATAAAATTCGAATATTTTCATTTTCCCATAGTAAAAGTCGTGGCAAAATATGTACAAATCGATAGGGTAGGTAGTTTAGATGCAGGTTTTCAATAAGTTTCACTTGCTCAAAATATCTGAAATTCACAAAATGCCGATAGGGGGGCATCAATAATTTAAAATCAATGAAGAAAAACAAAAACTATCTTTGAATAAAAAAAATCCAAAAATCTATTTTACAATAGAAATTGCATAGGTCAGTCTCAGTTTAGGTCATAAAATTAATTTTGAGGTAACTATTTGAAAACAAAGCACAGCAACAGAAACGACAAATGATTTCTGATAAAATATTGTCAATTACAAATCAATTTTCCATTTAGAATAAAACTCCGAATAAGAAACGTCTTTCCGAAGGATGTCGAAAGCAAAGTAAGAAACGAAGTCAAATACATTGCAATGGCAAGCTTAGGGTACTGATCCATTACTTTGCAATGGTAAGCCATTACATTAGAATGGCAAGCCAAAGATACTTATTCTTTGTATTGCAATTGCAAACCAAAGGTACTTAGTCCATTACATTACAATGGTAAGCCAAAGGTACTAAGTCCATTGCACTGCAATGTCAAGCCAACGGCACTAGATCTATTACATTGCAATGACACGTCAACCATTACATTGTAATGTCAAGCGAAGGGTAATTTACCAATTACATTGCAGTGACAAACCATGGGTACTTAGTCTACTACTTTGCAAAGGCACGCCAAGAGTACTAAGTCCATTACATTGTAATGGCATGCCAATCGTACCAATAGCATCGTGCAATAATGACAAGGCAAGGTTACCAAGTCCATAGCATTGTAACGGCCGTCCTAAGGTACCCAGTCAATTAATCTGTAATGGCAAGCTAGGGGTAGCGAGTCCATTACGTTGTAATGGTATTCCCAGTACGAAGTAATGGCAAGTAAAGGATACTGTAGTTACACAGCATATGAATCAAGTATCACAATTCTTCTAAGTTTATGCACATGTTTAATTATAGTGTATGTTTCAACATCAAAGATACAAAAAATAGAGGTTTCAAAAGCGACTGCACCTGGTCAGAATATTTTTGAACAATCCTCATGTATCTTACTCTATTTACCTAAAGGATTCGGACAGATATATCTGAGCAAACAGTATACATCAAGATCGGATGCCACAGAACGCGTTTGATCAGTGTCTACAATGTTTATTACACGTCCATCAGGTTTTAGTCTCATCGAAAGGTAGTGAAATGGTCTAGTTTTAAGCCGATGCTGGTAAGGAGTAAAGGTGTCCGAAAATTTAGGGTAAATACGGTAACTGATCAAGAATGAAGCACTTAAGTCTTTGTGATACTGTACTGTGCTCTTTTGAAGCTAAACGAATAAAAGATAACGTTTGACCGAAAACTTTATCCAAAACTCATGCGTAGATAGTCTGCATGTAATCCGGTTTGAAACTTCTGTAATTAACCCTTTCAGTCCCGCATACCAAAGATACCTTTGCAAACAGTGTAGATCCTGATGAGACGGCTCATAAATAAGCCCTCATCAGGATTTACACTGTTTGCCATTCTGTTTTTGATTTTGACTAAAACCGATGTTTGCATCAATGGAACTGTCCAAATTCAGGAATGGAAGAGTCCACTTCAGAAACTCAGAAACGAAAAGTAACAGTAGTACGCCACTGATACTGTAACAGACAATGTTATGGATGATGATATAACACTAGTTGTTGTTGCTACAGAAAGAAAAGATGACCGTATGTAATCATTCAACCAGGGGAGGTCCTCGATCTACAACCGCTAGATGAATGGGTTTGTAGAAGTGTGTATTATATCAAAGACTATCTACATATCTTCTACCTGTTGTTTGAGTTTTAAGAATCGGATAATATAAACATCTGCTACACGCTGGCAGGCTCGTAGAATTGCTACTGTGCCAATATTGCTGCTACTTCCAGGCACTGGTGCCAAAGAATGGAAACTAGACACCCAGATATTTGATTAGTTACTTGCGATTCAACTTTACCAAGGGTTCAATACTTTTTGTAATACTGTAAACTCTAAATATCCGGACTCTAACTATAGCCGTACTTGTCCATTTTACTTGCCACTGACGTATCTAAGAAACTATCGGCTGATTTACAAACAGAGTAGACACTCATCTGTGTCTACACTATTTGCTCACTGTTTCCTCTTTGGAATCTATCCTCATTCGTCTGTCCACAAGCCAAATCCTAGCCCGGTCGTCCTTCTGTGTGGTCGTCTGAACATCGAACGCATTCATATATATATTATGACAGGTATGTATTTTGTTTACCTTGCTCAGAAATATCGGTAGGCCAGGAAATAAAGTAGGCCTGCTCGCGGTACAACCTAATTTACCCGTTATACTAACACCAAATATTCTGATCAGTCAAGTTAGGATATTTAATTTCACATTTATCAACACTCATTCGTTAATATAAGGTATTCAGCAGACGACAAATTATGATATTTTCTAATACTTTTTTCCAGATGATAGGGTTGATACACAACTATATGCATTTCATGCAAACCATCTCGTAGGGAGATAATTTTCTCCTAAAGAGACCATTTGCTTAAAACGCAAAACAAAATATTTTAAAATGTTGTCTGATGAAATTTGTTCTCAGCATGTCAAGCATCTCCCACAAAACAAAGACTTTGTCAAACTTACCTTTTGTGCAAAAAAAAAAAAAAAAAAAAAAAAAAAAATACGACAAATACTTCAAACTGCCGTCTGCTGAATTTTACACTCAGCATGCCAAGAATTCTACAACATTACGAAAACAAGCCTATTGAAATATACTGAAAATTTTACCACAAAAAAAAAGGGAAAATTTTCAGATAAAAATTCTGATATTTTTCATACTTCTGCTCCAAACATAGATTGTGGGTACTCGATAGAACCGCCTCGGCGAGGGGTTCTGACGAGTACCCACAATCTATATATGTGGAGCGCTGTGGTGCAGTGGTAAAGCATCGGACTCGAGATCGAGAGGTACCGGGTTCGATCCCCGCTAACAGCAAGTGTTGTTTCCTTGAGCAAGAGACTTTATCCACATTGCTTAGTACTGGTTTCTACCCAGGAAAAAAGAGGGCCACATGGAAGATTAGTACCAAATTACTAAATGTGTTACCCTCTATAAATAAAGTCGATTATTATTATTATTATTATTATGTTTTTGAGCAGAAATAAGAAAAAATAATGTATACCCCTGTAAACCCCAGTTTTACTATATAAAAGTGGGATTTAAGGGGGTCAACATTGTATAGAGATGTAAACGAAAGACCTTGCTAGATTGTGCCGATGATGATACGTGTAAAGGTTTCTTTTTATTGCGAACATAATGAGTATTCACAAATATGATACGCAACGCAATGCAAGAAATACCCTTAAGCCATCTTATGATAACACACGTGTGAAATGTACACTTTCAAGCCATCGCTCTAAATCTGACAATTTTACAACTATAATTTATTGACATTTGTTGTTTCTCCGCGAAAACATACGTTGTGGGTATTCATTAGAAGCGCCTCATGTAGTCTCACTTACAATAATAAAATATTTTCTCTCTTATCTAGACCTACGTAAGCCATGACTTTCGATTATACAATGGGGAGAAAAGACAGAAAATTTGGTTATCAAGTACCTGAAGACGTATAAAAGATTAATAGAAATGAGAGAACAAATTGAAATCAGATTAAATAAAAGCATCACAGACACTACATGATACCCTGCCACTGCAGGGTAAAAAAACATGTAGAGAAGATGGCTGTGTTTGATGTGTGATGTGTGATAACTCTACCAAACAATTGGTGTACTGAAACCTCGAAAAAATATGTGCTGTATCACTTCATAGTCTTAACTGGTATACTGGTGAAACTGCAGGATGAGTTAGCCTGAAAGCAAGTAAGGATGCTTAATTCAGTACTCGTAATAACTCTATGAAAAGTTGGTGTACTGTAACATTGAAAGAATATGAAAATTTGGTGTACTGTAACCTGGCTGCAATTCTCCACATCTTCTTTCTATTCAACAACATACAAATAACAGCTTGGAATGGAAACAGCAGAAGTAGTTATCCTGCAACAAAGTCTAAAAATTTTTAAAAAGTGTGATAATTTTGGTGTACTGCAACTTCGAAACACTATGCGCTGAACCATCTCATGGTCTAACTGTCCAACAAGTTTCAACGCGATCCGATGAAACTGTAGGAGGAATTAACTGGAAACGAAGTGCGGACGGACGGACAGACCCCGGAGGGTATACCATAATATTATAATGTGGCGGGGTTTAAAACTGGAAAATTCTCAAAGTTCGCTTAATAATGTCTATACAAGGTACCTCCTGTATACCATAATTTCACTATATTATGGGGGAACAGAGGGTAAACATTACTTAGACATGAATAAAGGCCCAGATCAGCCTGAGCTTTTACACAGTCCGATCAGGCTCTTCACAGTACACTTGCAGAGAAAGTTTTGACCAGACTGCTCAGATGAGCAAGTTGATCGCTGTTCCCAATATACAAATCACATAAGAGTCCTTGTCTTGCTTTTTGGGCAATCTCTCTCTGTCTCTCGCTCTCCCTCTCTCTCTCAAGTGAGAAGTTTCCCGACATTGCAACTAGTTTTCAAATATTAATGGTTCTCATTCCTTAATCCCTTTCTGTAATTTCTCGCTGTGATAACAAGCTATTCCAATTAACACTAGAGAATCTTTTCATACGAGAGCAGTGCCAACTTCAGATGTTCTTCTGATGAATATCGCTCAGGTCACGCAAAAAGGAACTTTAAAGGAAATATATACACGTGGTAAATTTTCCGCCATTTTGTACAAGGGAGACAAATTTTGTGATTTCCTGTTTGCTTACCTGTGCACCATATCCCTGCTGAAAGAGGTTTACTCTAAAAGGAAAGAATTTGCTCCCTTGGTGAGCAAATTCTTTCCTTTTAGAGTAGACCCCTTTTCAGAAGGGAGGTAAAACAATTTTGAAAGGGTTGCTTCCGCTGAAAATGTATCCATTCCCCTCAATTGCATATATACTATCCAAGAGGCGCAGATCCAGGTCAGCCTAAGCATTCAAGCAGTCTGCTCTAGGTCTTAGCGATCAGACAACATGGATACAATATATTAAGTTTGTGCACAGTGTATACATGGTCTACGCTGCCCTCTAAGAGGATGGATCCATGCAGTAGATATGTTGCGTAAATCTGCAAAGTACCAACAGGACGTTCGCTGTTCACTGTAGGAGGCGTGGATACAAAAGAATGTATTATCCGGGAAGAGCTTAAGAAGACAGCCGTTGCGAAGGCTTATCTAAGCTTTAACATAATATGCGCTAGGACCCCATTTTGCGAGACGCGATTTCTACGTAGGAATGCTATAGAGACCATGCCAAGCTGAAGACTATAAAATATTAACCTCTCATAATTCCTTGTGCTTGCTGCGCTCTATGTAAACTTTTTTGGAAATTCTATGATTTAGGAGTTTTGTGTACACCAGTAAAGCGGTTGTTAAATTAGTTTTATGATACATAAACATGCATGCCGTATTAACCGTAAATATTTGGATACCTTTACTCATTACCGCACGTCTCCTTGTGAAGAAATCCAGTTTACTACCTTATGTACCTATTACATGTGTAATGCGTCCAAAAGTGTTGGATGTTTGGCAAACGGTGTACCTTGATCAGACGCCGAGTTCTGTGATGTCTGATCTGAATAAACACTGTTTGCTCAGTAGTGACTGTCCGTATACTTTGAGTAACTACGTTAGAGAGAGAGAGAGAGAGAGAGAGAGAGAGAGAGAGAGAGAGAGAGAGAGAGAGAAAAAAACAACAACAACAACAAAACAAACAGTAACACTGAAAACAAATGCAGACACCCTTAAATTGAAAATGGAACGATCAAAGATTGAGGTAGAAGCAGAATCTACTGGACATCAATGGGTTGCTCTACTTTGAAGGAAGGCTCGAACGCAGAATAGCATATAGGTCACGCCAAGTGAAGAGTTGTGTCTTCAGGGGCATATACGGACAGTGAACGTCGAGCGAGATAAAATTATTCATTAGAGTAGTCAAATTACGACTTCCACGTCAGCTTAATATCATTGATAAGCTTTGTTCTGTGAATTTTGCTGAACATTTTAGGTCGATTGTTTAAATCGAGCCATAGTATACAAACGCCTAAATTTCCTAGAGGTAGTTGTCCAGGTGATTATCATAGACCAATGTAATCAAACCGCGCGTTTGACGAAATCCAGGTAACGGTTATTTATAGCTGTTCCGCTGTGATGTCAGAGTGCTGTTGATAGAGGTTATCAGTAAAACCTGAACTGAGACATTAGGGACATTGGCAAACCGTGCAGACCCTGGTCTGAGGGCACAGAACCTGGCGTCTGATCAGTGTCTGCATTGTTTGATTCAATTACAGAACGCTAAGGGTTAAAAGAAACAGTCTTAAGTCCCCATTCACAACCGTTTTCCCGGGGGTGGTCGGGTGGTGCGAAGGTGCCGTGTATCTTACGTCACCGGGGCGTCCAACTGATAATGGCTCACAGTTGGGCAAGGCCTGCTATCCATGTAGCAGGTAAGGGTAGAGGGGAAAGGTTTTTATTTCTTCTGTTTCTTAACTTTCGTCCCTGTTCCTCTTTCTTCCCTATCCTGCTCTTTCATCTCCACTACTATCTCTTCTATCTCTTTTCTCCCTTTTCTCTGAGAGACGACATAAAATGACCCTCAAGGGTTGACGTGTCGTTAAACCCCAACACAATCAATCAAAAACAACCATTTTCCCAGCATACACGCAAAGACACTCGACCTATCAGTGCTTTGATCTTTACTATTTTTGTAACAGACGCTGTAGGATGTAAGAATGTAAGGCGAATTCAAATAAGACTATCCGGATGCAAAAAAATTGGTTTGACTGCTCATTCCGTGCACCTGATTAAGCCCAAGTATTCGGACAGAAATGTCTGGGAAAACAGTGTAGACAAGATTAGACAGGAACGCGGCGATTAATCACGGTCTATACCGTTTGCCAACATCCAGCAGCTCCTAGACACATTACCAGGTACAGTCGAACCTCAATAGCTCGAACACCGATGACTCGTTTACCATGGCTAATTCGAGCTCGTTTTTGAGTCCCGACGATATTCTTCCGGTAGCTCAAGAAAATCAATAATTTAGCATTTTTCTTATTTTATCATGAAATTATATGCTGTGCGTACGCAATAGAATCGCATCATCGAGGAGATTCTAATGAGTGCACTCAACATACCATTATTGTCTAGAAGATAGAAAACAAATCCCTAAATTATCGCCATTTGCCTCCTGACCTGGCGCTATGATTAACCCTCAGTGGCTCCAACTACCCATACCTCGAACAAATTTCTATGCTCCCAGAGATTCGAGTTATTGTGATTCGACTGTAGTAAGGAGATAAGGGTACTTGATACAGTTAGCAGACTTCCGGGTATTTCAAACATAGGAGACAATATATGTGACGTCCTGTATGATTTCCTGCACAAAATATCCTTCTAAAAAGGGACCCACTCTAAAAGGAAAGAGTTTGCTCCCACGGGGAGCAAATTCTTTCCTTTCAGAGTAGACCCTCAATAAAATGTAGGCAAACAATTCTGACAAGAGTTGTCTACCCTGAAAACGTGTTTGCCACTTATTGTGTTGGAATATTTAGGATAAATACAGTGATTTATGCTGGTAGATGCCTTTTCTCTTGACACGGTCCCGTATAGAACAAATATTGGTTAATTACGCCTGTTCAAATAAAGTATTCCAACTTACGTTCTGAAATTGGTGCTTCTCTTCGGTGGGCAAGGAGACCACCAAAATGAAAGTTATTCTGCATGATAACAATCCGTAAACAAACAATTGTGAACAAGTAAATATTTACTGAAGATAGGTCCAGCTGCGACCCATATACATTTGTATGTATCTAAAACACGCCTAAAGACAGTATGTCTAAAATAATTAATTGCAACATGCAAAGATCAAAGGTCAGCTGTAGTGAAAAGATAGCAGTATATTATGCTGGTGTATACCTACATTGTATTTTCCTTTGTGTTTGTAAACAATTAGCGCATGGTCCGTTTGTTAAATACATTGATAAAAGTCAATGACAACAAACTTCAATTCAACTGACTAGTTAAAACAAGACTATCGGCATGGCAAAGACAGTTCCGCTAGACACAGTTGAAGGGTCTGGAAGAAAAGTTGGGGAGACAACATCAAGAACCGGACCGGTCGTAGCTTCGCAAACTCGCAAAGGGCAGCTGAAGACATATACCCCTCTTTAACAAGTGCGCTGCAAAAAGTAACCGAGTGAAAAACACTGTTCAACTAATGCAACTTCATATGTAGATCTAAGGTCAGGACAATTTGTTGGTGAGTACAGGTACAGAAGAGAAAGAATCTCAAAGTTGCCATGTATCAGTTGTGGTAAAATGACCGACAAGGTTATGGGACTGAAATGAAGAGAAGAAGTGATCTATTTCAAGTAGATATTGTATTATGGGACTGAAATGAAGAAAGAAGTGATCTATTTCAAGTAGATATTGTATATGTAACTAACGTGGTACAGGAGGTTTTCCGTATTTGAAAGTCCATAGGGCGCATATTGTTTCTTTGAATCATAAAACAATAATGGTGGAATATAAAACTGTTCGTAAACAGTTAAATTCTGTACGTATGGACTCAAATACGTTTTAACAATTATAACTGAAAACTTACTTATGAAAAGCATCCAAGTATATCGCAAAAATCTGTTGCTGTCATTGTAAAGATGATCCAACGTTTCATGCACCGGTTGGGTCGATTGTGTTATGTTTATACAAGATTGCCGAAACCTGTTAACAAGCGTGTACACTTAAAACTCTCAACCCAGAGCGCGTCGAAATTGAGTTCGGTTTGAGCGTATATATATTTGAAAATTTTATTGACCCCAGAGAGCATCACGAAAACACGCCTATATAATTTTGATCCTCTCCAACCCCGCTTTTATATAGAAAAACTGGGGTTTACAGGGGCATACATTATTTTTCTCATATCTGCTCAAAACATAAATTGTGTGTACTCGTTAGAACCGCCTCGGCGAGGCGGTTCTAACGAGTATCCACAATCTATATTTTGAGCAGAAATATAAAAAATTTAAGAGTTTTTTATCTGATAATTTTCAGTTTTTGGAGGTGAAATTTTCTATATATTTGAATAGGCGTGTTTTCGTATACGGGTTCGAACGCGACTTTCCGCTTGCAGTTTCAGAGAAACGGAAAGCTTCCGCATATGCGATACACGATGCAAGGAAAGGGGCCTTATGGTATATGTCAGCTTATGCCATGATTAAATTGCACGGTCTAAACAGGGTATCCGTCGATATATTCTACAGTATTTATTGATTCTGAAAGCGTGCCACGAAAGTCCTGGTCAGACCGTATTGATGAGCAAGCTGATCTGGGACATTGCTGCCCGCAAATGGCATACGGGCCATTTTCTTGCCTTATATATCGATGTAATTTACCTGCCAGTTTACCGTTATTTCAGTTACAAATAATACTAGTTTACAAGATGCTCATAAACAATCTTACCTGCTTTGACCTCACCCAACACAGAAGTTAATTAACCACCGACATCAAAGGCAATTTACAACACATGTATATACAGGTGTAAATTAAGCTACATACAGTTTATTACAACCCGTTATGATGTAACCGAACAAGAAAACTACATAAAACCATACGGGAACATTACGTTAACAAGTCATGCAATATGTACCCCCATGTTTTCCCCCGTCATATTTTGTGACATCAGAATACAGGGATCTATATTGCTATGAGGATTTCTTTATATATACATGTATATATATATTCTTGGGGAAAAAAGAAACTCAAGTTCAAATTTTTAAATACCGAAAGTTTGTTTGTGAACAAACTGATCTAGTTTTCTGTATTTGGTGACATTAGTGTACTTCCCCGTGTATGGATCACACAAAATCACTGAAGCGTGAACATAGGCTACACAATATCGTTGTACCTGAATTTCGTTATATCCGTGCTGCACGGGTAGTGTCGCGTGGTAAAGACTTTAACACATTACCAAATCGAACTTTCGTTCCATTCGTATCGGTTGCACAAAACGTTTGTTGTTTGAGTTTGTTGAGAGAAATGGTACGCTTATCGCAACTGGATAGGGGTAGAGCTATTGCTCTAATTTTGCAGGGTCGGTCGCAACGTGACGTTGCGCAGCAATTTGGGGTGCACGAGTCGACGATATCGCGCTAAGTTCAGCGTCTTAGAGCTACCAGTAGGTTAACTGACCGTCCTAGGAGCGGACGTCCGCGCGTTACGACGCAACGTCAAGATAGACGTATACGTCTTGTACACCTTCGTAACAGGTTAAGGACGGCGACAGAAACCGCAAGAGAAGTTATCGGAACACATGGCCGTCGTGTGTGTCCAAGGACAGTCAGAAATCGCTTGCGAGAGTTCGATTTACGTCCACGCCGTCCTTACGTGGGCCCGAACCTTACGCCCAGGCGACTTCAACGCCGCATGCAATGGCTGCGTGCCCATGCACCAAATCGGTTTCGACTGGATGACTGGCGGCGTGTAATGTTCAGCGATGAGTCGCGATTTTCGCTTCAGCGGTCAGATAGTCGACAGATTTGGGGGAGGGGGTCCGTAATGGTTTGGGTGGGATTTCTCATGGGGTGAAAACGCCCCTATATGTTATTCAGGGTAATCTTACAGCCGTACGCTATCGGGATCAGGTGCTTATGCCTCACGTCCTCCCGCTTGTCAATGCTCATAATCTCACGTTTCAGCATGACAACGCGAGACCGCATGTTGCCAGGGTTTGTCGCGACTTCCTCAACCAGAATAATGTCCAAGTGCTCGATTGGCCCCCATACAGTCCAGATTTAAACCCAATCGAGCACCTTTGGGATGCGTTGGACTGGAGGGTCAGGAAGCGCGTCAACGTACCGAACAACGTCGCACAGCTCCAGCTAGCTCTTATTCAAGAGTGGAATAATATCCCTCAAAAGACCATTGACAACTTAGTCGGGTCTATGGTTAGAAGAGTGAGAGCCGCGACAGCAGCCCGTGGTGGACACACGCGCTATTGATATCCATTATTCAATAACGTTGGGTGTCTGTGTTTAACGCTATTTATTGCAAACGTCGTCTGCTATACGACACTAAACCAATAGCATTTAACAGAAAATGAAATAAAGAATTAAAAAATTAAACAATCAAATGAAATCCACAATTTTCTTTAAAAATACAACCCCAGAATTAATACTTGCGTTTCTTTTTTCCGCTAGTAATTATATATAATTTTGCAGTTTAACCAATTTCAACATTTCTTTTGCTTCTAGCACCCTTGTTTACCGTATTAAGCTGTCTTAATTTGATAAAAACAAAGCAAAGTATTACTTATTTCCCATATCATATAGTGAAAATACTATGGCTAATATAGCTCTTTAAAAGAGACGCACCCAAATAAGTATTTTTTCTGATTTCTCCAGAAAAAAAATGTCAATAATTCTGGATTAACAAACTAGCTTATCAAGAGTTCTGACTAAGACGTATACATCTTACATAGGTGTGTTAATGTAATGAGAAGAGGCTTATAATTCTTATTATAAGCCTCTGAATGAGGCAATTGCCTACACATCGACTGAATAACTCCCTCACACTATATATTGGAAGAGTCCAATTTCAATTTTAGGCACTCACAGCTATGAGATTTAGATATTCATAGAGACAAATGGTTGAACTATTTGCAAACAGTAGAATTGTTCTGCGGCGTCTGATCTGGGTCTGCACTGTTTGCCAATTACCCTTTTAGGCGTCTCCAGACAACAATGGGTTAAAGACTAGTCAGGACGTTAGCCATAGGAAATGAGTTATTATTTCATTATGATGCTCAACGCCCGAAAAGGACCCTTATAAAAAAGCGGACGACGCAGGCTCAGATCAGCCTGCGCATTCGAGCAGGCTGATCTGGGCCTTCGTTGTCCGCTGACAGAATAAATGGATATTGTAGTATATGTCGAGGAACAAAGAATGCTCAGATCAGATTGCACGGGTGCACATGCTGATCTGGAACTTCGCTGTTCGCACGTGACATAAGAACCCCTTTCCCAGGTTTAGCATCATATGCGAACGTTCCCTCCTCTGTTCGTCGACTGATTCCACAATAATTCAATGATTCTGCTGTAAGCAGACACTTAAGGTCCCGATAAAATTTGTTCGGATGCAAGCTGAGTTAAACCTTCGCTGTCCTCATATGTGAAATAACCAGTTTTCGCATAACACGGTCCAAATGTTCTTTGAGATTAATATTTTACAAACGGTATACACAATTTGCTAAATGGCATGCCATACTTTTTCTTTCAAAATGTAATCACCATTATATCCATAGATAAGTTTAAAAGCAGTTCTAGATCCGCCACAACGTGAAAAAAAACAACAAAAAAAAAACAAAACAAAACAAAACAAAACAAAACAAAACAAAACAAAAAAAAAAACATGTTCTCGGACACCCGCGCATCCTCGCAGTCAAATCAAACACTTGGCTGAGTGCTGGTTGGATGGCAAGTCACATTTAGGCAGGCAAGACTCTGATCAGACTGCGCGAAAATTAGATCTGTTGTTGGATGCACATATCCAAAGGTACGTTTTGTCAGAAAGAGGCTCATATTAACCTTTAGTCATAATTTGAACACAGTGAAGGTTCAGATCAGCCTGGCCATCCGTGAACAGAATCAGCATGCTAAAGTTGAATAAACGTTTTCAAGTAAAGTAAACGTATATTTAACTTTAGCATGCTGACTTGAAAACTTCGCTGACGAGGACATTCACTCTTGGTCGTATTAACCCTTTCCACCCTGAGTTTATAAAATGAACTTTCCATCATTGAAGTTGGAAATGTCCATTGTTGCAAACAGGGATGTCAGTCAAAAATCAAAGTAAATAATGGCAAACAGCGTAGATCCTGATGAGACAGCTCATTATGAGCCGTCTCACCAGGATCTACACTGTTTGCACAGGTATATGTTTTGGTCTGCAGGACTGAAAGGGTTAAGCGAAAAAATATATGCCACAACGTAAGAAAATGTACATTCGGCTCAAAGCACCCAGCGAAGACTCGGAACAGCCTAAGCATCCGCCCATCTGTAGAAGCACTGGTTCCTCCGTTAACCAAAGAGCTTCCAGTGAAGACTCTTATCAGACTGTATGCGCAGTCTGGTGTGATGAGCGAACATGTCGGCAGGTACATTTTCTCACGTTACGGTTCAAATATAAAACCTGTGGATCCGTGCAGTATGCTCACGTCCCTTGGCCTATAACAAAATTAATGCCTTGCACTATTGGTTAAATTTTCAGCAGACCACATATTGAAATATTTTTCTTATTTTTCTCCAGAAAACAAGATATGACATTTCATGCAAATTGTCTCCAATGGAGACAATTTGCACGAAATGTCAAATCCTGTTTTCTGGGAAAAATAAGAAATATACCACCAGTTTGTCGTCTGCTGAATTAGCCAAGAGAGTGGTAGTGGTTAATATAAACTGCTAATAGTAAAACTGCAGGTAGCCAGGTGAATATTGCGTCTCAGCATGAAAAAATGGGAGACAGCGAAGGCCCAGATTAGAATGGGCTGATGCTATCTTTTCTTTCCATTAGCATAAAGATTTGGTTAGGGTAGAATATATCGAGACGGCCCGGATGCGCCGGTTGATCTAGACCTTCGTTCTTCAAAATGGCATAAGTGCCATTTTGTCGTGTTGTGGCTTAGTTGTATTTGTAATGCAGCGGTTCATACATCTTAACACTTAGCACTCTGGGTAAAATTTTCAACAGGCGACATGTTGAATTTCTTATGTTTTTCCCTAGAAAACAGGTTTTGACATTTCATGCAATTCGTCTCCAATATAGAGCATGAAATATCAAAACCTGTTTTCTGGGAAAAATAAGAAAAATATCACCAATGTGTCGTCTGCTGAATTAACCCGGAGAATGGTAAAGGTTAAAAGTAGCAGCTGCTGGTTCATAATAGCAAGTTATCAAGTCAGAAAGTCACAACTGTTTCCCTTACTCACGTTGTACTGGACAGCACCAGCTGACAGTATAAAGCAGTCCTTTCCCTAGTATTGTTAAGTGAATATTGAACATGAAATTCAATAAATATGTACTGTAATTTTATGAATACAAGGCAATTTACTAAGTTTAAATGCCTATATAAATGCAGTATTATCAAAGTCCTTACTTACCTGACATAATTGCTAATATTTCTCAGTGAAGTTCCAGAAATCTTCTTTGAATATTTTCTACTGTTTGCTTATATCACATAATAGTAAACGTTATTATTTCCTAAAAATTATTTTAAAAGCAAAGTATTAATCCATTACAAGAACAAACGCATTTCACTGACAGAATCCGTATATTTCTGAACCATTTCATCCACCTCGGCATTTGAACGTTCTACCTGGTATTCTAATACAAACTTGTGTTTACTTGCAGCCGCAAGTCGAAACCTAAGATATTATTATAATAACATACATACATCATCTCTGAAGAGAATTCATATCTAGAAACATCCTGTAACTTGTTTCTATGGTGTTAAGCGCGTGTAGTAACACTACATGTACAATCTGAGATGATGTAATTTATGACTGAATGTTTATATACAGGCCAAGTTTGAACTGTTGGGTAAGATGGTGGTGACCAACTTCTCACCCCTCAGCTCAAACTTGTTTTAATTTCGCGGCCAGAAAATCAACAAATCCAATACAACCACATATGTGACTATCTTCTAATCAGCACAGCTATACATAATTAACGTGCAGATGAACCTTAAATAATTGAGATTATGATTATGTTTTATTTACTGTCAGTTTGTTTGTCATATCTCAATTCAGAACATGGAAAAATTAACATGTTGATGTCAAACATATAGTTTACCAGTTTCAAGGCGCCATCTGTTGAATGCGTTTTGTATTAGTTAAATAGGAACAAATGACTGTACACAAATGGCATATAAAGGCTTAGCATAATCTGTAACCTTTAACCCATTGTAGTCGGGAGACCCGTAAAAGGGTAATTAGCAAACAGTGCAGACCCAGATCAGACGCCACAGAACGCGGCGTCTGATCAGGGACTCCACTCTTTGCAAATAGGTTAGCCATTTTCCTTTAGGAATATGTAGATCTCATAGCCGAACGTACCTAAAATTGAAATTGGACTCTTCCAATATATTGTGTGGGAGAGTCTATTCACTATACAATAGGTTAATGGTCTCTAGCCAAAGTCAAGAGACGACGACTTGATGATATTTTTTGTGGGTGCGATCTATCTCTCCAGCATTTTTGTAATTATTGCAGAATGGATTGTGGAGACAGACAATAAATGAGCCGCATCACTTGAAAAGACATATTATAGCATATGTGAACAGCAAAGGCGAGCCGGTGCATCGGCGTTGTGTCGCCAGAGCCTATCATGCTAATGTAAGCGGTAGGCCAATGGAAAACGTCAGCCAAATGGCTAGACATGTGTCTTTGCTAAGATGCCGGGCATGCGCACTGAAAGATTCGACGGAAAGTTTGAAGAGCTCTTTTCTTGTGACGAGACTCAAATGTATATTATGTTAGTCATGTATAAGTGCGTCCAACCCGAACCTCGAAGCGGTTCGGCGTACAGATGCAGTACTATAGACTAACTATGTGACCACTGATATGTGTGACCACAAATGTACTGGTCCAACAAACCCTTGGGTGGTTCGGTGCTTATCCTGAAAAACAATAAGCGTTCCGTGATTTGGCAGAGACTATTGACACGGCGGCCGTGCCGACAACAGCAACAAAACAGCCAATAACGCCAAGTATTCCAATTGCAGGGGGTTGAATCACGCGACTCATGACGTCAGCCTACAAAATTTGTGATCGCCGCCATTTAGAATTTTGTCTCCACTTCGAATTTTATTTCTATCCATTCTCAGTCTCTTTATAAGCTAAGCATGACTCGTTTTATGCATAAGGTACACTTTGATGTAGATTTTTTGATAACACATAGGCTGTACGCTTTTTTCACCTTATAATCTGAAAAACTTCGACACAATAATGTGTTTGTTTGACCGGTTTGTTAATCATGTAAATTGTTGTTATTTTTTTTCTGCTTTTCATAATGTGTAGACTCGCAAAAAAAAAAAAAAAAAAAAAAAAAAGGAAAAAAGACCAAATAGAAACAAAGACAAAAACGCACCAACGGTCAAAAGTCTTTAGGAAAAATCCTGAAGCAGTAAAATGGATTTCAGGTAGCAAGCGATAGTGTATGTTGTTGTGCCTGTTACCGGCATACACTAGTTTTCGGTTTTCGGAAAGCATGCCCCCCCCCCCCCCCCGCCCATCGGGGCCCGCGAAATAGATGGGCTGCCTAAACCTTCATGGCAGAGCTTCTAGTAACCAAGCAGGACCCGAACTCATGTGATCGGGTCGGGTAAAAGTCCCACAAATTTGGAGGCAATGTCTCTAAACTACTGAAATATTGTTGACTGGCGTTATATTGCAATTCATGCAGTGGATTCAGAAGTCAAGCGTGGTCTGAAATAATTTCAGTTAGATCTGGCCAACCCAACTATGAAGTATGTGATGATAATTTGGATGCACGGGTATAGGTAGCACCTATTAAATTCATATTAATTTAAGATGGCAAAGGTACTGTAAATTCGCTCACCTGAGTGAAACTGTCATAGCATATTTGTAACTGGCATGGAACATTTTTTTTTCAATACTGTCATGGAAACCAATGAATAGTGGATGACCTAAACAACTACAAATACGTAGATATCATTTTAACAAGTGACCTGGGATGGAGCTACACAGGCATTGGAAATAAATTTTAGTGCCCCAGCAAAACCCTTGTACCTCTAAGCGATCACGTGAGATTGTAACAAAATGGTTTCAAAGCCTGATTTTACATGATTTGTTTGTTTTTATATTTTGGACATGTGTATATCCAGGTCAGGGCTACACGTGTTCAATGATGTTAAATTTCGTTTATCTAACAAAGCCCCTTTCCTGTAAACCGTTCTGTAAAACTTCAAAAATGTGTATGAATATGGCTTCAAAGCATTTTTAACAACTTTTGACATGTACAAAACGTATATGACCACTATTACTGACTGACCTCTTTTGCCATGTTGAAGGTTACGGTTTATAGGCTACAGTTTTACTGGACTTTATTTTGCAGTTATGTTTTATGTAACTAGCATTAGAATTTTGTAAAAAAAAAAAACAACATCCAACTCCCTAAACCTCATCAAACTGAAAAAAAGACGATATTTTTCTGCTAGCTTGAAAAAAGAAAATAACGGTCGGCTAGGCAAATCTAGAGACAAACCTTGGTTCAGAAGCCCTGAAAATCGAATTTGGGTCAGTGTATATAGTACATCTGGCCCCGAGGTTATAAAAGTTTTTTCATGCTCAACTCAGCTGTGCATGAAATTTGTTCTGCTTATAAATCTCGAATTACTAACAAATGCAAATTCTTTCTTGCTAAATATAGCTGAGCAATAAATTTTCTCTGCTAATAAATATGAAAATGCCAACTTCTGTGGCATTTTCATTTTTCATTAGCAGAGAAAATTTATTGCTCAGCTGAGTTGAGCACGAATAAAGTTTTATAACCTCGGGGTCGGATTATGGTGAGGTCGTCCAGATGTGTATCAATGAATTTCGATTAAGATTTCGATTATGTTGCCCTGATTTCCCAGAACAGATATGGTAAAGAAAAGCTTTAAACACGACGGGTATATGTGCACAGGATTTACATTACCATATTCAAGAGACGCTAGTATTTATTGGCGATGTACAAACTAAAGTTGCAAGGACAAATCTGTACAGACGGTAATATGACGGATCCTCAAATCCCCTTATACCTCTCCGTCTGTGTACAGGGGAACACAGACGTTATCATGAGGATGACAGAAGGGGTACCTAAGTCCGCATTTATGATATAAAATGCTCCCGCTCTTTTGGTATATAAAAATCTCAGTATGCCTTTTTTTAAGTAAAAACAAAATCCGCGCTTTTGACATGCCAGTACACGCTTACTTACAACGCCGAGTTACATATAGACTCATAATCAATATGGCCGCAATAAGTAACTAAGTTACTTAACATGTCAGTATGCGCACCGCATTAAATCACTCGACGCGTTTGGTAACGTTTTCGTCGCAAGCAATAAGTAACGTTTTCGCGATACATGTATGTCAAGTTACCGAACGCGAAAAAGGTAACCAACTGTGATAATAGAAGGCTCTCCGCATACATGTGTCTCAATATTGTTGTCGTATGACAAAATAATGCATAGGTAGACGATGAGTGTGAGGACGCTAATGTCGATTTTGTATACTACTACAAAAATGCTCCGCTCTCATGTACTATCTTCCGTGTTTGCCAGACTCAGAAGTAATTTTTAAGAAAAAAAATCCTGCTAACGTTGGTCAAAGAAGACAGGAAAGAGTAAAGTGCCAAATTAAACAGCAACAAGCGACATACTAAAATACCATATATTTTCTGTTATTTTGCAAGGAAAATAAGGTTTGACATTTCATGTGAATAGTCCGAGATTTGGTAAATTTGATACAGTCGGTCTGTTTCAGAGCATTCATTTAATTATATAGTAAAAAAAAACAAAAACAAAAACAAAAAAAAAACAAAAAAAAAAAAAAACAACAAAAAACAAAAAAACAAAAACAAAAACAAAAACAAAAAAAAACAACAAAAAAAAAAAAAAAAAAAAAAAAACAAGACAAAAAAACAACAAAACAACACAAAAAAAAACAACACGCGGCAGGTGTGTGTCTGTGATTGTGTGTAGATGTAGGTCGGGGAGGGGGTGGGGGTGGGGGTGGGGTTCTGAATCTTTATCAGGATCTTACAAGTCAAAATAGTTTAATAAGTGCGTCTGGTAGTAGCAGTTTTACGTAAAAATCGCTTTTGCCAGTCGACTGTCAATAGCGATTTTAACGTAAATCGGCTATTACCAGTCGATTGTCAATAGCGATTTTAACGTAAATCGGCTATTACCGGTCGACTGGCAATAGACCTTTCCTTATATTTTTCATGACTAAAATGCACGGGGATCGCAGACTGCCTTTTTTTCTTTTGATTGTTTCTGAATGTCATATTAAAGTTAAACATGAATAAGTAGTGATAACCTACGAAGGGAGCATCAATGGCCCTGAACAAGCTGGCTGGATGTACAGGCTCTTTTAGGGTTCTGCTCTCGGAGTTTCCATTGACTACCACAGTTTTTGAACAGTTTGATAGAGCTTTACTATATCTATTAATTTACAGGTTTAAAGCCAGCGTAGATACTTAGTAGTCTATTTGTTTGTGTTGAGGTTTTACGGCCCAGTCAACCCAATGGGGTATGTCGAGCGCGGTCAGTTTACCTAACCACACGTTTACTGGACAAGCTTAGTCCTCTTAGCGGTTAACCACTATTGTGCACATTCTTTCGCCAGAAACTGACAACTGGCCTTCTTGAATCAGCGGGAGGGAGAAAATGACCGTGGATAATCTCCACGAAAGAATGTTGCCGACCTCGGCGGGGGTTGAACCCGACACCTCCTGGTTTCCAGTCGGGCGGCGCATCCAACTGAGCCACCGAGGCCGTTTCTTAGCAGTCTATGCATCCGAGCAATCTGATCAGAACCTTTGCTATTCGATGGTACATACCTGAACAGACTGTGTGGATGCGCTGGCTGAACCGAGTCTGCGATGGACGCACTGGTCATAAGGTTCATTTACTTACGTTGCATCTTGTGCACTCTAAAAAAAGTAGAAAATGTCAAGATCTGATTGCCGGGATGGGCAGGCTGGTCTTGGCAACAAAGGTACGCAAGTGAAATGTGAAACATATAAATGACTGTTTCTAAGGCTGGCTAATCGGAGCTGAAAAGATAATCGGTTATCAGTCCTGCCATTATGATCGATAATCGATTAGTAATCACTAAAGATTTGGTCATAATTTTACCTGTCTGAGCATGACTCTTACTTATTGTATGTATTTGATCAGATAGGTCTAAGCAAACAGTGTAGACCCTGATTAGACGCCGCAACCGCGGCGTCTCATCAGGGTCTACACTGTTTGCTACTCATCCATCTATTTAAGACACTAAAGTGGGTAGTACATTGTACTTGTTCAAATTTAGGATAAAGTATGGTTAGGAGTTGAGGTGTCTGAATACTAAGGGTAAATACGGTAAAGTAACAGATACAGAAATCAAATGATCGATTATTAGCAAATCTGTAATGATAACCATTTTTGTGGTATTTATCGATCAATTAATCGATTATCCGATTAATCGTGCCAGTCTTAGCTTTTTCTCATATTGCGATGGAGTATATGAAGTACAGCTTATTTTGCCAGTTTGCCTAATGGTAATGCTTGATCTAGACTGGCCCCAGTCTCCAGTGACTAAATATTTTTCTTATAATCCTGTTTGATAATCCACTTATATAAAACCCAAATGATATCATGACTTTAGAGGTTGGTCACTAGTGTTAGTTTTATTCATTTAAATGACAAGTCGTCTCGATACCTGTAAACTTTCATGAATCTATCCCATGAGGTTCAAGAATTACGGTACTAATTGACAAATTGACGATACGCATTGCCAAGGGCAGATATCTCATCAAACGGAGAGAGAGAGAGAGAGAGAGAGAGAGAGAGAGAGAGAGAGATAGAGAGAGAGAGAGAGAGAGAGAGAGAGAGAGAGAGAGAGAGAGAGAGAGAGTTTTAGTCTTGTTCTTGACATATCGCCACCATGAGATCAACCTACATGTGTGAAATTTCATGAATCTACACACATGCTGTTTACGAGTTATGGCCAGGGTTGAAACCCCCATTATAAACATACCAATGGCAGATAACTCAACGAGAGTTGTCTTTTTTTTCATGACACGTCGACTCAATAAGACAAGCACATTTGCCAAATTTCATGGCTCTACAACATATCCCGTGCGGTTCAAGTTTTATGGCCTGCAATTCACAAACTGACCATGGATACAACGAAACTCATAAGCTGAGAAAAGCTAGAACTATGAGAACTATCTCTTCTTCCGATAACATACACCCATCTGCTACGTTTCAGTTTATTTCGTACGCCTCCAGATACACACTGACCAAATGAGAGGGTCAGGTGGTGTGTGTGTGTGGTGGGGGCGGGGGGAAGTGGGGGGGGGGGGGGGGGGGTGGAGGTGTTAAAGAGAACAAGCCGAAATTGATTGGGCAACTCGTTGGCCATGGCCTGCTGCATTTCGATCAGTCGTGCAATTGTCGTCTGCTACAGTTTTGAATGGCGCATTAATGGAAAAATATAGAACCAGTCAAAACAGGAATGTAACAATAAGCAATTCTTATTTGATACCTGCCTTCTGATGAATTATTTAGCAAGATAAGAAGTAGATACTAAAAGGTAACGGACGGACGGACATATGGATGGACAACGTGAAAACATTATACCTCACCACAATAAGGAACTTGAAAATTACTACATTATTAGTATAGGGCGGCTGGGGATCCATAGTACCGCCATATACATGTACTACTTATATTGTACGTATATTAATACAAATGCGTTAAAATGGGAATAGCTCAGCTGTAATATGTAGAAAGGCTCATTACCGAGTATGCGGATAGTAACGGGCGGGATCAGCCTGCGCATGCGCGCAGTTAAATCTTGGTTGTCCCTTACAGAATCATTGAATATATAGAATGTACTGATGGAAAAAATAATGTTTTGATTAAACTGCGCAGATGCGCAGGCCGACATGTACCTTTGTTATTCGCAGAAGGGCCCTTTTCTCATGTTACTCCTCAATTATACTATTTTTATGGAAGACAACTTTTCAGGGAGACAATTGCCTAATTGTTTTGATTCATTCTGAAAAGGGATCTACTCTAAAAGGAAAGAATTTGCTGCCACAGGCAGCAAATTCTTTCCATTTAGAATAGAACCCTTTACAGAAAGGGCTCGATGTGCTGGAAAACGAGCAGAAAGTATAAAAGTTAAAATCAAGTCTCTCCAGTCCCCTTAATTTTGGTTAACATGAAAAATAAGTATTGAAATAAAGCATGTTAAAAATTAGAACGTTTGTTTTTATACTTAAGCCGGACTTGTTTTTAGTGTTTGTTGTCTGTGAGAAAAACATGGGGGATGAGTAAGGCTAGAAGAGTTCTTGGCTGGTATAAATGTCTGAGAAGAACAATTTGATATGTGAACCGGTTCCTGTTAGACTATAGATACAATATTGCGCAGGTTTTTATTGGCAAATCTGCAATAATTGATTTAACAGTTTCTCTGGGAGATTATGCCGATAATTTTGTACAAAAATAACATAAATCTGCAGTCGGAAGACAAGACATGCCAATAACTATATCTGTATACAGTGATTATAGTCTGAATCAGATGCAAAGATTACGTAAATTACATGTTATTTAAAACTTAAAAGAATTCCATGTGGCGTTATTTAATTTCTACTAGAAAAGGACCCGCGCAAGCGCGGGTTTGACATTAAATTTCAATCCATCGGATAGATTTCACCCTGAAAAAAGAAAGTTCCAAGGTTATTTTTTTTATTTTATTTTATTTTATTCAGACGTAACGTCGCTTTCAACAATCTTTCAGTCATATCACGACGGTGTCTGGATGTGACCGGGAGTTCAATGCTCACTTTAAGAATGCTGCCTCACTGACATGTCACACCTCAGACACATGACGTGATATTCCACCCAGTCACATTATACTGACACCGGACCAACCAGTTCCGTTTTCTCAATGCTGAGGGCAAATGAAAGAGCGGCTAATACCATTTTTAAAGTCTTTGGTATCGGCCGGGGATCGAACCCACAACCTTCCACACGCAAACCGAACACTCTAGTAACTGAGCCACTGCGCCAGTAGGTTCGAAGATATTCGGCCTGCTGATTTGAACGGTTTTTACCATAATTGACCAGCGCCTGACGTACCAACAAAATGACTGGGCTCCCAGGGAAAAATCAGATCAACGTAGGTATCCGCCGAGTTTGATCAGTCTTCGCTATGCACTCAATGGGTTGCTAAGCAGCAAAGGTTTCTACGTGTAGACATTGAAAACTGATCAGACTGGGCAGATTTCCAGGCTGATCTGAGTGCGCTGGGTGCAATTGTCATTTTGTTGATTTTTTTCATGTGAAAAGGACCCGCGCAAGCGCGGGTATGACATTAAGTTTTAATCCATCAGACAGAATTCAACCTGGAAAAAGACAGTTTTATTTATTTTTTATTCAGACTGAATGTCGCATTCAACAATCTTTCAGTTATATCGCGACTTTTGTGTGGATGTGACAGAGAGCTCAATGCTCACTTTAAAAGTGCTGCCTCTCTGACATATCACACCTCAGACACATGACGGGACATTCCACCCAGTCACATTATACTGACACCGGACAGACCAGTTCCGCCTTCTCAATGCCGAGCGCAAACAAAAGAGCAGTTAGTACCATTTTGAAAGTCTTTGGTATGACTCGGCCGGGGATCGAACCCACAACCTCCCGGACGCAAGCAGGGCGCCCTAGTAACTGAGCCACTGCGCCAGTAGGTTCGAAGGTAATCGGCCTGCTGATTTAAACGGTTTTTACCATAACTGAGCCATCGCAAGACAAACCAACAAAATGACTGGGACCCCAGGGAAGAATCAGATCAATATGGGTATTCGCATAGTCTGATCAGTCTTCGCTGTGCGCTCAATGGGTTCCTAAGTAGCTAGGGCTTCTAAGGTTCCTATGGCTTTGGAAAAAAAAGAATTGAATTGTAGAAAGTGAAAACTGATCCGACTGAGCAGATGCCCAGGCTGATCTGAGTCTCCGCTAGGGGCACATGTCATTTTGTTGATTTGTTGGCGGCTCATATATGCAGTGTTGCCGCTAGGTCCAATGTGATGGGGCCATTTGTTGTCCCATAACCATTGTTAAAGGGCCGTCACCTATTTTAAGGGATTCTATTACCTTAAAATTAGCAACACGACTTAATATTGAGGGTCATCAGGACCCCTTGTCCCATTCATGCTTTTAGGTAGAGAAATAGCCCCTTGTCCTCCTCTGTAGATACAACAATGTATATTGGCAATGCGGATATCCTGATGACATGATCGGATCATTTAAAAAATGTTTGTTCCCCGAATGCCTCAGAGGCTTTATGTGAAACTGGATTTGGATTGACCCCGCGGTTTCTGAGATGTTCGAAGAGTGCGGACGATGGAGCCTGCCTATACTGTGTTCACCTATAGGTTAAAGACCAGGCTACAAATCAAAAGGGATTGGTTCACGAATGACAAAATTCTGCCCTGTTTAATATATTGATGAAACTTTTCTAAACATAGGATATCTTCAATAACAACAAAAATAAGTTTGAAAACCAATTGTAATGGTTGCTACGGCAACAACAATACACTACATGTTGTCTTGTAAAATTGTTCATCTCAATAGATTTAATGGCAGCAATCTATGAACAATGTAATTAAAAGCATGATAATTTTATAGTTGTTAAATATTGAATCATAAATTTATGAACAAAATCAACATGACACAGAAAATTTATGTTGCAATGGCAACAAATATATCGAATTTATTCCATAAATTATATATTCTGTTTACTCTGCAATTCCATTTTTTTCACCACTTTGATTGTCAAGTGCTGGATGACAATTTAGAAAGAAAATAAAAAATTATCACTTAAGAAAACATTGCGTTGCCGTGGAAACAAAACTGTTTCCTTTATTGAAATAACATGTGGGGTTTTGGCTGATTTTAATTATGAAAGGTAGAGGTTTATTATTTGATTGGTTTTAATGTGTTGCTAATTAAGTATCTAACTGCGTGAAAAGCAACATTCACATCACTTATCTTTGTGTTTCCCTGTCAACACATATACCTTTATCCCATAACAAAGATGTAAAAAAAAACAAACATGTATTTTAGGTAGCGCGGTAGCTCAGTGGTGAGCGCACTGGCCTTTAGAACTAGAGGTACTGGGATAGACCCAGGCGTGGGAATTTTCGGTGTCCGAACAGGCTTTCCTTTTCCTTTATGTCATTTGCAGTTATGAAATGAAAACAGTGTACCGTCCTTCAGATCGGGATGTTAACTGGAGGTCCCCTGTGCAGGGAAAGTCACACCATGTGCAGGTTAAAGAACCATACGGTAATTCAAATTGGTTACTTGTAGGTCTTCATTTTGCAACCCGGGGTGTACAATGTACACTGTCTGTGTCCGCCTATGAAGTTTAGACGTAACGGAAGAAAGAAGGAAAAGAAAAGCAGTGTTTTACGCCATTGCCCATAAGAATATGTTATTTTTGATTTTCCGTAGTATGATTTGGATCGTACTGAAGTACTGCTTTAGTTAACAGGTTAAACAAGATCAAAATGAAGTAAAAGATGAAACGAAGAAATGAAAAAAGACAACAACAAAAAACAAACAAACAAACAAAAAAAAACAAACAACAACAACAAAAAACTGCTAAACATTAATGTTCATTAAATCACACACACACACACACACACACACACACACACACACACACACACACACACACACACACATACACACACAGATCATCAATGAGACTCAAACCCGAGTCCGTTCGTAGGAGAGGCCACTACACGACAGAGGACAGTATTAAAAACTGACCAAAATGAAAATACTTATTGGCTAGATTTTTCAATGCAGTTTGAACTAAGTGAATCACCTTCCCAGACCCCTCCCCCCCCCCCAAATAGTTTAAAATAAGTGAATCCTCGGGTGTGTGTGTGTGTGTGTGTGTGTGTGTGTGTGTGTGTGTGTGTGTGTTGGAGGGGGGGGGGCAGGTGTAACTTCCTATATATGGCATAGTACGGATGTGCATGCCGAATGGCCCCCTTTTTCAGTGCTGCCGAGTATATGATTATCTCCCCCTTTTTTCAACAAAAAGTATATGACTGACCCGATTTTTCTTGATTCGTATGTGAAAGGCCCACTTTTCTGACATCCCGGTATATGCGTATATTTTTCGCTCAGAGATTTTTGGAGGCTTCTTGTTCTATTGGTATACAATGAAATGACTACGATATTTGTCTAACAACCAGCAATGAAAAATCAAAGGGCAGTATATGAATAGGCCAACATTTTGGACGATCAAGTAAACGAATGGGGCCGATTATTCAAAGGCCATGCAGGTATATGACTGGGGTAGGTTTCGAAATACTGGCTTGCACACCCGTACCAAATTTGCCCCCAAGTTACCCCCTCCCTACCCCCGAGAATGAAATACCTCTCCCGTCCCGTCCCCTCCCCCCGACCCACCCCCTCTCACACACACAAAGAATACTCTTAATTTCGTGTACCATTACGTTTCAATTTTATGTACTTTGTTCTTTGTTGCGGTTCACAGCTTCGTTGTTTACAGACATCAGAAGGCATAAGCTGCTCACCCTCGCATCGCAGTAATGTAGTCTTGTAACAGTCAATCGCAATGCTTTTGAGAAAGTTAAGAGAAACTACAACAGAAGCACCATTTTGTTATGACCAATCGCAAGACTTATGAGAGGCTTAAAAAAAAGTCAATATAAGCACCGTCTTGTAACGGTCAATCGCAAGGTTGATAAGAGGCTCAACAGAAACAACAACCGAAGTATAGTCATGCAACGGCCAATCGCAAGGCTGTTGAGAGGCCTAATAAAATCTACAACAGAGGCACCGTCTTGGTTCGATCAATCACAATGCTGTTGAGAGGCCTAAGAGAAACTACAAAAGAGGCACGTCTTGTAACGGCAAATCGCAAAGCTTTTGAGCGGTTTAAGATACACTACAACCGAAGCACAGTCTTGTAACAGCCAATCGCAATGCTGCTGAGAGGATTAAGAAAATCTACAACAGAAGCACCGTCTTGTAATGCTCAATGGCAAGGTTTTTGAGTGGCTTAAGAGAAACTGCAACAGAAGCAACGTCTTGTAACGGTCAGTCGCAAGGCTTTTGAGAGGATTAAGAAAAACTACAAAAGAAGCACCGTCTTGTAACGATCAATGGCAAGGTTTTTTGAGAGGCTTAAGAGAAACTGCAAACAGAAGCAACGTCTTGTAACGGTCAGTCGCAAGGCTTTAAAGAACCTTAATGGAAACTGAAACAGAACCAAGTCTTGTAACGCTCAATCGCAAGACTTTTGAGTGGCTTAAGAGAAACTACAGCAGAAGCACCGTCTTGTACGGTCAATTGCAAGGTTGATAGGAGGCTTAAGAGAAACAACAACCGAAGTACAATCTTGCAACTGCCAATCGCAAGGTTGTTGAGAGGCCTATAATAAACTACAACATAGACAGCGTCTTGGTTCGATTAATCGAAAAGCTGTTGAGAGGCCTAAGAGAAACGACAACAGAGTCACGACTTGTAACGGCCAATCGCAAGGCTTTTGAGAGGTTTAAGGAAAACTCAATAGAAGCACCGTCTTGTAACAGTCAATCGCAAGGCTGCTGAGAGATTTAAGAAAATCTACAACAGAAGCACCATCTTGTAACGGTCAATTGCAAAGTTGATAAGAAGCTTCAGAGAAACAACAACCGAAGTACAGTCTTGCAACGGTCATCACTAGGCTGTTGAGAGGCCTATAATAAACTACAACATAGACAGCGTCTTGGTTCGATCAATCAAAAAGCTGTTGAGATGCCTAAGCGAAACGACAACAGAGGCACGTCTTGTAGCGGCCAATCGCAAGGCTATTGAGAGGTTTGAGGAAAACTCAACAGAAGCTCCGTCTTGTAACGGTCAGTTGCAAGGCTGCTGAGATAAGATAAACTTGAGATAAGATAAACTACAACTAAAGCACCATCTTATAACAGTCAATCGCAAGGCTGCTGAGAGGTTTAAGAAAATCTACAACAGAGGCACCATCTTGTAACGCTCAATTGCAAGGTTTTTGAGTGGTTTAAGAGAAACTGCAACAAAAGCAACGTCTTGTAACGGTCAATTGCAAGGCTGCTGAGACGCTTAAGAGAAACTGTAACAGAGGCAACGTCTTGTAACAGTCAATCACAATGCTTGTGAGAGGCTTAAGAGAAACTGCAAAAGAATCAATGTCTTGTAACGCTCAGTCGCAAGGCTTTTGAGAGGCTTAAGAGAAATTGCAACAGAAGCAACGTCTTGAAACGGTCAATCGAAGGCTTTTTGAGAGGCTCAAGAGGAACTGGAAAAGAAGCAACGTCTTGTAACGGTAATTGCAAGGCTTTTGAGAGGCTTAAGAGAAATTGAAACAGAAGCAACGTCTTGAAACGGTCAATTGCAAGGCTTTTCAGAAGCTTAAGAAAAACTACAACAAGAACACCGTCTTGTAACGGTCAATCGCAAGGTTGATAAGAGGCTTAAGAGAAACAACAACCGAAATACAGTCTTGCAACAGACAATCGCAAGGCTGTTGACAGGCCTAAGATAAACTACAACAGAGGCATCGTCTTGGTTCAATCAATCAGAAGGCTTTTGAGTGGACTAAGAGAAACGACAGCAGAGGCACGTCGCAAGGCTTTTGAGAGATTTAAGGCAAACTCAACAGAAGCACCTTTTGTAACGGTCAATTGCAAGGCTTTTGAGAGGCTTAAGCGAAACTACCACAGAAGCAACGTCTTGTAACGGTTAATCGCAAAGCTTTTGAGAGGATTTAGAGAAACTATAAAACAAGCATCGTCTTGTAACTGTCAGTCGCAAGGATTTTGAGAGGCTTAAGAGAAACTACAAAACAAGCACCGTCTTGTAACGGTCAATTGCAAGGCTTTTGAGAGGCTTAAGCGAAACTGCCACAGAAGCAACGTCTTGTAACGGTTAATCGCAAAGCTTTTGAGAGGATTTAGAGAAACTATAAAACAAGCATCGTCTTGTAACTGTCAGTCGCAAGGATTTTGAGAGGCTTAAGAGAAACTACAAAACAAGCACCGTCTTGTAACGGTCAATTGCAAGGCTTTTGAGAGGCTTAAGCGAAACTGCCACAGAAGCAACGTCTTGTAACGGTTAATCGCAAAGCTTTTGAGAGGCTTAAGAGAAACTACAAAACAAGCATCGTCTTGTAACTGTCAGTCGCAAGGATTTTGAGAGACTTAAGAGAAACTACAAAACAAGCACCGTTATGTAACGGTCAGTCGCTAGGCTTTTGAGAGATTAAGAGAAACTACAAAACAAGCACCGTCTTGTAACGGCCAGTCGCAAGGCTTTTGAGAGGCTTAAGAGAAACTATAAAACAAGCATCGTCTTGTAACTGTCAGTCGCAAGGATTTTGAGAGACTTAAGAGAAACTACAAAACAAGCACCGTTATGTAACGGTCAGTCGCTAGGCTTTTGGGAGGCTTAAGAGAAACTACAAAACAAGCACCGTCTTGTAACGGTCAGTCACGAGGTGTTTGAGAGGCTTAAGAGAAACTACAGAATAAGCACCGTCTTGTAACAGTGAGTTGCAAGCCTTTTGAGAGGCTTAAAAGAAACTACAAAACAAGTACCGTCTTGTCACGGTCAGTCGCAAGGCTTTTGAGAGGCTTAAGAGAAACTACAAAACAAGTACCGTCTTGTCACGGTCAGTCGCAAGGCTTTTGAGAGGCTTAAGAGAAACTACAAAACAAGCACCGTCTTAAAACGATCAGTCGGAAGGCTTTTGAGAGGCTTAAGAAAAACTACAAAACAAGCACCGTCTTGCAACGGTCAGTCGCAAGGCTTTTGAGAGGCTTAAGCGAAACTGCAACAGAAGCACCGTCTTGTAATGGTCAGTCCCAAGGCTTTTGAGAGGCTTAAAAGAAAGTACAGAACAAGCACCGTCTTGCAATGGTCAGTCCCAAGGCTTTAGAAAAGCTCAAGGAAACTAGATATACTTGATCGATACTCTGTCACTTTTAGAAGGCAACAAGTTTTGATGACTTCCTATTCGTTTTACTGCACACCAAGCCCCTACTAAAATAGGACCTACTATAAATGGAAAGGATTTGCTCCCACGGGGAGTAAATTTATTCCTTTACGAGTTGACACCTTTTTCATTTTGACAGGATTGCTTTCCATGAAATATGTCCTCATTCCGCTTAAAAATAGTTTACGAGTATACAACTGACGCCCTTATAGTGCAAATATAACTACAAGAATATATAAGCCAATGACAAGAACTTATAAATGAATAAATAATTACTACTACAGCTACTACTACTACTACTACTACTACTACTACTACTACTGCTACTAAAACAGAATGACATGTGGGCATGACAGATGCCCCCAATCTTTGAATTTTATTTTTTTTTTCAGAAAATTAAGTCAAGGTCACCGAAATCTTATCAGTTTTTTTTGTAATGTCCCAATTATATATCCATGAAAATTTAACAAGAATCCAACCACTGGTTCATAAGATATTGTGCAGACAAGAAGGTGTCACGCCGACGCCAACGGGATCTCCACCAAAATCAATATGCCCCCCTCCCCGTAGGTTGGGGAACATAATCATTTGGGTCGGACTGGGGTTTCAGTTAATAAGTTTAATTAGCCATACTAGTAACCTGGTGTGTGTGTTGGAGGGGGTGGGGACGATAGGTAAATTGAAATTCATGATAAAAGAGAAACATATTGTTGAAATTTTATTTCGTTTTTCTCTGTGTGTGGCTAGCAGTAAATCCTAGTAATCAAACGTCCAAATATGATCTGCGGGAGTGCCCTGATTGTGCAGGACACTCTAGGTGGATCGTGATTACGTCCGTCTGTCCATCCCGTCTGAATGTCCGTCTCTCTGTCTGATTTGAGTTGATTACTTTTAAACCCCTGGGCATGACGTGTTTACCCCACCTACCACAATATAATAATGATAAATTTAATAATAATAGTGAAAAAAGTAAAATAATAATAATAATAATAATAATAATAATACATTAGTAGAAAAAGTTAAGTGAGAAGTAGGAATTAATTCTGGAAGATAGAAGTGGAATGTCGGAAGTCAGACATAGAAAGTGGGATAGAAAGTGGGAAACCATAAGTAGGAAGTAAAGTCAGAAGTAGGAAGTGAAGTCGAACGTGGTAAATTAGAAGTATGAAGTAGGAAGTCAGAAATAGTGTATCATCAGTCCTACTTCCTGCGTGTGACTTCCTACTTCACACCTCCGGATTCCTACTTTCCATTTCTGGCTTCGTGCTTCCTACAAATTACTTCCAGCTTCTGACTGGCTTATCATTAAAGATAATCTCGAACTGGAAAATCAGAAGCAGGAGGTGAGAAGTGAGGCTCTAGAAAGTAGGACCTTTTGATACATCCTTTTTGATTTCCTTCTCCCGACCTTCCACGTCCAACTTATTATTATTATTACTATTTTTTTCTATTTGAGTTTTACGGCCCTTTTAAGAATATTTCACTCATATCGAGCCGATCGGTCATCAAAGGTGGGAGAAAATCGAAGAACCCAGGGAAAAAACCACCTGACCATCCGTAAGCAGAACTTGGCTTTCCCATATGTGACCCGATCGAGGCTCGAGCCACAGCGGTGAGAAGCCTAATGGATTAAGAGTCAACTCTCCTATCCATTAGGTTACGGGGGCCCGCCCAACTTACTTTCTACTTCTGCATTGCCACCACTTATATATTTTTATTTCGATTCAAACTGTAGCCGGAAAAAATAGAATTTCCAAATTCACGGGCACTATTTGTTTAATTTATTCTAAAACTATCCACAACAAGAGTTTTTTTTTGTATATATAACCAGTAAGAATATAAAGTTAAAAATTGTTAAAACATATAATGAATGAGATTCAGCAACAGCAACGTTATTATTACTAATATTATTATTACAATTATGAACATGATTATCATGAATATTAACAACAAAAAAAAAAAAAAAAAAAAAAAAAAAATTGTTTTATTGAGGTGAGGTTTTACGACCCAGTCAATCCATAAGGGTCATGTCGAGCCGATCAGTTTACTTAACCACACTTTTCCTGGACAGGCATAGTCTTCTACGCAGGTAAACTGTCTTTGTGCACATTCTTTCGCCAGAAACTGACAAACCGCCCTTTTTGAATCAGCGCGGAAAATATAGAAAATATTTTATGATCAATCGCCTCGAAAAAATGTTGCCGGACCCGGCGGGGATCGAACCCACGACCTTCCAACAAAAAAAGACCTAATTTGTGTACACGATACCTGGGCAAACTAACGTTTTAGGTATGCATGTACACGCCTGGCCCCGAGATTATAAAAGATTTCTTTCATGCTCAACTCAGCTGTGCAGAGCTGTTGACATTTTCATATTTATTAACAGAGAAATAAATATGATAATCTATGTTTTCAAAATATTATTAGCAGTTATCAGTAATTCGAGATTTTTAGCAGGACAAATTTCATGCTCAGCTAAAATTGTTTGCGGAAGACACTAGCCTGTTTAAAATAGTAGAATGCCCGATTACTGCCCGATTACTGCTGCTCTTGAATTAAATCTCGACTTAAAGCTCTTATACACTTGGGCAAGCCGTTGGCTTGTTAAATTCAATTCTTTAAAATTCGCATCATTGATAATAAGTAAAAAGCGTACAAAACCACAACACACTCCTTTAATTATGGGGAATACTACCATAAGCGAGGTAACTCAACATAAACATCTCGGACTCGTTTTCTCAAACGACGCGATATGGACAAACCATATTGCTGGGATAGCAGCGAAAACATGGAAAAGAATTGGCTACTTTTAAAAAACGTAATAAATTTATTTTGGACAGATCCTCACTGGAACGAATGTATATATCATGTGTTCGTCCTCTTTTAGAATATGCTAATATAGTTTGGGATAATTGTACAATAGAAAATAAGCGCATAGTAGAAAATATACAGTTGGAGGCTGCTCGAATAGTTACAGGTGGAACAAAGCTTTATTCGATTCAAAATGATTAATGGATTAATGGATTAAACCCAGATTATCTTCAACAGCGTATACCAGAAAGAGTCCAACAATTGTCAAGATACTCTCTTCGAAACTCACAAAACTTCTCTCTTCCAGTCTCACGTACTGTAACTTACTCTACTTCCTTTCTTCCATCTACTATAAGAGAATGGGACTCGCTCTCCATAGCTCTTAAGAACGCGGCCTCCATCGGCTTTAAAACAACCTTAACACTCCTATCCTTACTCCACCAATGCATTACGTTAAGGCACAATTGTCACTAACTGGAAAAATCTACCACACAAGACTAAGACTTGAGTGCAGCTCCCTGAACCATCATTTATATCAAAAGAACCTTATTGATAACCCATATTGTACGTGTGGTCAATTAGAAATATCCACCCATTTTTTCTTGCAGTGTAACAAGTACAATTTGCAAAGGCAGCGTTACCTGGCCGTTATACCGTACCAGCTGACCCTCTCACTCATTCTACACGGGATCCCTGATGAATCAGCGGCTGTAAACGACACGAGTTTCAAGCAAGTTCAGCTCTATGTTATCTCTACGAGACGATTTGCATTCACGAATAGTGATGCCCAATAACTACATAAAAAAATCGATCTGCTATCATCAACAAAAAGCTATGTAATCAGACTGGCCTATGGACTGCAATCGTAAATCTTAGTCGAGACCTTCAGTCACCGGGCGGGGGTGGGGAATGGGAGGGCCATGGAAGCGACATCCGAATTTATCCTTTATTATCATTGTATATGTGTACACACTTATCCTATAATAATAATAATAATAATGATATATATATATATATATATATATATATATATATATATATATATATATATATATATATATGAATGCGTATATGTATGTATGTATGTGTGTATGTGTATGTGTGTATGTAGGTATATGTGTATGTATATATACGTATATGTATATATATATATATATATATATATATATATATATATATGTGTGTGTATGTATATATATATATGTATATGTATACGTGTATGTATGTGTATGTATGTATATACGAGTATATATATATATATATATATATATATATATATATATATATATATATATATATATATATATGTGTGTGTGTGTGTGTGTGTGTGTGTGTGTGTATATATACGTATACAGGAATATAATTGAGAAATCACGCTGTATTCTTGAAATAACAAAATGTTTAAATGGTATTTGATATATTTGCATGTTGTAATATGTATATATTTTGCATGCGTGCGAGGAAATCGACTCTATAAGCTTTAAAGCTTTCGTCCTGATCCTCTAATAGAACCAGCGATCGATTACGAATGTATGTTTGTATTTTCATAAAAAAAGAAGAAATTAATATTGTTTAAACCAAGCATGAAAACAGTTTTATAACATCGAGGCCTGATCATCCGAGTAGAGTGCGGTTGAATTACATGCAAACATTGTGCGGTTGAAAGTTTGGCGGGACAATGCACGAGCAAAAGATAAAAAAAATTGATTTCGGGTAGTAAATACACATGGAACTATATATTTCTTTCGGCCATTTTAGATAGCCCTTATACCACTGCCTTCAATACCTTTCTGGACATAGTTTGCCGCACAACTTGGCTCCTAAAACGTTGCAAAGTCGTGAAACCGCAATCGCAGACAAAACACTGAAACCACGAAGCAGTCATTCTTCGCCGAACAAACCTCAATGCCATGATTCGCGCAACAAGACGGCTGCATGCATCAGGTAGATACTTATCGCAGCGAATACCTTGCAATTTCTGCTTAACCCATTTACACCGAGTGGACTCTTCTACCTCACCTCTTTGGACAGCTCCATATCCTATATAAGGAGTGTCTGATTAGTTTTTATTTTTACCAGAAAATTCTATATTTACTGCAAACAGCGTTCTACGGCGGCGTCTGGTCTGGGTCCTACCCTGTTTGCCAGTGTCCCTTCTTATGGGACGCCAGATCCATTTAAAGGCTCCATATTCCTCAAAAACAGACATTTTTTTACTCAAGAAAAATTTAATAAATTGATATATAGTATTAATGCGATCATGAAATGTGGCAGCTTACAATCTGTAAACTTACAGTAAGTCTCTCGTTTTTGAAATGGATCAAAAACGAAATGATTTTTTATCATGTCTCTGAACTAACTGAAATTTTACAGGCTGTCAGGTGCCAATTTTTAAGATTGTATTAATACCATAAATCAATTTATTAAACATTTCTTGGATAATAAAATGTATATTTTTTAGGAATATGGAGCCTTTAAAGATTGAAGTGCTTACAACCACTACACCAGACGAAAATTTGTTTTTGTGTGTGTTTTGAAATAATTGCACAATGGTTTGTCAACGAATTTTAACTCTGAAATAGACTTTCTTTGAGATAAAACCTGTTTCAGTTCATCAATAACAACTTTTTTCAGATGTGCATATTTCTGCCTCTGTCGTTTTTCTTTCTATTTCTTACGACGATTTTTACCCAGATTTTTCTAATGCACTTGGTTGAACTTACTGTAATACATTCAAGGCTTTGTTTTCAGACAAAAATAAGACCTGACATTTCATGTGAAGAGTGTGTCTAGCAGATTATTTGCATGAAATTTTAAATCTTGTTTTCTCTTAAATAACAAAAAAAAAAAAAAAAAAGAAACAAAAAACAAAAAAAAAAAAAAAAAACAACAACAAAAAAACAAAAAACAAAAACAAAAACAAACAAACAAAAAAACAAAACAAAAAAACAAAACAAAAAAAAAACAACAACAACAAACAAACAAACAAAAAAACAACAACAAAAAAAAAACAAAACAAAACAAAACAAAACAAAACAAAAACCAAAAAAAAAAAAAAAAAAAAAAAACAACAACAAAAAAATCCAAAAAACAAAACAAAACAAAATAAAATCAAGAACAAAAACAAAGTAGTTCAAAATATCGTCTGCTGAGGCTGCGATTGACAATAGCTGACGTATGACTAAATCTGTCTGTCAAGAGTAGGAGAAGAGAGGCTACTTGTATATACTTTGATACTGCTTTAGTAGAGAGTTATCTACTACACATCGGATTGTTGGCAATCCGGAACGAAAAATGAAATCGACGAACGCGGAGCAATTTAATAATTAACAACTTTTTCGACTGCCAAAAACGATTATTTGGCAATCGAAAACGATGAATCCGCGTTCGTCGATGATAAAATACTCGTTTTTAATAAAATTATCCGCGTTCTTCGACTCTTTCGACCGTTCGCGACTATCGCCTATCCGGTGTGTCTACCTCGTTTGCAAGTCTGCCCATGTTCATGTGGAAATCATTTTGCATGTCGGATAATAAAACGTAGACAACCATTTACCAAATCAAATAAGGGTCATCCCTTGTCAATTTAGGTTTTTTGGCTTTGTAAATTCAGAAAAATGGTCATAATTTTGGCTTTTGTGAAGCGTCCGTGTTGCCGACCGATCGACCAGATCACGGGCTCGGGTTCGACTCCAGCTGAAGAGCTTTCATTATCCTTCAATAGTCTCGATATGAATTAAATAATGTGTAAGGGACATAAAACACCAAATCATCATCATCATCATCATTATCAGCATCAGCATCAGCAGCTGCAGCAGCTGCAGCAACAGCAACAGGATCATCGTCATCAGTTTGACTTCTGTCACAGATTTCCAGTCTGTTAATACCTGAATGGATACAACTCACAGTCCTATTCAAATTACAGTCGATCTCGTTTCTCAACTTCGCTTATCCCGAATAACCGCTTATCTCGAAGTGAAATCTGGTCCTTATATTTTAACATGGAACTCTCTGCAGTTATTTCTAAATACCTATGTAAACAAGCAACAACACACAATGACTTATTCTGAGGGAAACTTTCTATAAATAATTCTTCCAAATGATTCCCAGGTTTACTCTGTTTAAGAAGATCACCAAATCTGACTTTTTACATCCTGAGCAGTAAGCTCCAAATTCCTGATGTCGATCACGCACAAAAATTGAGTTCTTTGACCAGTAGTCAAAGCCAGCAAGGTAACAAGCTTCTTAGACACATCCCTCAATGACCGATTGGAAATATCGACAGTGGCAAGGTGGTTTAACACTGTATTTACATCCCATGTGGAATTGTAACGAGGGAGAGATGGTTTTGTATTAAATATTCCTTTCATAAATCGTTTGACTAACACCTGAGATCCTATTTCTTTATTTGACACAACTGCCACCAAACTAGAAATTGCTGACTTTGCTGTATTAATCCCACTATATCCAATTCCATCGTCAAATAGGTTTGACAAGAATTTTAGCACATCTTTGATAAGTGGGTCAAATTTATTAACCTGTTCCCTATCACAAAATGACAGCCATCTGCGTACATACGACCAATATTGTTTTTTGGTAGACGCCCTCCATGATGATACGATAATGTCTGCAGAGTTTTCTGGAATTCCTTGACCAATGATGATATTCCGGATATCTTGAAAACACCCAGTCTCATTTTTGTTAGTGGGTGTCGCTTCTGACTGTTCTTGGGAAGGCTGAGGCAAAATTCTGGTTTCGGCAAAAGATAAGGTTGGTGACATATCATGTTCAACAGTGTCGGGAACCATGGTTGTGTATGAAAAACTGGTGCTACAAGGATCACTGTCGCTTTGTCTTGTTGTACCTTCTGAAGCACTAGTCCGAACAAGCTAAAAGGAGGAAAAAGATAAGAGTTATTAGTCCAAGTTAAAGAAAAAGCATTGATAGCTACAGCCTTTGGGTCAGGAAGGTATGACACGTATTTATCCAACTTATAATTATCCTTGGATGCAAACAAATCTATGTCCAATGGGTCAAACTGATTTTGAACCATCTGAAAAGCCTCCTGCGACAGTTCCCATTCCATGTCGTCATTCAAAGTTCGGCTTAGCCTGTCCGCAATATAGTTGGTCTTCCCCGGGATATGGAAAACTGACAACCAGATATCTCTGGTCAAACACCAAACCCATATGTCTTTAGTCAACACATTTAGTGGAAGTTTCCTACCTCCCATTTTGTTCAGATATTTTATCGCTACAGAATTATCAAGAAACAGTTTAATATGAATATGTTTCATTGAGGAGCAAAATTGTTGAATCGCAAGAAAAGCTGCTTTCATTTCAAGGAGATTTATATGACACTCTTTCTTAGAGTCTGATCAAACACCGCTTATGATTTCATGAGAACACTTGTTTATGGCACCCCAACCACACATAGAACTATCTGACTCAATAACTAGGTCAGCTTGCTGGAGAATAATAGGTTTATAGGCGTGTTTCACATGTTTAATCCACCACTTTAAACAATCCTTTGCATCTTGAGACAAAGTCATTTGTACATCGAAATTTCCCTTACTCAGTTTCAGTGCCTGATCTTTTTCAATTTCTAACGCCTTATAATAAAGTGGCGCATATCTGACCCCTGGTTCACTTGCAACAAACTTGCCGATGAGTTTAGCTACATCTCTGATAAGAATTTTGTCCTGTTTTATCATATGACAACAGTCTTCAAATATATCACACGCCTTTTCAGTTGTAAGCCGCACTGTCATCTCAACAGAATTAATCACAAATCATATAAAAACAATTTCCTGAGTAGGTATCAAGATAGATTTATCCGGATGTACAGTAAAACCTAGAGTGTCAACAAGCTCAAGTGTTTCACAAATATTCTCTGAACAATTGTCTCTGTCATCACCCTTCAGTAGGGAGTCGTCAATGTAAGTGGAATTACAAAATCCAACCTTACGAAGAGATGAAAAAACTGGTTTAAGCACTTTCGTATAGACCCGAGGAGCTGATGCTAAACCATTAGCCAGCACTGTGAAGGCATAAAAAGTATTTTGCCAGTGAAAAACAAGCCAGCCCTGACTGTCTCTACTAACAGGAATACTGTAATAGGCATCTTTGATATCCAAAGTTCCGAAATAGCAGTTTGGAGTTACTAATGTAAGCACAGATTTAAGTGTTTCCATTTTGAAATGTTCACGAAGTTTCAGTATTAATCGATAATTACCATCTCGCTTGGGCCGTAAAAATATAGTTGAGACAAACTTCACATCCTTCTCCGAAATAATTCTGATAACCTTATTACTCAACATTTTCTCTACTTCAGAAGACACTATGCAATTCTCTTTTTCATTAAAATTGATCTCGTATTTTGAAATTTTTTCAGGTGGAGAAAGTTCAAATTCAATATCATAACCATATCTCACAATGTCAAGGATCCATTTATCTGAAGTTATATTCAACCAAGCATGAAAATTTTTTGTTATTTTTCCTGCTACAAAATTATCTGGATTGTTCTTAAGTGAAATTATCGGAAAGGTACTTACATTGATCTCCTTAGATATAATAGTCTCGTTTGTTTTCTTTACTGTTTTCGGCCCTGACCTTGACTCTTTGATTTCTTCTGAAAAGGTTGGGGCCTTTTGTCCAAAAAAGATTTCCTGTTGGTGTCTTTCTGTGAATGTCTTGACCGTTTATATGCTTGGTGTTGGCTGTATGACAATTTTCTTTTGGGTCTAGTAACTGAAAAATCACAAGTGAGTTTCCTAGTTTCATTAAGATCCTTGATTTGCTTGTGCAAATCGTCACCAAACAAATTCTGTGGGATAGGAGTGGCTTGGTTGCACAATTTCCTATACTCCTTTGATATGCTAGGTTTCAGCATATGTCGCCTAAGATTAGATGCATCTCTGTGAGCATACGCCAGTAGCTGGAAAGCATCGCAAGCTAAGTCAAATGTGTCATTCTGGCTTTTCTTCTCTATACAGTTATTCATAATATGGATGATAGGAAACATAGCTTTGGTAATTAGCATCTGATTCTTGTAAAAAAGTTTGTCATTTGATTTGTAAGTTTCTTGCAGGGATTCAGAATTCCATATTTCAGCATTAATAAGAGGCACTCGCACCCATTCACAGTTCTCGGGGGTTGCATATTTGCCTGTAATTTCCTTAACGCAGATGCTGAAAAAGTAGATTTAAGACCCATGTTCACTGTGTTAGCTAATTTATCATTTACTTTCGGTCCATAAAACTCCTTTTGTTCAAACTCCAAAGACAACTTGTCAAGTTTGTCCATATTACTAGACGAAGATTGCACTTTAGTAACATCCTCTTTTGACAATTCTGTCGCCAAATCTTTAAAAATGGAGCTCGAATTTCCCGATCTTATTTCACCTTCTTCCTCCGAGTCGGACGAAAAATTATGTTCTTCTGACGAAACGTCTGAATACTCGTTGTCACTTATTTCATGAGACTTCTTGGACGATTTCTTTCTGCTTTCCCTGTTATTGTCATTCGACGGAAAAGGGGTTTCATTTTGATCACAAGAAGTCGCCCGACTCGGGATTTGTGCGGAAATCTTCTCCTCGATCTTTTTCACAGTTTGCTCCAGCTGATTAAACTGCATTTGCATCGTATTTTGTGAATAAAATCCTCCGAAAAAAGGATTTGGAGCGGTAAAATTAGCTCCCGGAAACCACGGCGGCAGCAATTGTTGTTGTGATCTCGCCGAGATCTTGCCAGGTGACGTTTCCATAGAGTTGGTCTCGTGACTCGCCATAAAAGGCATGTTTCTAGAAATAGGTGGAATCGAGGCTCCTTGCCGGAATTGATATAATGGCGGCCGCTGAGAAAAATCCTGACCCGAAGAAAACACAGAAAAATCAGATTCTTTCGATCTACATGTTGATGCCCCGGATTTCCTCTGCGGAATTTTTTCTTTTGAATGGCCCGACACGGAGACGGCAACGCCATCTTCCGTCTGTACAGTCTGATCTGTACCTTCGTTCTCAGAAGCCTCTTCCAGAACTATAGAATCTTGGCTTGTTTCCGCCATGATGAAAGACCTTTGTCCTCGCAAGGTAAAAGGCCAAACAAAAATCTGGGCCAATCAACTCAACTACGGCACATCGTAAATCCAAATTAATTCCAGTGGAGAGAAAACTGACGATAACCACTGGAGTTCACAATGAAAACGAGAAAAACTCCGAAAAAACGTAAAATATATCCTTATTTCTAAATGATGAAGGCACTTGGAATTATCACGTCCCAGAAACAACACGCTCTGTAATTTATCACGTGACCAGTGACGTGCTCACTCCAATAATCCCAATTGGTTGCTAGGATAAACAAAATATTATGGAAAAGAGGAGAAATTGCTCCTGAGGAGCAATATCTCCTCTTTTCCACAATATTTTCAATATATCTCTAATAGCATATTCAAGTGTGAAATGTGGTTGTTCGATTTATTTTTTCCTCAATTCTGCATCTTATATGTCGAGGTACTCAAAGTACTTCAGGGAGTCCCTTGGACTTCGTGATAACGAAAGTCGACTGTATTAAAAGGGGCTCTCTAGAAAAAAAGTGAATTACATGCAGTGTGTGGGTACCGTACCGTAGATACAGTAAATTAAATCACATGGATGATAAAAGTTCCAACGTTATCCATCAAGTACCCCATATTTGATCTGAAACAGTCTTGATCTGTAAATGATAAAACTCAGTATGTATCTTTTTCATGCTGAACGGTCTCTGGTTTCGTAATAAACAGTAGATTCAAGGTTAAAATACTATTGACAGTCTTTTGGGATAAGATATTACATGTTATGACAAAGGTAACTGATAGAATTTTTTTTATAATTACATAAATTGTGCCAATTTATAGCAGACTGCATGTAAAATAAGCGTTTTATATGACAGGTCCAGTGACATCCCAGTTATAGCACAAGGACAACCCGCAGATGATTTATTATCTGCCGTCAGAGTGGCTTGCGTTTCTATGTTTGGGCACATTTGTAAATAAAATAAGGAGAATAAAATAATATAAATAAGTGCAAGTAAGTGTTTTGTTTGAATTAAAAATACCAAAACAAATGTGGTATATACAGCCATTGCAATCCAGTAGAATTCGAACTGATATGCTCAGCTAGAGGCTTGAAATTTTGGATTTAGCAAGTCTAACCCTTTCATCTCCGAATTTCTGAAATGGTCTCTTCCAGCTTCGACTTTGGACTCATGAATTGTAGCAAATACGCCTTACAGTCACAATTCAAAACAGAACAGCAAACAGTGCAGATCCAGATGAGATGGCTCATGATGAGCCATCTCATCTGGATCTTCTCTGTTTACTCAGGTACTTGTTTTCGTCTGCAAGACTGAACGGGTTTGGTATAAAACTGTCTGGACAACGGACAACAAAGAAACTGGTCAGACTGCTGTCTGATCTCCCTCTTTATTCTATTATTCTAAGCATATAGCAAAAACAGATTTTAAAGTGCTTGGGAGCCGAGTGTAAATGGGGTTTATTGATAATCAAAATTCCATATATATATATATATATATATATATATATATATATATATATATATATATATATATATATATATATATATATATATATATATATATATATATATATATATATATATATATTGAAATTGCTGCGCGCTGTAACGAACATGTATTGTTATTATAGACGCTTAGTGGAGGGCACTTACCGGGAAAGGCGCCTCCCTCTGATATCTGAGTTGATTTGTTTCGCGAGTCGTGGCAGTTGATGTGTGTTCGGTGGATCGTAGGTCGGGACGCTGCTTTACTGTTCGTCGCCACCTACTCTTCACCATTTTTCTTTCAAACATTCGGGGTTCAGTGCTGCCATTGAATTGTTAAATACGGAAACGTGCGTGCGTCCACCATACTAAATTTGACACGGTTCTGTTTTGATTAATTTCTGGGTCGATGCCGCTGCTGACGGTCCTTCTCCGAGGGTATTATTAGACTAGTAATGCACTTAAGTACTGGTATCAGTGCTGTGGTACTTAAATGAAGTTATCCTTATGCTGTTTCCATTATTAAATTCCTCAAATACTTCTAAAGATAAGATAACTTCATTGGAGAAGTTATTCTTCGCGGGCATAGGCTTTCCAGTTTTTTGTTTGTTTTATTAAATCTGGTGCTTGCTGTAATGAACATCTCACACCTGTTGTCTGATATGTCAAGCCTAATTTTCTTTGAAAAATAAAAACAAATCTCGCTAATGAATGGCCTTGTCCTATTATGTTAACAATGAATGTCCTTATCATACCGTAGGCTGACATTGATAGCCCATATCATACTATAAGCTGACAACGAACGCCCTTATCATACTATAAGCTGACAACGAATATCTTTCTCATACTATATGATAACATGGAATGTCTTTATCATACTGTAAGCTGATGATGAATGCCCTTATCATACTGTAAGCTGACAATGAATGCCCTTTTCATACAATAAGCTGCCAATGAATGACCTTGTCCTATTGTAAGCTAACATTGAATGCCATTATCATACTATAAACTGCCAACGAATGCCCTTATCATACCGGAAGCTCACAATGAATGCCCATATCATACTATTAGCTTACAATGAATACCCTTATCATACTACAAGCTGACAATGAATGTCTTTATCATACTATAAGAATACAATGAATGTCCTTATCATACTATAAGCTACTAATGAATGACCTTATCCTATTATAAGCTGACAATTAATGTCATTATCCTACCATAAGCTGACAATTAATGCCCTTATCACGAATCGTCGCCTGCATATGACATGAGGGCCATTTTCATGCTTTTTTGCATTTTCATTTCGCGACGTTTTGATATGAGAAATATATTCTCGTAGAAATCAATTGTATGACACTACGTTAACAAACCTCTGTGAAATATGTACCGCGTAGCCGCATCAAATGGATGCTTTTTCAACCAAAATATAGAGATATTTATTTTTTCTTTTATTTCTCTACAAAAACATATGTTGTAGGTGTTCTTTAGAAGCGCCTGTCCGAACGACTTCTAATAATAACCGCAACATATATATTCGTGAAGAAATAAGAAAGTGTTACCTGAATATCACTCTTATATAGAATTATGTTAGCTATACTATTTTAACCATATAATAAAGGTAATTGAGGTATCTCTCATTAAGCAAAATTAGGACTGATTTATTCAATGCAAATTTGAAAGAACTAACAACACGAAATAGAGTTAAAAAGCTACAGAGTTCTGAAAATTCGTCAAAACATTCGCCGAATAATTTATACCTCTGCATGCCCCTGTTTTACTGTTTATTATTGCATAAAAAGCAGTGTATCACGTTATTAGCCGTACATCAACCGGCGAAAAGTCGTGTATTAACAAGGCAATTTACGCGCTGTTAATGCACGGCTACGCAACGTTCAATATGTTCGTACCGGGGCCACAGATTTGCTGCCATTACGAGATGTGTACTGCCCGGCCCTAGAACGAGCATAGTCCGTGGAAATTGCGTTCGCGAGACATCGGTGAAAAGGCGAAACAAAATAGTGTAAAATATAACGCGAAATGTAGAAAATGTTTTCAGACTTTATGCAATAATTGCGATCGAACATGGTTTTCAATGCATTCCTCGGGACCTGACGAATGTTAATGCATGAAAAACTATGTTTGAGCCCTATATTATAGAAGAACATGGGGTGTACATTACATGGACGTGTTTACGTAATAGAATGATAGGTAACATAAAATATAAATAACGAAGGGCCGTATGATTATTTCTCTCTAAGTATTTTTCTCAGCTTCAACGAAAATTACAAAGATATTGAATCATTTACTGCGTCCAACATCATAAACTGTAATTTTAATATATTTTTTTTTCTTTAAAGTAAACATTCCTTTGTTACCGTCAATTGTATTTTGTACCTTAAATTTGAATGTAAATTTAATACTTCCATACACTTTGCAAAACAGCTAATTCAATTTTCGATTAAGCATCTTAATCTAGTGACTGTATACATACTTCTTGTGCTAAAAGACAGACGAAAAGAGAATTCAATAACAGCGGGTTAGCTTGTCTAGGTATTTTAACAGTTTTTCTTCTCATTTCAGGAGTCTCAAGTGCTGCGTTTCTATCATCTTCGAGAAATCGTTAAATCATCTTCTTCAGTGTTATTACCGTTTTAATTGCTTTCCTTCTAAACAGAACAAATCTGTACAGTTTGTGTTTTATTCCATGAGACATTTAGAACTATATGAATCTTTCATTGGTGTGCGCATAGAAATAAATCATCACAAGGACATTGTCTGGCATCACGAGGCGCTCTTCCCGAGGGATTTTTATATTATACACACACACACCAAACACCCTTGATAAATTCTTCTTGCGTACCTTTCAGTTCTTCGATACCCAAAACTGACGTCCTCTAATCTATTGCATACAATTTTCAATCCTGACTGAATTAACCCGTTGTAGTCGGGAGACCTGTAAAGGGGTAATTGGCAAACAGTGCAGACCCAGATCAGACGCCACAGAACGCGGCGTCTGATCAGGGTATCCACTGTTTGCAAATAGTTTAGCTATTTTTCTCTATGAATATGCAAATCTCATAGCCGGACATACCTAAAATTGAAATTGGACTCTTCCAGTATATAGTGTGGGAGAGTCTATTCAGTCTACAATGGGTTAAGGGGAAGTGATACACTTTCAAAGGAGACATCTTGTTGTTTGTTTTGCCTCCCTTCTGAAAATGTGTTCATTCTAAAAAGAAAGAATTTACTTCCCATGGGAGCAAGTGCTTTTTATTTCGAGTGGATATCTTTTCACAAAGGACTTGGCTCATGGGAAAGCAAACAGGAAGTCACAAAAGTAGTTTGTATTGTTGTACAAAATAGCGGAAATTGTACCAAGTATTCCCTTAACTTTCTTCAGGTGAAGTGGCTTGTTTGGGGTATCACATTTAACCTTTAACACTCTCTTGGCTAATTCAGCAGACAACAAATTGGTGATATTTTTCTCTTTTTCCCAGAAAACAGGATTTGGCATTTCATGCAAATTGTCTCCAGAGATTTGGCATTTCTTGCAAATTGTCTCCAGTGGAGACAAGGTCACTGTCTGGCATAACCAGGTCACTGTCTGGCATCACGATGCCCTCCTCTGAGACAGTTTGCATGAAATGCCATATCCTATTTTCTGGAAAAAATAAATAAAAACAAAACAAAACAAAAAAAAAAAAACAAAAAAAAAAAAAACAAAACAAAAAAAACATCACCATTTTGTCGTCTGCTGAGAATTTTACCCTGAGTGCTGAGTTTTGATAGAAGATTGGGCGGTTTAAACTTCACTACCTTATAGATTAAAACAAAATAAGAAAGCTAAACAGCTTTGATACGACCTACTAGTCATTGGAATGGGCTTTAACCGACAATATTATGTGAAACTAATAAATGATATAAATACCATTAAAGGAAGAAAAAACAAAGAGTTGCGTAGGGGATAGGGCTGGATGCCTTCATATCTTCAGCAAAGATTATGCACTGAAAGGCAAAAGTGGTCTACACTGGTACTTCTATTTTAGCAGGGTCACAGCGTTTCCTTCAAGAAATGACTACTGAGTGTAGATGACTACTGAGTGTAGATGACATGCGCCCATCGACGACTCAGCTGTCTGATCACAATATCTGACACTCCTTGGATAGCCAAGGATCCAACACGTCTTCTGTCGGATAGCAAAAACTCTGATCAGACTGAGTCTTCGCTGAGCGCATATGCAATCTAGAAGAAAATGCTGTGGCCCGACTCGTTTGTTATCATTGGACGGATTCTCTGAGAATAATGTTTACACAAAACACGTATCAGTATCTCATTTTAACGTAACGTAGCAGGAGGAAATCTCGCCTTGTATTTTTTATAAGTCCAGTTCAGATTCATTTTTCACAACAAGGTATCTTTGGGTTCCCTAACAGTTACCCAACATAAATAATATTGTCCGTAAAATGTATTAACTGTATACTACCAACATGCATTGTCATTAATTTCAACAATTTCTTCAGCACATTTCAATTTCCACAATCATACAGTACTTCCAAAAGTTCACAATTAATCACCAATTGCCTTGTCTTCACGTTCTATAGTTACATCATATAAGGAATGTATTCGCAGTATCTCTCGTAACAATATTCATGGCGACTTTTGTCGTCTCCTGATAACCTGTGCAAACAGTTTGGACCCAGATCAGGCCCGACAAAATGTCAGGCCTGATCTGGATCCAAACTGTTTGACACTTTAATAGTATTCCTGAAAGATTTTGTTTGAAAAAAGTTAATTATATATAAAAAAAAAAAAATAAATAAATAAAAATAAAACGTCCACAAACGATAAAAATGCATGAAAAATTACTCAGTATGCAAAGAGTTAAGACTGCTCGAACGCGCGGATCTAGACCCTCGTTGTCCTCGTATGACATCAAAGCCTATTTGCTCTTGTTGTCTCACAAATTATTATTAAATTAAACGCTTTGATGCCTTCGACATCTCTGTTATGTAGTCAGGAATCAATAAAATAAAACATCCAAATTATTGCTGAGTTTAAGAAACATTATTTGTGGTAATTTTGATATAACCTTACTATTTCCAAAAATTAAGCTGCCCCTAGTTTGCTATAAAAGACTTCTGAGGACTCTGCAATAAAGTATTGTAGGGGAAAATATTGTCTTAAGTACATTGTTTTCTAAACTAAGCTACGTAGCAAAGTTAGGTAAAGGGAGGTAAAAATGTTATCTATTAAATAGTGATTATAATCGAATTACTTTTAAAGGTTTTTCGTATATTTGTATGTATTTCTACGTATTTTTATGATAAGCATATATACTTCTTGCACAATGAGTGTTCAGATTCTTCAGAACCTAAGTGAGAGCATAAATTATTTTCGTGAAACTTAGAGTGTCAGAACACTTATTCTTATTTATGTTACGGACATATAATTATAAAATTACAACAGCCTGGGAAAATCAGTTTGAAACGAAAGCGAAAGTCCTGTGAGTTTTTATCATATCTGAAGTAGGTCCGGTATCAAGCTTAAAGGCCACCTGTATTTAGCAATCAATTCTCTTAACTCTTTGCATGCTGGGTAATTTTGCATGCTTTTTTGTCGTCGGTGGATTTTTTTTTAAAACAATCTTTTTTTCAAAAAATCTTTCAGGAATACCATCATAGTGTCAAACAGTTTGGACCCAGATCAGGCTCGACGTTTTGTCGGGTCTGATCTGGGTCCAAACTGTATGCAAGGGTTATCAGCAGACGACTGAAGTCGCCACTAGCAGGGAAAAGGTGAAAATGCTTCTATTTCAGATCCCAATTAATATAAACGAGGAAATTAGCCTGTCTTAAGCTAGACCTGTCTTAAGCAACCACCTTTTGGTATTCTCATAGGTGCTTGTTAAACACGGGGTTGACTGTAATTTGTTTCATATCATATTGAAATACCAAAGGTATGAAAATTACTAAACATATAACTGTATTAGTATGTCCGTAGTTTAAATATTAAGTCTCATTTTCTGTCAAAAATGAGTAAAACATCTTTAACGGTTGCCTGATTTTATATATTGTCTGCAGGTTAAAAATTACGATTCTAACTTCAGAACCTCCCGAAGTTAGGTTACGCCCCTTTTCTGTGGGCGGTTTATTAAGAGGGGCGGGGGTGGGGGTGGGTGGGTGAGTGGGTGGGTGGGTTGAATGGATGGGTGGGGGAGGATTCTCTGTCAAATAGTTTTTACCACACTTCTGAAAAAGGATCTACAGTCTATCAGGCGAACTTCGATGGCTCGAACATCTTTGAGACCGTGGAAATTTGGTCGAGATATGGGTAGTTCGAACCATTGATGGTTAATCATGACGCCAGGTCAGGAAGCAAATGGCGAAAATTTAGGGAAATCTTTTTGATCCTCTACACAAAAATGGTATATTGATTGTATTCGTTAGAATCGCCTCATCGATGCAAAGGTTCTAAGAAGTACACACAACATACAATTTCATAATAAAATAAGAAAATTTCCTTAAATTTTGTTTTCTTTAGATATCGGAAGAATTTCGTAGAAAATCGAGCTGTTGAGGTTCGACTGTACATACTCTAAAAGATGGAATAAGGCTCAGATTAGGAGCAAATTATTCAACTTTGAGGAGATGATGTTTCAGAAGGGGCTTAGCGTGCAGAAACGCAAGCAGAAAATCACAAAAGTTATCTCCCTTGGCGGAAATGGCGGACAAACTACCAGGCGTATCTAGTCTCCTTAATTAGAATGCAGGCAAACCCCGCAAAAATTTCCTCCCTTGGTTGAAATGGCGGAAAACAGACCAGGCGTATCTAGTCTCTTCAATTAAAATGCAGGCAAACCCACAAAAGTTATCTCCCTTGGCGGAAATGGCGGACACTCTACCAGGCGTATCCAGTCTCCTTAGAAACTCCACAAAAGTTATCTCCCTTGGCGGAAATGGCAGACACTCTATCAGGCGTATCCAGTCTCCTTAATTCAAATACAGGCAAACCCACAAAAGTTATCTCCCTTGGCGGAAATGGCGGACACTCTACCAGGCGTATCCAGTCTCCTTAGCAACTCCACAAAAGTTATCTCCCTTGGCGGAAATGGCAGACACTCTTTCAAGCGTATCCAGTCTCCTTAATTAAAATACAGGCAAACCCATAAAAGTTATCTCCCTTGGCGGATATGGCGGACACTCTATCAGGCGTATCCAGTCTCTTGATTTAAATGCAGGCCAACTCCACAAAAGATATCTCCCTTGCCGGAAATGGCGGACACACTATCAGGCGTATCCAGTCTCTTGATTCAAATGCAGGCCAACTCCACAAAAGTTATCTCCCTTGCCGGAAATGGCGGACACTCTATCAGGCGTATCCAGTCTCTTGATTTAAATGCAGGCCAACTCCACAAAAGTTATCTCCCTTGCCGGAAATGGCAGACACTCTATCAGGCGTATCCAGTCTCTTGATTAAAATGCAGGCCAACACCACAAAAGTTATCTCCCTTGCCGGAAATGGCGGACACTCTACCAGGCGTATCCAGTCTCTTGATTAAAATGCAGGCCAATTCCACAAAAGTAATCTCCCTTTGCGGAAATGGCGGACACTCTACCAGGCGTATCCTGTCCCCTTAATTAAAATGCAGGCCAACTCCACAAAAGTCATCTCCCTTTGCGGAATTGGCGGACACTCTATTAGACGTATCCAGTCCCTTGATTAAAATGCAAGCCAACTCCACAAAAGTTATCTCCCTTGGCGGAAATGGCGGACACTCTATCAGGCGTATCCTGTCCCCTTAGTTAAAATGCAAGCCAACTCTACAAAAGTTATCACCCTTGGCGGAAATGGCGACTCTCTACAAGGCGATTCCTGTGCCCTTAATTAAAATGCAGGCCAACTCCACAAAAGTTATCTCCCTTTGCGGAATAAGCGGACACTCTATCAGGTGTATTCAGTCCCTTGATTAAAATGCAGGCAAACTACACAAAATGTTTCTCCCTTGGCGAAAAAGACAGACACTCTAACAGGCGTATCCAGTCACCTTAGTATTAAAATGCAAGCCAAGTCCACAATCGATCACTTAATATATTTATATAAAGGGTGAATCAGGGTTCAGAAATTATGAATAGTCCACGTGATATTTATGTTTATGAAGCGTTTGAGTATCAGAATACCGTTTCTAATTAATTATATGAAGATCAAACAACGATCTCAGAAACAAACATCTTGGAATACTTTATTTTTGTTACATCAAAAGTTACTTTAAGATAAGACCACCCTGTAAGCTCTGATAGGCTTGATATTTAGACAAAAAATCTTAAACAAACGATATAAAACCAGATCAAGCAGATTGTTTTGAGTCTGAGTTTGAGTTTGACGGGCCAATCAACACCTTTAAGGCCATGTAAAGCTAGTCACTTAACCTACACATACGTTTCCTGGGCATCCTTCCTTAGTCATCTAAGCGGTTAATCAGTATTTTGTGCACACAATTTTGCCAATAACCAGTAACTGAAGGCCAGCGGAAGTAGGAGCATGATCATATAAATTATTTCATGATCAGTCTCCATGAAAGTTATGTGGCTTTCGGCATTACGAAAACATGCCTATTCAAATATACTGAAGATTTTACCACCAAAAATTGAAAATTTTCAGACAAAAAAATCTGATATTTTTCAAATTTCTGCTCAAAACACATATTGTGGGTACTCGTTAGAACCGCCTCGACGAGGCGGTTCTAACGAGTACCCACAATCTATGTTTTTAAACAGAAATAAGAAAAATAATGTATCCCCCTGTAAACCCCAGTTTTACTATATAAAAGTGGGGTTTAAGGGGGTCAAAATTATATAGGCATGTTTTTTTATGTGATGGGATTCGGGATTCGGACTTCCGACCCCTGGATCTGCGGTCAGACGCGCTACCGACTGTGATATGGAACTCGGCTTCAAACAGTAAAGGAGTGGTTGATCGGGTTCAATACATTTCGTCAGCACGTTTTTGACACATGGCCATGCAAACGGACTTGTTCAAATTTTTGCTCAGCTGAGTCAAAGGCTAAGGACGAGCTGTTGTGATCATTGCCGCCCGTCGTCCCTCCACATCTTTGAACGACGTTTCCTCTGAAACCCCTGCGTCAGTTTTCTTCTAATTTTATGTGGAGCCTTCTTTTGAAGGGGGTTGAAAATTCGCACAAATGGTTACGGCCCGTTTATTAAGGGCATGGCGATATATGGTAAAACACTTAAAAATCTTCTTCTCCAGAACCAAGAAAGCTTTAAGGCTGAGTCTTGAAAGCATCGGGGACTCAAGGTCTACCAAATTTGTTCAAATGATGATTCTAGGTTAATCTTTGACCTTTTTACGGCAAGGTCAAATTTGCGTCCCCATATATTTGGGGAAAATGTTGAAAATCATTTTCTCCAATTCATCACGAAGACATGTCTATATAATTTTGACCCCCTTAAAACCCACTTTTATATAGTAAAACTTGGGTTTACAGGGGTATACATTATTTTTCTTATTTCTGCTCAAATACATAGATTGAGGGTACTCGTTAGAACTGCCTCGGCGAGGCGGTTCTAACGAGTACCCACTATCTATGTTTTGAGAAGAAATATGAAAAATATCAGAATTTTTATCAGAATACTTTAAGTTTTTGGTGTTGAAATTTTCAATATATTTGAATAGGCGTGTTTTCGTAATGGTATTAAAAACTAATGGCTGAAACTTACAATGTATGATTAAACTAGTAAAACGTTTTAGTTACAATCAAAATTCTGTCCCCTGGGCGTTACCTGTCCTTGCCCCTGCGCTATATACATCTATAAAATCTGGTAATATTTTTAAAAACGTCTTCTGCTCTCGCATGGGGCCTTCTGTCGAAGGGATTTCGACAATTTATTCAAGTGGTTCCACCGCCCTTGAACAAGAAGGCCGCCATGCCCATATATGGTAAAGCACTCAAAGGTCTTCTTCTCCAGAATCAAGAAAGCTTGAGGCTGAATCTTGGTACATAGAATGCGGGACTCAACGTCTGCCAAGTTTCTTCATATCATCCTTGGATAATCTTTGACATTTTTACGGTATGGTCAAATGTTTGTCCCCGGAAAATGTTCAAAAATCATTTTCTCCAAATGTGTTAAAAACTTATGGCCGAAACTTACATTGTATGACTAAAGAAAATACACTTTTTAGTTACAATCAGAATTTTGTCCCCCAGGGGTTATTTGCCCCTGACCCTGGGCTATATATACAGGTATAATATCGTGTAATATTTAAAGGCCTTTTTCTCGGAAACCGCTCGACCAATTTTCACCAGATTTCAAATAAGGCCGTCTGTCGAATGGGTATTGACAATTTGTTCAAATGGTTTCGCTCCATTGAACAAGATGGCCACCATGCCCATATATCGTAAAACCACCTAAATAAATCTTCTGTTTGTTTATGCATCGGGACTCAAGGTCTACCAAGTTTGTTCAAATAATGATCCTAAGATGATCTTCGACATTTTTACGGCATGGTCAAATTTGCGTCCTAATTGCTGTGGCAATACTGGAAGAATGCTGCATGACATCTCTAGAAACGCAATAGCAAAGAGTTACTATCATTGCACATTTAACCCTTATCATGCTGAATAAATTAAGATGCCATTCCCACTTCTAATTTCCAGCCAATCAGATTACTTGATCCAGATTTTTGATAGAAATTCACATATTTAATGACAAACAGTGCAGATCCAGATCAGTTGGCTTCTTCAGAAGCCAACTGATCTGGATCTACACTGTTTGCTAAGATAGGGCATGTTGTGCTCAGCAAGAGAAGGGTTAATTACGCACATGTACGAATTACATTGCATTTTTCGCGGCTCATACAATACGCAGGCAATTTAGAAATGAAATGAAAATATACCTCTGTAAGTAACTTAAGTAATTCGGGATGGGCGAATTTAACCCATTTATTCTACCATAAATCTTTGGACAAGTTCATGGCAGTACAAGGGGTGTCAGGCTAGTTTTAATTATTACCTTGCTTTATAGAAATTCCTATAATGAATGCTAACATTGAAGATTCTAATCAGGCGTTCTGCGGCGTCTGATTCTGGTCTATACGCCTATACTGTTTGCCAATGTTTGGAGACGCTAGGCATAAATAGGTTAATTTCTATACACAAGGCTACTGCATAATCAGAATACACAGAAGAGAGAGAGAGAGAGAGAGAGAGAGAGAGAGAGAGAGAGAGAGAGAGAACATAAACGCTAAACAGAATAAAATTTGGATGAGAGGAAAGTTCGAATTTATCGATAGAACTCACTGATACAATTTAAGTAAATGGTCGCCATCGTGCATCAAAATTGCGCGATCTGATCAGAGTCTTTCTTATCAACATACAGGCCAATGAATAATTTAGAATATATTGCAAGCAGGGAAGTTTCTGAGCAGACTGTGCAGGTGAATGATTTTAAATATGACAAAAAGGTGTGTGTGTGTGTGTGTTGTGTGTGTGTGTGTGTGTGTGTGTGTGTGTGTGTGTGAGTGTGTAGGTGTGTGGTGTGTGTGTGTGTGTGTGTGGGTGTGTGTGGGGGGGGGGGGGGGGTTGGAAGAGGGGGATGGTGAAGGGACAGCATTTATTATAAGATACAAGATCACATGCGCGCCATGCGACGGCTCAGATCAGACTGTCCATCCGCGCAGTCTGATCAGAGTCTTCGCAGGGCACCCCGTGGATTGCCAATGATATAAAGCGTCGTCAGGAGGACAACGAAAACCCTTATCATCCCTGGGCGAATGCGCAGGCCGAGTTGAATGTTAGCTGGGCGCACATACATTCTTGAAGGAAATGCTGTGCCATGGCTCAAATTATAGTACAAGAACCTCTTACTGAGTTAGTTTATGGTAGAAAAGAGCTTTTAGTGAATGAAACGGCAGTCACTAAATGTAACCGATGTACAGTGCCGGAAAATGGTACTTGTACCAGATGCTAGCTAAAAAGATTCATTCAGGACAGAGCATTTGCATAGTCTGGACAGGCCCTTTGTTGACCTTTGACAAAATCAATCGCTACTGTAAAATAAATGGAGAAACAGTGCAGGTCTTCGCTGTTCGCATTTGGCATCTAGGATGTACACTTTTTTATGTAGACTGGCTCCAGTCTCCAGTGACTAAATATTTCTCTAATAATCCTGTTTGATAATCCACTAAAATAAAAACAAATATCATGACTATAAAAGCTAGTCACTGGTGACCAGCCTCTTTTGTCATTATAGTAATTTGATTTTGTTTTAGTGGATTAATTTAAACAGATCATAAGAAAAAAAAATTAGTCACTGGAGAAAAGCCAGTCTATTTCTATGCTGCGAATACAACATATTTCAGTTAAGGTTGGAATTTAACACGAATGTCCATTAAGTTGTTTATTTTGTTTCTGAACTTTTGTTTGCTTGTATAAATATAGAATTTAGGAAAAGAGAATGGCTAAGTAAATAATTATCAGGCTTATGCTTTTGAAAAGATTTGTTGCTATGAGTACTATTTCGATATTCTTCTTAACCGCGGCGTATGATCAGGGTCCATACTGTTTGCAAATACTTCAGCCATTTTCTCCTAGGAATATCTAAATCTCATAGCCTCACCTACCTAAAATTGAAATTGGACGCTTCCAATATATAGTGTGGGGGAGTTCATTCAATCTATAATGGGTTAAATGTAGTACAGTCATCAAATGCTGTTGGTTTGATTTTTATTACGTTTACTGATAGGATACTTGCAATAGTCAAAGATGTTCTCAGATTTTAAACTTTTATATATTAAACAAACATTTAATATTAGCAGGTTTCCTTTATGGTCAGTTTATGTTTTTTATTGACTCAGAAAATAGGAAATGTCAATAGTTATATTCTTAAAATAAATCAGATCAGAACTTCTAATCATACCTGCAATACTTGCTAAGAGCGTGTCAAGGGCTATATTTTCTATTATTCTTATGCTATCAGAAGTTATGTTGTGAAGAAAAAAAAAAAAACACGTAACAAATTCAGCAGACCCATCAGCCAATTGACCTCTGCGGGGCCACACAATATAGTAGCTTTTCAACATTTGTACAAGGTAATCGCTCTCCCACCTGTCCGCAGGTACAATCACTATAAGGAAGGACTATTAATGACACATTAATGAATTTTTATGTAGCGTCAGGCATGTCAGAAGCGTAATTCCATCGTAAATACACAACTGCATCCCAATTTCCTATCGACCTTGTCATAATTAATTACCAGACATATATTAATTAGCATCATGTGCAGGCTAGTACTATAATTTCTTCTGGAACGGTTAATAGAAACAAGGGAAGCGATGTTGTTCCAATTGTCTACTTATTCTAAACAAAACAAACTAGAATAGCGCTGGACACAATCGTTCTATATACAAGAAATATTGGAGTTAGTATACAATCAAAGGTATGTTTCTTAATTCTTGTAGTAACTATTTCATCCAGAAGTTTTTAAATGGGCTCTTCCATCTTAAATTTAGTCAGACCCATTGTTTCAAATAAGGGTCAAAAATCAAATCAGAATGGCAACAAGTGTAGATTCTGATGAGACGGATCATTATGAGTCGTCTCATCAGGATCTACTGTGTTTATGAAAAAATGTTTTGGTGTGCAGAGCTGAAAGGGTTATACTTATATTAGGATACCTTACTTCTTTGAAGCTTCTAGGTAGCCTAGTGGTTAGCGCTCACGACTTCCGATTTCGAATCCCGCTTGAGGCGGAATTCAGCTCATCATTACGAAAACAAGCCTATTCAAATATACTGAAAATTTTACCACCAAAAAATGAAAATTTTCAGATAAAAAAATCCTGATATTTTTCATACTTCTGCTCAAAACATAGATTGTGGGTACTCGTTAGAACCGCCTCGGCGAGGCGGTTCAAACGAGTACCTACAATCTATGTTTTTGAGCAGAAATAAAAAAATAATGTATACCCCTGTAAACCCCAGTTTTACTATATAAAAGTGGGGTTTGAGGGGGTCAAAATTATATAGGTATGTTTTCGTGATGTGACTGTACGGCCCTTCATTGCACAGAGCCTTTCATTATTATCACGCTTCAGTGGTCTCAATATACATATATAACCCCCCGCACTCCTCTCCTCAACTCCGTAAGCATAATATAACTAGTGTCGTTCTCTTATTCACTAAATCCGGAGGTTTCTAGGCCCGTGAGTGCAGTTATAAATAATAATCAGTAGTGATTAAATCTGTTTTTCAGTTAAACCAAATTTTAAAACTTTTAATTGCACTGTGTGAAGTGTCTTGGGCATATACACACATTAAAGCATCGTTTTTGCTCCTAGGGATAGATCAGTAAATACATGATAAAATAGAGGGTAGAAAGAATGAATGAGTCACATAACCTGATTCGGTAGCAATAAAAAAACACGGTAGTAATGAGCGTGATACTGTGTTTTTTTTATCTGTTCAAAAATAAAATTTTGCGATGACAGAGTTTATCAAGAAAAAATAAAGGATACTAAATGAATTGTCTAAACAAGACGATACTGAGAAGGAGCCTAGTAACTTTTGTTGAAGATTAAGAAGAAAATAAAACAGCTTATTTAGAGAAGAAACTCGGCGTATAAGGCGATGACTGGCTACTGATAGTGTACATATACATTAGTTCAAAATGTGCGCGTGGTTCCTGCGTATTTTGTTTTTAATATGAAAATCAGTCAATATGCAGCAAACTGACTGTGACAACACTGTTTTTGGAGATGGCGGCGCCTTTTTCCTCTGTGATGTTTATCTCGAACTGGCTTGATTTATTTATCACGTGTGCATGAAAGTATAAATTGCAAACAAACGATAAAAAAAAAGAGTTTCGTACATGTATGCTACTGAAACAGTTTCGTCGGCATAGTACACATGCGAAAATGGACGATGTTTTCCTGTATTTTAAAGCGAAAATAAAATGCTAATAACTGGGATTTTCTTTCGACATTAATGATCAGTTCAGTTAAAAGGCTTTTATGATGCCAAAGCTCGCATCAAATCATCATAAAATGGGATGATTTTCATGATGATTATAATTGAAACCAATATTTATATTCAGCTCCTGCAACTAGTCCATGAAACAACAATATCAAGAGATACGCGATGTGGGAAAAATGACCGTATGCTATATGCGAATAGCAAAGACCCAAATGAGAGCGCACGCCCGCGCAGTCTGATCAGTGCCTTTTCTGTACGTCAATGTAAAACCAAGGCTTCTGTAAGCGGACAGTGAAGTTCCTGTTGAGCAAGTAAATCCGGGTCTTCGCTGGTTGCATATGGTATAAGGGATACTTTCCTTTGTTTCGCATCAAGTATGAGAACAATCTAAAAGATCGTAACATGATAATGGAAATTTATCATATAAGCGAAATGCGCATGCCCAAATTACCCCGAGAATCCGCAGTCCGATCAGGATATATACAGTCTCTTCACTTTATACTATCTGTACCACGAGGGATGTTTGAAAGTGCCCGGATGCGCCGGCCCTTCCAATTTGCACTATTCGTTAGATACGGTAAGGGACAGTTTTACTTGTCGCGATATATTAATATTCCACTCATACCATTCGAGTTTATGGCTGATGCCGCTCTATACTCGTTAATTTGTGATTTTATATTCCAAACATGAATCTTGGATTACTCCAGTATGTTTATAAATTGATACAAGGCACTAACAACTCCATTCAATGTTCTCAAGTATTCTCTATAACACTTCATATATGAAGTGGATAGTCTGTGGACCAGTGCTCTAAATAAACAGAAATATCAACATGAAGACTTTCAGACCCCACCTTCCTCTTAAGACATTATGCATTTGGATGTCATAAAAGTCATCTTGACGACAGTACAAAAAAAGGCGACTGTCATCATATTGCCATGTATTGTCTCTTGAAGCATTGGTCAAAACTCAGATAATATCCGGGTTTCTTAATCCTTAGCCTTTGTTTAGAATACAACAAAACTAGCATCGCCGTTTCTGTTCAAAATTTGAGCTGCTCCAAACCAAGACGGCTTTACAACCGAAAAGCGAACACTCAGTTATGGTTTTGTATTCGCAGTCTGATAAGTGCCTTCATTTTTTTCATAAAGAACCTTAAACCTTTTGTGAACTGGCTATTGCACCTTCATATAAATCTCAGCCAATCCGATGTCAGTTGTTCATCCAGAAATTGATCGAACCCGCTCTAGGTTTGTTCCTGGGGCTAACAAAGGCTGTGTTCAGTAAAGCACACCACTCGCGAGAGTTTTTCGAAACCTATTTTGCATCTGTTAGACGGTTATTATAAACCCGTCTTATGAGGCCTCAAAGTAGAGAGGGGCCGTTATTTATTTATGTAGGATCAAAAAATGATATCAGCCAAGTTGTGATTACAAACAAGCATACATAAATTTTATTCGCATAGGCCGCCATTTTTCTTGCGCCAAAACATCACGAAAACACGCCTGTATAATTTTGACGCCCTTAAACCCTACTTTTATATAGTAAAACTGGGGTTTACAGGGATATACATTATTTTCTTATTCTGCTAAAAGCATAGATTTTGGGTACGCGTCACCGAGACGGTTCTAATGAGTACCTACAATATTTTTTTTTTAAAGAAAAATGAAAAATAACAATCTAGTTTTTTGAGCAGAAATAAGAAAAATAATGTATACCCCTGTAAACCCAAGTTTTACTATATAAAAGTGGGATTTAATGGGGTCAAAATTATATAGGCATGTTTTCGTGATGGTTGCATCTTATTTTTACGGCTTCAAGTAATGTGATTATGACTTCAAGTGATGTGATTATGACTTCGATCGATGTGATTATTATGATTTCAAGTGATGTGATTATGACTTCGAGTGATGTGATTATGACTTCGAATGATGGAATATGATCCGTTCCAAAAGCTGTGTTTGGTATACCGACGGCGAAAGCCCAACTGTATGTGCGCCTTTGTGTAGTTTAAAAGTGACCATCACTGTCCGCCACAAGACTCACTAGATTCGTAGTTCGTATCTCAGAGGGCAAAGGTCATGGCAGTGCTGATATACAGGATGATCTGACCCGCAACGTGACATGTGCGCCCGGTAAAGGTTCAGATCAGTCTGCGCATTCGTGCAGTCTAATCAGAATCTTCACTGAACCCGTTATGGATAGCCAAGAATGCAAAGTTTCTTTATGCGGACAGCGAAACTACTGATTAGACTGTGCGGATACACAGGCTGATATGAGCCTTCGTTGGGCGCAAATGATCTAAAGTACATTTTTCGACGTTGCAGCTCCTTTGAATTTGGTGGAAGACACCTTTTCACTTGACGTGACGCGTATGATTAGTAACGTTCTTCTGCAATATTACATAAACGGAACGTATATTTGAATATCCAATCATCGTATTTACCCTTGGTACTGGAACAGACAGGCTTAAGCAAACAGTGTAGACCCAGATCGCAGAAGGCGGCTTCTGATCAGGGTTATTTACTGTTTGTCACGCATCCAGCAATTATTTGAAGCATCAAACGGTATTAAAATGGATTTTTTTTTCAAATTATTGAGTATAGTAAGGAATTAAAATATTCGAATATTGAGATAAATACGATAATTAAGGGTTGAATATCAATGTAGGCATTTGTATGAGAAACATGTCATCGAAGCGTGGAGTGATACTGGTATATTTGTATTTACATAACTAAAATCTATAAGATATTATGCTACTTTTTGACGGTTCATATTTACATTTTGTGCAAAGGGAGGAGCCTGAAAAAATGCAATGATAAAGCAATGCTTTTCAAATAAGTTAGTCATATTACTAGTCATATTACTGTCATTATGCTTGGGTGTCTAGAAATCGAAAGGAAAGCATTACGTACGAGTTTCGCCATGCGAAAAGGGTCTTCACATCATATGATGCGAAACGTACAAAAAGGCCCATATGCAATTTGCGGACAACACAGGTCCAGAACAGCCTGCGCATAAGCGCCTTCATTGTCCGCTTACATAATCAAAGGATACTGTAGTAAATGTCGACAAACAGAGAATGCTCAGATTAGACTGCACAGATGTGCATGCTGATCGGGACCTACGTTGTCTGCAAACTGTATAAGGGCTTTCTTCGTGAGTTGCGCATTTTATGTGTAGAGCGACGAGTTCGCATTAGTTTGTTTATCTATGCTGTCTGAACATGGTTTTCTCTACAAGTCAATACTTTTTACAATATTCTTGACCCTGTAAGCCAGCGTCTGGGTTCTCAGATTGGGCTGGTCGGAAAGGGCTGGCCAATAGCTGTCCCGTGTCTCTGTCCAGTGTAACTTTTTATTCCTTGGTACATCCCGCATTTATATTTTGCACAGATCTGCGGTTTGTAGACCTTTAACAACTATGCTTTATACCTGTCTTTATATTATGCATATGTAAATAAGGCGCAGATATTTTCTGAGTCCTCCGTGAAATCACCTGACCAGTAAATGACACCAAAATCTGACCAACCAAAACAGCTTACCAGTTGACGGTTAATGTTATTGCTTAGACAAACAATATTACTTATGTACTTTTTCATTGATAAATGCAGGTACGAATGCAGATTTCATTGACAAATACAGGTATCACGATATTGTTTGTCTAAGGATTTACGCAGGGGCGTGGTTATAGCCTTCTGACGGAGGAGTCAATTGGTCTACTCCGGTAAATGCAAACTTTATAACAAATAGAAAGGAAGGCATTGATCAGGAATCGATACAATTACCTAACATCTTCCGCCCAAGACACCAAAGGGAGAGAAGGACGCACTTAAAGCAAGGGCACCACAATCAAAACGCTATAAGCAGAAAGCCAAAAGGACAGATTCTTTTCCAAAATTAGCTAAATGGCTATCCAAGATAAAAATTTCACCAGGATATACATGCAAAGACATGCAGTGGCAGAAATAGTAAACCACATCAGAAGCACCACCTTGGAACGGACATTAAAAATTTTACTGGGGGATTAAATCGATTTTACGTGGCCACAACCCTCGCCCTTAGTTCTGCTGTTGTACATGTATACACAAGACATTTGTTCAGTCCGCGCGAAGGGTTTCTAACTCATCAGTGCAACACCTCCGAGAACATAAAAATCAAACGAATACAGAGATGAAACAACGATGAGGACTCGACAGCAAGAAATAACTGAAATGCTAAAGCAAAGATAACCAACAGCTGGACTTCATAGGGCCAGACCAGAGCCAGAGTATTAGGCACCAACCGACGTACTTAAAAGCCTTTAGGCCGGAACCATCATTGAGTCTAAGGCCCGACCCGCCGGCGTGCAACCAAAGAAGGAAGCAAAGTTATTAACCGTGATTGGGTTAACTATTATGTATGCAGTATGTCGTATCACATTTATATTGTACCCAATCTTTATATATCGAAGAATAAATTTACGAAATTTAGTGCTAAAATCATTGCAAGCATATATTTTTCTGAATTTATATACCACGTCACCATTAAATTCAAGTACCGATAGGCCTTTTTGCGGAAGAAATTTAAGTCCAACATTGAATTTTGAAACTCAATCGAAATTACGTCTATAAAATTTAGAAAATGTTTTGCGGAGTTTATGGTACCGATAACCCTGATTTAGAAGTTTAGCATTTATAATTTATTTCGTCTTATAACTTTGACTGTCAGTCTTCTTTCATTTTATAACAATCAATGATTTTATAAATGCTTGAAAACTTGAATGAAAATCTGAATGGAATTGGTAGATATGTCTAAATTTCGATCATTCCAAATTTCGAAGTTTGATTGTCAGTCATCTATCATTTTACAGCAAACAATGAGATTGTAATAGCTTGAAAATCTGAATGAAAAATCTGAATGGGTTTGGTATATATGACTATCTAAATTTTGACTCTTCCAAATTTCGATTATTCCAAAGTTGAGAGAAAGATATCATTTTTTCATCAACACAAAATTGTAAATGTGACATCACTGAGTTATAGAAATACAATCAAGGCACAAGTCTGCAAAAAAGCATTCGGTTGATAAATAATTATTTTAAGTCTAATTTGATACAGCAACCCTGCAGAATAAAGTTTGTGAGAATTGCAAATCGGTACCTCCCTAGGTCCATTTCCAGCAATTTGTTACAGTCGAATCTCAATGGCTCGAACATCTTTGGAATCATGGAAATTTGTTCGAGACTGAGGGTTAATCATGGCACCAGTTCAGGTAGCAAATAGCGATAATTTAAGGAAATCTTTTCGATTTTCTACACAACGATTGTATGTTGTGTGTACTCATTAGAATGGCCTCGATGATGAGTACATACACCATACAATTCCATCATAAAATAAGAAAAAAAATCCCTAAATATTTGTTTTCTTGAGCTATTGGAAGAATTTTGTAGGGACTGAAAAAAGAGTTCGAAACATCCACGGTAATCGAGCCATCCATGTTCGAGCCATTGAGGATATACTGTATATAATATTTGCATTTTTGAACAGCTGTAACTAAAAACTATCAAAACTCAAATTTTCCGCATTTCTTAGTTTCTTGGAGGCCATGAAATATGAAATTTCAAAGTCTCTGCTTGTGCTCATATTTTAAATCAACATTTTCCGGATAAGCCCTATGTCAACGCATAGAAGAGGATGATACTTTTAATACCCCCAACTTTGAAAGTACAGTATTGGGAGGGCATATTGCTTTGGGCTAGTCTCTCCGTCAGTTCGTCCGTACGACACGTTTTTCTTGTAAGCAAAATATCTAAGGAATCTCTTGAGTCATGAAACTTTCCAAGCAGTTTGAAACCAATTGTAGATGGCCTGGTTAAATGTTTGGTGTACTTTGGATAACTTTTATCAGAGTTATGCCTCTTTTTAATGTTGGCATTTTGTATCGAAAAGCGTTAAGTTAGGGGCATAGTGTTTTACAAACACATGTCTAGTTACATATATAAATTGTTTTTTGTTTTTTTTTGCTTTTATAGTTTTGAATTGTGCAATATTCTGATTTCGGCCAATTACGTGTTACAAAACAAACTTGATATTTATAACATCATACATGCCAGAGCCGGGCTCCATAGCGCGTCTGACTACGGCTCCAGGTGTCGAAAGTTCAAATACCAGCTCGGCAATACTCTTCTACCTCAAGTCTTTGGACAGGTCCATTTCCAATATAAGGGGTGTCTGATTAGTTTTATTTATTACCACTTTTTTTTTTTCTTTTTTAGAAATTCCCTGTTTTTAATGCAAACTGTTTAGACCCAGATCAGACACCGCTTTCTGTGGCGTCTAATCTGGGTCTACATTGTTTACCAATGTCTCTTGTAAGGGACGCTAGGCTTAATGGGTTAACAATTATAGGGAGAAATGACTTAGGCTAATGACTGCATATTTTGTCGCAAAGATTACATGAGGTCTGACAGGGATGTGCACCGCCTTACTTATAAATAACAGCTTTCTTACAAGATTGCATGTGCGCCCAGCGAAGACACAGATCAGCCAGCGTATCCGTGCAGTTCTTCGTAGAGCACTCTATGGCTAGCCATTGATCCAAAGCGTCTTCAGGTGGATGGCGATGACTCTGATTCGCCTGCGCGGATGCGGAGTCTGATCTGAATCGTCGCTGAGCGCACACGCAGTATTGCAGGAAATGCTGTACCCCGGCTTAAACTTTTGCACTTTTGTATTATAACGCCTGACAACTATATACACAAGGAAGACTCGTATATATGCGTTTATTAGAAACCGTCGAAATGTTCACAAAAGAATGTTATCATATAAATATATCACGTCTTTGAATAATAGAACTGGCGTGGGTGGGTTTCTAGCTATGGTAGACTACTGAAATTTGATTTAATTAACTGTCAGTAAAGATGGCGAACATTATGAAACAATTCATGCGAAAAGGTTCATCGGCGCATACACAACCGGCAAGAGTTTTGTTAAGCCTGTTTCCGCGCAGTTTGTTCAGGGTATTCAGTGTGCGTCTGTAAGAGGCCCGAATAGTGTAGAATATACTGGGTTAAAGCGACGGGTGCATTCAGACTGACATTCGTTATTCGAATAGGCAATAAAAAGTCCTTTTATTTCGTCGATACCCAATTACAGTGACATAAAAATAAAATGACTGCGAGTCCTTTCACTGCATGAGAGCATTCAATTCAAAGAGTACAATACCTATGTAAACATTGAAAATACAAAATATTCAACTTTACTGGCCAGCCTAGACTGCAGTTTAATTCATCAAAGAAGTCAAACTGGTTTTGGAGGTAATTTATTCCTAAGTATTTTTAACATTCATGTTTGTTTTACATGTAGTACCTGTACAGAACCCGGACATACATGTATTAAATATTTACTGATTATCGGCTAAGTTATTGTATTTGGCGTGTCTGTAAGTATACTTTGTCTGTTTACTTTACTACTTACACTGTAATAAGTCTAAGCATTGGGACAGGCATGTCTGTAAAAAGAATGTAAAGCGAGATTAGACACCGCGGCGTCTGATCAAGGTCTACACTGTTTTCCACACATCCAACAGGTTTTAGACACGGCAACAGGTTTTAAAATGGACTTACAGCGTATTGCTCTTCTAAGAAGAAGGCTCCGTGACGAAGAATTGCATCACGCAGCAATTCTTGCGCTGCTTATCCGAGCGCGTCAAGATCGAAGAAGACCTGCGAGGCGTTGGCGGGTCAAACCCTGGATCGAGCGACGTTGGTTGTTTAGCCAGTACCACACCCACTTCCAGGAGCTGGAGAGAGAGTCCGAGGGTGACGACTACATGGGCTACATAAGGATGAGCCGCGACATGTTTACCGAGTTGCTGTTACGGGTCACCCCGCGCATCAGCAAGTCGAACAGGCGAGTGTTATAACATTTGATTATCTTCGAGAATGCTTCATCTACAAAAGGTTCTGTTCCATTGTGCTGCTGGGTGTGGTAGATGCGGACTAAAAGTTCATATGAGCAAGTGTGGGAAGCGAGGGATCGGCGTCGGATGCTGGCATTTTCAGTAAGTGCTCCCTCCGGACTGCTCTTGGGACACTCCAATGGTTTCCAGCCAGCCGAGCCACTCCCTCAGGATGACCGGGACGTCCCATACTTTATGCTAAGAGATGACGTTTTCCCCTTCCGAACCTGGCTGATGAAACTCTACTCTATGAGAGGCATGACACACGAACAAAGAATGTTCAACTACAGGCAGTCCAAAGCCCGACGTGTTGTGGAGAACGCTTTCATCATCTTGGCGCGCATCGGTGGAGGTGTTTGCTGACGACCGTGCATTGCAGCGTTGACAGTACTATCAGCATTGTTTGGGATGCTCTAACACTGAACAGCTGGATGCGGATCCAGGCCCCGGCCCTTAAGCTGCTCGAGGTTGAACAGGAGGAGGATTGGCAAGGTAACGTCAATCGGTGCTTGGCATTAAGGACGTCATCTTCTTGATGGACAGCAGCGTAGAGTTCCCTTCCGGTCTCTTCATAACACGTGATGCCGAAACACAACACTCGTACGACTGCCGCGTGGCTGCCGTGCGACTTATGCGTTTGTCTTACGATTCTCAACATTCTTGCAATAGCCTTCTATTAGAACATACGACAGCCTTAAGATGCTCGTGCGGCTGCCTTACGACTGTCGCAAGACAAACGCAAGAAATGATTGACAGCGGCCCTAGTCTGAAAACTTACGAACTCCTACAAAATCGTGAGTCAATCGTGCGGATGTCTGAAGACTGCCTCGCGGCAGCCTTGCGAAATCCAAAAAATGCCCCCCCCCCCGCCCCCCCCCCCCCAAAAAAAAAAATCGCACAAATAATGTGCATGTTGAGAATTAAGTGTGCGAGGTTGCGACGACCTTGCGACTTTTAGAATTCGTACGACGATCATGCGGCTGCCACACGAAACCCAGCGATTCTTGTCAAAGAGGTGATCGCAGAGAGCTGTACGGCTGCCGTAAGGCTGGTGTGAAACAAGCTTTAACAAGCTCATTAAGCTAACGATGTTTTTAATAACCTGCTTCAGGAGATAAGGGGGGCGGTTTCAACCGAGTTAAACGAATTAAGCACCCCAACCCCGCGCCGCAAGTGGTTGTTTATGCTGGCCCTTGTTCCAAGGCGGTTCCCTTGTTTCGGTGTTTTTTTGTTTTTTTTTGTTTGCTGTGTGTTTGTTTACTGTGTCATTGTGTCTTGTTGTTGTTTGTTCATCGTGTCCACTTCTTTCGGTGCTTCAAGAAGACAGGAGAAGAACTAAATAAGCTTTAAGCTTCCGTTCTGATCCTAAATGTTCGTATTGTCTTCATTGTTATATCTGTACACAAACTGAAATTCTGAATAAAATATGTTTAAACTAAGAAGATAGTGCTCCATAATACTGTGACCTTTCCTGGGTAACTTCATGCACCCATTTATGCCGAATGGATTCTTCTACTTCACTTTTCGGACTGGTCCATTTTCAGTATGAGGGATGTCCGATTAGTTTTTTTTTTATTATTACTATTCGTATGTTTTATAGAAATTCCTATACTGAATGCAGTGTAGATCCTGATCAGACGACTGCGGCGTCTGATCTTGGTCTACACTGTTTGCCAATGTCCTTCTTATGGGACGCTAGGCATAAATGGATTAATATTTGTGTTCAAATTATAGGGAAAGTTTGGCAAGGAGATAAGGTATCTTCAATATTCAGAGTAAATACGGTTTAGTATATATTCCCACCCGGCTCCTTGTACATGCAGCAGAGTACTGGTAAAAGAAAGGGCGTAGCTTGGGACAGGGGTAAATACAAAGGGTTAAATAAAAGGGGCGCAGGTTGGGACAGGGTGTACTAATATTTCCGCACGAAAGTGTTGGCACTTAAAAAATGTTACATGGTATGGTACCTTGCCAGAAAGGGATGTAGTTTGGAAAAACACATATACCATAGATCGTTTGTATTAAAGCCATGGCCATAATTGTTCAAAGAAGTCCAACATAACACCACATGTCTACCTTGATTTACTTCGGCGTGTGCTAGTGCTACTTTGCTTCATGATTGTTGGTCTTACTGCTTATTTCTTTTTTTTCCCAGCAGACAGCGTCTGCTGTCCTGTTGTGTTTTATCTTAGTATTTGACCTGTAAACTATCATAATAATGATTATTCATCACGAAAACATACCTATATAATTTTGACCCCCTTAAACCCCACTTTTATATATAAAACTGGGGTTTACAGGGGTATACACTATTTTTTCTAATTGTTGCCCAAAAAAAAGATTGTGGATACTCGTTAGAACCGCCTCGACGAGGCGGTTCTAACGAGTACCCACAATCTATGTTTTGAGCAGAAATATGAAAAAAATATCAGAGTTTTTATCTGAAAGTTTTCAGTTTATGGAGGTGAAATTTTCTGTATATTTGAATAGGCGTGTTTTCGTAATGTTAGTGTCCTTTGGGGGGGATAGGGTAGATCGGGCAACTATTCATTTCAGTGCATACTATAAAAATAGAAACGGAAATGCCGAAAATGGCACAATGGCCCAAGGCATCGGATAAGGGTTTAATTACATGAAATGACAATAAAACAAGCTTTTTTTTTATCGAAAACAGAATGAACAAATATTAGAGACCTAACAAACGAAGGGAAAGTACAAACAAAAATATCACCTTGAGGCTTTGGATACCTTAAATCTATTTTTATGGATAGTTAACCATCGCCCTTACCCAATCGTTATTTCCATCTACAATGTAATGGTACATCTATTTGTTCGGTCCGCGTATCCGTTTACAAGCTCAAATTTAGATAAACACGGAAACACATGAATTAACTTCCCAATCCTGTGAAAGAGAATCAAATAAACCCGACCACAGACCAATTGCTTAAGGTCAGATACAAGCATTGTAGAGCATATTTAGAGTACCCACAATCTATGTTTTGAGCAGAAATATGAAAAATATTAGAATTTTTACTGAAAACTTTCAGTTTTTGGCGGTGAAATTTTCAATATATTTGTCTTGGGAGATGAACTCTATAAGCACTCGTGCTTTCGTTCTAATCCCTCCTTGAGCTGTTTATATATATATATATATATATATATATATATATATATATATATATATATATATATATCACATGTATTATAATGAAATAAAATATGTTTAAACTAATATATTTGTTATTAAATAGGCATGTTTTCGTAATGAGAAGTTAAGGCGTCCGAATATTTAGTGTAAATACGGTAAATATTAGAGGTCGACATTTTAAATACGATTAACGATTCTTCGGAAAGCAGGGCTTGACGCTTCATTCACGTCCTCCCGCTCTCTCTCTCTGTCTCTCTATCTCTCTCTCTCTCTCTCTCTCTCTCTCTCTCTCTCTCTGTAAAATAAGAAGACAAAACAGCTTTACAATTTTTGCATTCTGTTAACTCACTATGAGTGTAGCGTATTACTGGATTAATTTCTTAGCGTTGAGAAGTAATTCGCAAGCTTTACAAGTTTTTGTCTTTAGCCTGTGTCTATTTAATTACATTACATTATTGCATTGCTGGAATTGTAAACTGTATTTAATCTAAAAAGAATATTGTGTGTAAAGTAAGTCAAGTTGTGGTCTGTTACGACTATGTTGTAGGTGAAAGAAGATAAACCTGTTTTTATATCCCGCCCCACAGTAGTGGTGAGGTATTATTTTCCCGCAGGATGTCGTGTTTCTGTACGTGTGTCGGTCTGTCGTGACTGACTAACTTACATACGTGTTTGAAGTCCGTTCTAAGTTCGTTTTCGAGCGATAAATTCAATTATTTTGCGCGGATTTCTTTGAAACATTACAGTCATATATGCAATGACACTCCGAAGTTCTTCCAGGGGATTGTTAAAAAAAAACAACAACAAAAAAACAAAAAAAAAAACAACAAAAAAAAAAACAAAAACAAAAAAAACAACAACAAAAAAACGAAAAAAACAAACAAAAAAAACAAACAAAAAAAACAAACAAAAAAACAACAACAACAACAACAAAAAAACAAACAAAAAACACTCATCAAATAATAAATATATTACAAATAAAAAGCATTTCAAGGACAGAGTTTTGTTGAAAAGTTTGTTTAAATCGGTTTAGAAAAACAAACGGTATTAAGCTTTAAAGATTTAGAAAATACTGTCATTGAAGTCAGTGACGTCATACCTACCCACCTACAATTCAGTAAAAAAAACAACAACAAATAAATATATTTTGAAAGAATGGATCCTCTGAAATTAAGGAACACATCAAAGAAACGAAAATAGCAGACTCGATTTTATTGAATATGTTTATGAGTAGTACTGCAATATGCTTAATCGCTCTGGTGCCGGTGTAACAATTTATCTCCCCCCTTACGCCATGGGCAGCTTGACCCCCCGGGGGCAAGATACCCCGGGGTATCTTGTCCCCTACCCTTGGCAGCTTGCCTGGCAAACGCAGTTCAAAATGATATTTAGTATTTTGTTATGACAAATTCATTTTGCACAGTTATTAGAACTGTAGTTATATATGCTTTTACCTATTTTTCTCTTTATGGGAAGAGGTTGGGGACAAGATACTGTGGCCTAAGCAGTTTCCTCCCAAACTCAGAAACCCTTACAGGCACAGTTCCGAAATATATTTTATCACTTTTGATAGAATTTCCACTGAATAGGTCATTACAATAATTCCAATTGTTACTATTACCTATCTTTCTTCGAACATTAAGGGGCGGAGGTAAGATACTGCCTCCCCGCTCCTCCCCCCCCCCCCCCCACACACACACAAACTCACAGGATGAAGATACCCTTGCCTGGGCAGCTCGCCTCTCATCCCTGGAAACTTAACAAACTCAGATCAGAAAACTATTTAAACATTTTAAACAAAAAATTCCAATGCTAAAAACTTTAAAACTGCAGTAATACCTGCTTTTACCTATTTTTCTCTTTATGGGAGAGGTTGGGGCCAAAATACTGTGGCCCGAGCAGTTCTCTCCAAACCTCATAAAACCTTGCAGACACCGTTCAGAAAGATATTTTATCACTTTTAATAGAATTTCCTATTGAACAGGTCATTAGAATAATTCCAATATTTACTATTAACATCTTCCTTTCTTCGGACAGGAAGGGATGGTGTGGGTCGGGGGTGGGGGGTGGGGGGGGGGGGCAAGATGCCCTGGCCTGGGCAGCTTGCCCCCACCCCCGCCACACACACACACACACACACACACACACACACACACACACACACACACACCACCACTGGAAACTTTTCAAACTCTGATCAGGAAAGCTATTTAATCATTTTAAACAAATGATACACAAAAATTAGAACAAGCTGCCCAGGGTAAGTGTGTGTTGGGGGAGGGGGAGGGGAAGGGGGGCTGGCAAGATACCCTGGGGTATCTTCACCCTCTGGGGCAAGCTGCTCAGAGGTATCTTCATCTCCGGGGTGGCAAGCTGCCCAGGTTGCAAGATAAACCCTTGCACAGGCTTTGGTCAGTACTCTTAGCACAATGTAACAATAATTACCTGGCAATAAATATAGTAAAAAGACGTCTGCAGAGAGAGAGAGAGAGAGAGAGAGAGAGAGAGAGAGAGAGAGAGAGAGAGAGAGTACCTTAAAAAGGCTATGTTATATGTACCCTTTAATTATTCATAATACAGAGTGTAAACAGGTGTAGGTGTTGGCATATTTTCAGAATTTTGAAGGTTTTAAGATCTCTACTTTGTACTGCATTAATGTGTTTTAAAGGGGAACGCAATATAAGTTGTAAGCATATCTTGAAGTAAAGTGATTAACTAGCCATTTATTTTGATGCAAGAGCTTTCGAAATCGGCTTAGAAATAAGGAAGTTATGGTGGTTTGAATATGTTTAAAATGGCTGTCATGGGTGCCGTCATATTGTAGGCTTTATGGCGTCACACAGCCCAAACTAAATATGCAAAGGGTTTTTAAGAATAATTTTGCTACAGTTTTTTTTTATAATCTTTTAATTCTAGTGACAAGCAATCACTTCTAAAATAAACCAACTTTATGAGAATAACTACCTTTAAGAAACAAATTTTAATTTTTATGAAACCTCATTAAATATTCAAAATGGCGGCGCCCATTCCACCAATGTTAAAATATTTAATTTAATTATCTGTAACTTAATTTTCCATCGATTTTGATCAAATTTGTGTCAAAATTTTATGTGTGTAAAGTTCTTTACTTTAAAGCACAATACCTTTTAAGGTTGCGTTCCCCTTTAATCTACTTCATATCCTAATTTTCCACATTTTTATCTTATATAAGTAAAACATGCAATGAGTTTAACGTGGCTAAAGATAAGCTGTATCTAGATAAATGTTTTTCTTACTTCCCCACAAAAAAGATATCTTGTCGTACTGATTAGAAGTGCATTGTTTTCACGTCCTTTTATCCTGAATATGTCATGTATGTACGCAAAGATGAAAAGACGTTTATTTGATATGAGAGAGAGAGAGAGAGAGAGAGAGAGAGAGAGAGAGAGAGAGAGAGAGAGAGAATGGATGAACAGACGTCAAAATTTCAGACAATGCGTCAGATAGATCAGTTTTCAGATGGTATATTATTAAATTACGACATTGTCCTGTAGGTGTTTGGAGAAAATGAACTATTCATTGGCTTGCCAGATCCTGTATATCTCTGTATGGGAAGAGGTCCCTATACCATATACGAGCAGTGACGACACAGGACAGTCTGTGCATCCACACATTCTGATCAGGACCTTCACTGTTCGTCGATATATATTTTCCCGTATTTTTAAGCGGAAAATGAAGATTCTAGCCAGATTCTGAAAACGTAGGCTGATCTGAACCTTTGAATTTACATGCGATAAAGTCCCCTTTTACATGTTGGTGCCAATATGATTGTATTTGCTTGAAATTGGACAGCCGTTATTACCGATTGAGCATCCCACAAAATATCACTTAAAGTGAAGCAGACGGCTCTGAGAAGTTCGATACCGTCTTTACCCTAAGCATTCGGACACAAGAAAGGCCTGAGTAAGCTTAGACTGGCTCTAGTCTCCAGTGACTAAATATTTTTCTTAGAATCCTATTTGATAATCCAATAAAATAAAACCAAAATAATATCATGACTATAAAGGCTGGTCTCTAGAGACCAGCCTTTATAGTCATGATATTATTTTGGTTTTATTTTAGTGGATTATCAAACAGGATTATAAGAAAAAAACCTATTTAGTCACTGGAGACTGGAGCCAGTCTAGAGTAAGCTGTGTAGAGCCAGATACCTTCGAATGAATCTATAACTTCAGTGAAGTAAATAATTTAAATGTATCTTTACTTTAGATTCTAAAGATTTGCTGCATTTGCATATGCATTTATTTAATTTTTACCAGTCTCTGGGCTAATATTGATGATATTTTCTTATATTTCCCGGAAAACAGGATTTGACATTTTCATGCAAATTGTTCGCCTTGGAGACAATTTGCACGAAATTTCACAACCTGTTTTCTTGAAACAATAAGAAAAATATTTCAACCGTCCTCTGCTGAAAATTTTACTAAACGTTAATTTTATTTTGAAGAAACCACTAGCTAACAGTTGTGACCACAGTTTTTATATTGACCTAGTCTATATTTGCAACTCCGGTTAAGCATTACCCGAAGTGAGCAAATCTGTTAATTCATACGTTATCACAAGGGAGAGTTATTGTCACAGAGTATATATAAGCCAAAGAAATGTACACTACGCAGAATGCAGAGAATACACCTGACCTGCACATGTAAACTTCGTCTTTACCCAGCCAGCATTTTTTATAAATCTAGATCGGGCCGTTATCGGCCCGTCAGGGTAGCTGACGGGCCGATAACGGCCCGATATAGATTTATAAAGAATGCTTACTGGGTATCTGGTTATACAAGCAATGTCCGTGAGACATATTTTCTTATTCGATAATGTTCATTCATAGCTATGTTTGTGGGTTTCCAGTGGGCATTGACAGATGACTAAATCATTTGTCTTTAACGGAAGCAAAACATTATTGTAATATGTCCAAACGGATTGAGAGCACAGAGAAATCAACCACTTGTTACCCCCTCGTAGTTTCTTACAACATCAAAGTGCGTACGCCGACACATTTTACAGCAGTCAGCATTGTATACATGGGATATCCTAGCTAGCATTCCTTATAAATCTATAGCGGGCCGTTATCGGCCCGTCAGGCTAGCTGACGGGCCGATAACGGGCCCGCTATAGATTTATGTAGCATGCTTACTGGGTATCTTTTTAAACAGGTTATGGTCTTCATGCTCCAGTCTGTGCAATGTTTGCAGCATTTCTTTGAAACTGGAGAACAAATTCAGGCAAAATATGCGAGTAGTATGCCAAACAGACATACGTTGTCGTTGAACAGCTCTTAAATCGTTCGTAGAAGCGATACTTGTTTTATCACAATTTAACTGAAATACTATCAGTTCTGGTAAAGAAAGCTGTGATCTTGTTTAGAGTGTAACTGTTGGCCTTTTAACCTTGTCTACAGTCATGATTGTCATATTTTAATGACCACTTTGGATGTTTCTATAAGACGTTGCGTTTGTTCATCAACCACTAAATTCGCTACTTTTTTGGTATTTTTTAAGTGTAATCATATATAAGAATAGCATAAGGGTCCCTCGATGGAAAGTATCACTACGGTATGGCATTTTTTGATTACAATGCTTGTATTTCCGCGCCTCAGCGTTTTCTTCTCAGCGTTTATTGATTTTTCCAGATAACATGTGCCCCTTGGAATTAACTGCATTATTTCTCGACTCTTATCGACACGTAGATCGACTAAAATGCCGTTTTCTAATCGCAAGTACGTTACCTTACCCTAACCTAAAAATACAAAATCAAACCGAGTAACCAAGTAACAATGGGTTTGCTCTCAAATGCTATCTGATCAGATGATAAGCGTTTCTTTTCTGGAAGTCGCATCTTGCTTCATTGGGCTACTATGTACATATGTATATTTATTACACAAAATGTAAAGCCTATATTAACCCTAGTCCTGCTGAACCCGGATATACCCTGCTTTTGCAAACAGTGTAGATTCAGATCTGTTGGCTTCTTCAGATACGCACTGTTTGTCAATTAGAGTGTGAATTTTTATTAACTACCTGGATCAAGTTGTATGACTGGCTAAAATTCGAAGCGGGTGAAACACCCTAATTTATTCGGCAAGACAAGGGTTAAGTCACCCGCCCCTCAGTGTTTATTTTTCTGCTCACAGCTTCAATGCAGATCATTAGCTGCAGTTCTTCTTAGTTCGCATGTTGGTTATTGCAGTTGTTTTATTTTGTCCTTGTTCCTCATCTACACCTCTTTCTCTACGCTGTTTGATACTGAGTCGAGCAGTACAGTTGAGTTGTTCAACATTTAGGACTAGTATGGTAAAGAGTTAAGGGGTGTCAATATTGAGACTAAAAATGGTAAAAAGTCTACTTTCCGATAACAATAAACTTGCCGAGGTACACATGACTGTAGGACAAATATGGTATCAGTGTTTTGTGGCACCAAGCTTAGCTTCAGATAAGACAATTTTCATCTCAGAACTATTGATATTTTTCTTATATTTCCACGAAAACATATGTTGTGGGTATTCATTAGAAGCGCCTTGCCAAGGCGCTTCTAATGAGTACCCACAACATATGTTTTCAAAGAGAAATAAGAAAAATATTATGTGGATACCCACTCTTATCAGGAGCTATGAGGCAGTCAGTTATTGCTGGCCAATATGCTCAGTTCAATACTCTCCATAGCACCTGATTTGTGTGAAGAACACTGTTTGACTGGGAGCTAAATGATAAACTTAAGGCAATATCTGTGGTATGAGAAGAGAAGTGTAATTTCGATGTATCAGGACAAAATACAGTGGCAATAAATGAGTTTCCTCAGAGCAAATGTTATAGATGAAAATGGGGTCACTATTGCTGAACAAATGTAAGTAAAGAAATTTTAAATTTAACAGTCACGCAACTATAATTTTGAACTTTCGTTACATACTAGCGGAGTTTGGTACTGCATTTACATAGCAGATATTAAGCATGGCTTATTTTTCTATTTAAACTTTATCATAAAGACATGCATTTATTATACAAAACGTCATATACATGTATTATAAACAAAATGTGGGATATAAACCGATGCTTTATGGAGTTATACACTTCCAATCAACCTCATGAAAATGAAACAAAATATTAACATTAAAAAGAAAAAGAAAAAATCGACATGAAACTTGTCTTTAACGATATATATTTTATAGATAAATTTGAATATGTGGTCGATAACGGAATAATTAAAGCATACATAACAACACAACGCGTGAAACGAGAACTATCGAGAATGCGGGTAATGAATGACCAGATCAGCCTGCACTATTGTCCGTTTTCGGAACCGATGGATGTTGTAGAGTATATTGACGAAAACAAACCCTAATTAGGCGACAAGAATGCACAGGCTGATCTAGTAATTCGTTCTTCATATATGGCATAAGAGTATTAAAAAAAAAATACGCAACATGGTAGGAAAACATGTCAAACCAGACGTACATACATTGATTGTTGTGATGACTATAATATACATAATTGTGATTGTGATCTTGTAATTTTCAAATTTTCAAATGTCTTTCAAAATTGCTGGGATGCATTTTATTACTACTGGGACCATGTCACTGCCGGACTGAATTATTTTCGACTTTATCCTTTAACTAGCAGCTGACATTTTTAGTAAAAGTGTAACATTGCACCTGCTGTTATGGTTCTTATTGCTTATTCTGGCCATTTATCCATTTGTGTTTAATATTTTTTTAAGTAGCTAGCGCCTCTGGTGGGTCCTGAAATAATCCAGCTCAGTAGTATAAAACACTTGCATCTTATATTTTACTATCGCAATTAGATTGCAGATTTACTTCAGATCAAAAAGATGTTTCATTTATTAAATATAACTTAAACGCAGACCCTAGCTTTCACTTCTACCAGGGCCCTGTTGTTCAAAGCGTCGGTCGTTTAACGAGCTCGTTAGTGGTCAAAATGTTAACTGTTCTAGTAAGCACATCAACTAATTCACGGGTATTTTTGCTGAAAAAATGTGAGTAGCTTTTGCAAATGCAAAAGTGCAAAAGCTACTCGCATTTTGTTCAGCAAAAGTATTAGCATATAAGCCATGTTTAATGATAAAAGTTTTAACGATACGTTAACTAAAGACATCGTTAGTTTTGAACAATTGGGCCCAGGTTGTTATACTTGTTTGTGTTACCATTACTTCTGGAGGACCGATTGCCACCGCATATAGCCTCTACTTTCATTACGTTAATACACATACAGAAGATATATAGAATATGTATAGTTACTAGCCATAGAATATGTATAGTTACTAGCCATAGAAGATGTATAGTTACTAGCCATAGAATATGTATAGTTACTAGCCATAGAAGATGTATAGTTACTAGCCATAGAAGATGTATAGTTACTAGCCATAGAAGATGTATAGTTACTAGCCATAGAAGATGTATAGTTACTAGCCATAGAAGATGTATAGTTACTAGCCATAGAAGATGTATAGTTACTAGCCATAGAATATGTATAGTTACTAGCCATAGAAGATGTATAGTTACTAGCCATAGAAGATGTATAGTTACTAGCCATAGAAGATGTATAGTTACTAGCCATAGAAGATGTATAGTTACTAGCCATAGAATATGTATAGTTACTAGCCATAGAAGATGTATAGTTACTAGCCATAGAAGATGTATAGTTACTAGCCATAGAAGATGTATAGTTACTAGCCATAGAAGATGTATAGTTACTAGCCATAGAAGATGTATAGTTACTAGCCATAGAAGATGTATAGTTACTAGCCATAGAAGATGTATAGTTACTAGCCATAGAATATGTATAGTTACTAGCCATAGAATATGTATAGTTATTAGCCATAGAAGATGTATAGTTACTAGCCATAGAAGATGTATAGTTACTAGCCATAGAAGATGTATAGTTACTAGCCATAGAAGATGTATAGTTACTAGCCATAGAATATGTATAGTTACTAGCCATAGAAGATGTATAGTTACTAGCCATAGAAGATGTATAGTTACTAGCCATAGAAGATGTATAGTTACTAGTCATAGAATATGTATAGTTACTAGCCATAGAAGATGTATAGTTACTAGCCATAGAAGATGTATAGTTACTAGCCATAGAATATGTATAGTTATTAGCCATAGAAGATGTATAGTTACTAGCCATAGAAGATGTATAGTTACTAGCCATAGAATATGTATAGTTATTAGCCATAGAAGATGTATAGTTACTAGCCATAGAATATGTATAGTTATTAGCCATAGAATATGTATAGTTATTAGCCATAGAATATGTATAGTTACTAGCCATAGAAGATGTATAGTTACTAGCCATAGAATATGTATAGTTACTAGCCATAGAATATGTATAGTTACTAGCCATAGAAGATGTATAGTTACTAGCCATAGAATATGTATAGTTACTAGCCATAGAATATGTATAGTTACTAGCCATAGAAGATGTATAGTTACTAGCCATAAAGGTAGTTTTTCAACAATACTGACGTTGATTTTTTCTGATGTGTCCACTAACATGCAGTTGAGTATCCACAACCTATTCGTGGAGTAATAAAAGTGTCTGGATACTCCTTCTGTCTAGATATTTTAAGTGATGGCATTTCTATTATATACAGTCGAACCTCGTTATCTCGAACTCGCTTATTTCGAATTACCGCTTATCTCGAAGTGAAAATCTGGTCCCTGTTTTAACATGAAACTATGACAACAGGTAACAAAATAATGTGGAAAAGAGGAGAAATTGCTCCTAAGGAGCAATTTCTCCTCTTTTTCACATTATTTTATATATATATTTCTAACTTCAGGAGTCAAATTACATATTCATTTGTTAAATGTGGTTGTTAAAAGTATTGTTTTCCTCACTCTTTCAACTCTGATATGTCGAAGTACGGATATCTCGAAGTGTTTCAGTGAGTCCCTTGGAATTCGAGATAACGAGAGTCGACTGTAATAAGGAAAGCATGAAGATTTGCAAATTAAATTGTTTAGACATATTTATATACACAAATGGTTGCTAAATATAATAAACAAATTGAAATACGGTTTGCAAACGGCCAAATTATGAAAGAAAACTGCTTTAATAATGTTTACCTCCACATACCCCTGTTTCACTATATATTATAGGGCAACAGGGAGATATACGTTACACAAATTTGTTAACATAATATAAGCCGGCATATTACAGGCACATTTATTTGTTTTAAATTGTTCCACTGTTATATTGAAATATTAAGAGCTCCTTAATCCAATCGAAACATTACATAACCAAATCTGTAGAATTGTACTTAAGGAAGTCTATTCGGTGATGATTCTGGGGTATTGTTTCTTACTTCTCCATAAAATACCTATGTTGTGGGTACTCATTAGCGCTGGAGAAAATTATACCAGAATTATGATCAAATACACCCCTTTAACATCGCCTTTTCCCTCCCCAACAAACACACAATGTCGCCACAACGTCGTTACAACATCGCTGCAACGTTGCGACGTTGCAGCGACTTTGTAACGACGTTGATGTGACGTTGTGTGTTTACTGGCTCTGTAACATATACAGTAGTATATATTATTAGACAGTTTGCACATTTTTTGGACCCAAAATTAAATTTGAAATTTCTTTATTATCAATATTGGCGTTTTGCATTCCACATGTTTTGATTGTCTATCAATTTATAGATGATTAATAGAGCATATCACATATGTATATAAACATACTGACATCATGTTTAATTAAGAAAACGAGAAAAGTTATGGAGTATTCTAACACTCCTCGCCTATATAGCCAATGGTTAAACTCAGTGATATATTATGCAATAAATCACTGGGCGGAAACGCGCGACGCTATCTGGCGCCTTTCCGACGTCATTTCGACACGCTGCTGACGTCAGCCTTAATTTCTACGACGCTAGACTGTGTAACGTCGTCTTTCTCACTTCAGCAACGTAAGAAATGCATGTAAACGTCAGCGTTACAGTCAAAACTTTTGGCGGGATTTCTTTATTCGATGGCGGAAAGTTTGAAAAATCTAAAGGATACAATTACCTTTTCGTCGTTTTCTGTGTGTTAGAATCGAAACAGATCAGCTCTTGTGCGTGATTTATTGAGTAATAAATCACAGTTTGTCGGTCAGTTGTAAGAAGATAAATCACTCGCGCTCCGCGCTCATGATCTGATCTACTTTACAACTGACCTCCAAACAGTGATTTATTACTCAACAAATCACTGCTAGAGCTGATCTATTTCTTAATTTTCGATGGTAACAATATTGCTATAATTTACGGCTGCAAAAACGTGTAAGATATCAATGTAAATGTAAGAAACGTCAATTTTATCAAAGAGTTGAACGACTTGGTCGTGAAGCGATACGACCATAATAAAGCGATGTTAATGCCAGGGAGAAAGAAGTTCCCATTTACCGTGTATCTTTTGGATGGTTGGATAAGTTTGTACTTTTGTCGTTTTTCTTCAACAGTATTTCAGTTGTGTCGAAACAATGGAAGCCGGATAATGAAAAAAAAAAAAAAAAAAAAAAAAAAAAAAAAAAATGGAGCGTTGTTCAATAATGTGTCAAACTCTGCCTGAGGTAGGACTAGAAACCGACACGTCATGATCCGAAGTCTTGAGCGCGAACGTTTCTGTGTCTGTTGGAATCCCAACAAGAAGTATCCTTAAAAAAGATAATTGTCTAAAGTAAAAAAGGCTTGGTGTATGTAAAAATGTTTTGATAAATTCTAAGGTATCCTTCTTTGGTTGTCAAGAGCAGTCCGAGCAGCTATATACTTTTTATATGCAAGTCCCACTCTGATTTAGCTAAGTTGTACCGTAATGTCCCGGAACCGATGCACCAATTATATAGCTGGCCTACACACAGCTAATTCAATCGGGCGGGTTTAATTTTCGTTGGGTCAATTTTGAACGCACTTGCATGGTAAGAGAATAAAAACGCCATAGAGTTTTGTAAAGTATTTTCATATTACAGTTTTTCGTTTTGTCAATAAATACCATATTATATATTCTAATGCGACATGAAACAATGCGTGATGCGATATAAAAATGGGGCTATTACCAAGTTTAAAAACGGTTATTAGAATTTAAAAGAAAGAATGGTATGGTACAAATTGGATTCCGTATTCCAATGTAAACCATATCGTATTTGTCTTCGACCAAAAAATAGTCCAGTATTAGATATTAAAAAAAAAAAAAAAAAAAAAAAAAAAAAAGAAAAGAAAAAGAATTGTACAGTATAAATTGGATTCCATAGTCCAATGCAAACCGTATTGTATTTGTCTTCGACCAAAAAATAGTCCAGTATTAGATATTGACTGGCTATAGTAGAGGAGAAATCAAATTAGAAACACATAACCTCATTAACTGTCCCCATGTTGAGTCTTAAGCAGATCGGTCTTGCAATATTGTATCAAAGCTAAGATCGCGTCTTTGTTAGTTCACCTACAATGATCTTCATAAAATTTAATAAACTATAGGTCTAAGCGTAGGTCACCATCTTACAGAATGTTTGTGTACTTATTTGTTTTTTTTTCTTTTTTATATAATGCAAATATTTGTCTCCATACAATCTATGTCGCGTTTGAAACTGGGTTACATGTTGTCATAGACTAAGGGACCTTTTTGACCTGTTCTTGATGCTCTTATTTGTACGCTATTCTTCTCAATATCATGGGCTGACTGCAATTTTGTGTCACTTCCTCAATCCCTTCATTAGGCGTTTTGTAAATAAGCTAAAGTCGAACTTCGTTGATTCGAACATCTTTAGGACCATGAAAATTTGTTCGACACATAGGTATTTCGAGCCATTGGAGGTTAATCATAGCACCAGGACAGGAGGCAAATAGGATAATTTAGGGATGTGTTTTTGATTTCTATACAAAAATTATATGTTGAGTATACTCATTAGAATCCCCTCGATAAATCGCCTTGAGCCGATTCTAGATCGAGGCGATTCTAGAGTACACACAACGTATAATTTCGTGAAAAAAAATTCCCACAAAATCCCTAAATATTTGTTTTCTTGAGCAAAAACGAGTTTGAATCCGCCATGCTAAACGAGCCACCGGTGTTCGAGCTATTGAGGTTCGACTGTATGTAAGATAGCCTTTATCGAAACCGATTGCAAAAAAAAAAAAAAAGAAAAAATTGCAATTTAGTCAAAGGCATTTATGTAATAAGGAGCTTCTCGTGTTAGGTTTGTTGGTTTTCTGAGAGCTCGTTCCTTTGCTCCAATCATTCTATTTTCTTTGATGTTCCTTTAAAAGAGCAATCCATTTGGCGCCTGTTATTATAAAAATATAATTGTTGATCGTTACAGCTGCACGCAGTACAAGGGGCGTTCAGTAAGTAATACAAAATATCCCTGTATACCCATTTATTCTAGTTTGCAGTTACCAACTAATGTCCAGTTATCTTCAGAAGGGTGTCAGAATGTTTCATTATCTTTTTCAATGGGTGTTATAAAGGACTTGTCTCAATTGCTTCTATTATTGTTAATTGCAAATGTCTTGACGAAAAGTGCAGACCCTGACTTTGTTTACGCGTTTCCTAAGATGCTGTTGTGAACGCCACGCATATATAGATTACAATGTGACGATATATTAGATATGAAATAGAATATAATTGAATATATTCTATTGTCCAATCAAGGACCATTGCGGTTAGATAAATGCATACATTCATATTAATTATTTCAGCAGCAAAAACAATATTTAACCATAAGCGGTTAAAGAATTGAGAGAGGCACCCAGATATATGAATGATTAGATGTCAACTGTCTTGTACGCAAGGATTCCGGACAGGTCAGTTTTCGGAAAGTATAATATTAAATGACGACATCAGGTGTTTGAAGAGTGCACTGTACAGTCAAACTTCAATGGCTCGAACATCTTTGGGACCATGGAAATTTTTTCGAGAGATAAGTAGTTCGAGCCAATGAGATTTAATCATTGCGCCAGGTCAGGAAACAAATGGCGATACTTATGGAAATGTTTTCGATCTTCAACAAAATAATGGTATGTTGCGTGTACTCATTAGAATCGCATCGATGAGGCGATTCTAATGAGTACACACAACATACAATTTCATAATAATGTAAGAAAATTTCACTCAATATTTGTTTTCTTGGGCTATCGGAAAAATTCCGTAGGGACTCAAAAATAAGCCATGGTAAACGAGCCATCGGTGTTCGAGCCATTGAAGTTCGACTGTATATGTTATGAATCGAGTTAGAACGTCTGCAGTTGTATTCACTGACTATGTCTGGGCTATACATGACATACATAGTATGTCGTTTTGTCGCCATTTTACTATGGACTACATTTTAAAAATAGAAAAAGAAAATTGGACGATTTCGTTTCAATTGCCACGAGGATCTAGGCAGTTTATAGAATGCGCATTTCGATGTATATCGTTGAATTGCAGAAGCAATTCGTTGTATAAAAATACATCTTTCACATAAGTAAAAATAAAAGAACACGTCTTTCAAACATCATGTGTTGTAGCTATTAGAACTTTTCATCTGTTATAAAGGGAATGAATACACTGTCAGGGGAGGTAAAAGTAGTTTACCTCCCTTCTAAAAAGTATCCACTCTAAAAGGAACACGAAAGGAAGGAGATTGCTACCCGTGGGAACAAATTCTTTCTATCTAGAGTGGATCCCTTTTGAAAAGGAAATTGACATGCAAGATACAAGTGGCAAGTGAGGAATATTTTGGTTATTAAGTAAGTTAACCATTTATGCATAGCGTTCCATAAAAAGGGACGTTGGCAAACAGTGTAGACCATGATCAGACGCAACAGAACGCGACCTGATCAGGGTCTACACTGTTTGCATTTAGGGTAGGAATTTCTATAAAACATGGTAACAATAAAAATTAACTAGGCACCCTTTATATTTAAATGGATGGGTCCAAATAGTTACGGTACAAGAGTATACTAGGCATAAATGGGTTCAGATTTGTTAAGTAAACAGGTTTCTAGATGTAAAAAAGCACGTAGAAAGGCTGATTTAAAAATTGCAAAATTCTCAAAATCACTCTTATGATGCAGACACATGCATACCCTTTTTTTATATTAATTGGGAGCATCGGGGTACATATTATGTTGACTTATTAACTTACCAATCTGTCCACTTGGATTATTATTCAGTTCCACTGGATTTATATTTCATTTCACGGATTCATGATCTGTTCGGGCCCATAAAGTGTGGATTGATAAATAGACAGGCTGTTTGGTGCCTCTGCTGCAGTGCTGCTAGTAACGTATGACAGAACTTGAGTTCGTAATTCATTTCGGGTAAAGTAAAAGCCCAACAGCTTCGGAGGCAATCCCTTGACATGGTTAAAATATTGCAGCCGGGACGTAATATCCCAACTCAACAACAGCAAGATAATATCTTCGCTAGATTTGATAATAATTGAGTTCTCTCGTAGGCCGGAATAATTAATTCTTGTGAATTAATAAACCATGGAAACGAATTTCTCTGACCAAGCAGGAAGCGTAAATTAATCGGTGGGAAAGGATTATTAATTCATAGTAAAGTACTAGTTATCTCTTAAAAAATGGTTAATAAACCGTAGACAAGAATAATTGCACTGATAGGATCGAATTAATTATCCGTGGGAATATATTCGTTAGACCATGGGTACGGATATATAATCTGGGGGAAAAGTCCATGGGAACGAATAAATAAAATGTGGGAACGGATTATTAATTTGTGGGCACAAATTACAGTCGAACCGCAATATGGCTTTGAACATCTTTGGGACCATGGAAATTCGTTCGAGGCATGGGTAGTTCGAGCCACTGAGGGTTAATCATGACACCAGTTCAGGAAGCAAATAGCGATAATTTAGGGAAATCTTTTCGATTTTCAACACAATGATTGTATGTTGAGTGTAATTAGAATCGCCTCGATAAGGCGATTCTAATGAGTACACACAACATACAATTCCATGATAAAATAAGAATAAAATCCCTATTTGTTTTCTTGAGCTATTGGAAGAATTTTGTAGAGACTGAAAAAAAAGAGTTCGAATCATCCACGATAAACGAGCTATCCGTGTTCGAGCCATTGAGGTTATACTGTAGAAATGAAAAGCGGATATCTGCTTTAACCTGACGATTGTAACCGTAGAAGTCGGCTAAGGTGAGCCTAGTGCTTAACGATGCAGTATTTAACACTTAGCATGCTGGTAAAAAGTCAATAGGCGACATTTTGAAATATTTTCTTATTTTTCCCAGAAAATAGGCTTTGAGACAAAGACGACAATTAGCTGAAATGTAAAAGCCTACTCTCTGAGAAAAGAGAGAAAAATACCATCAATTTGTCATCTGCTTTATTTGCCCATAGTGGTAAATGTTAAATAAAAATGAATCTGTATTGGGATACAGATTCATTAAATCTGTTGGCTTCCTTTTCGATCCCGTTTGTATAGAGAATACTTAGTCATACATGCTATGTTCTGTTTTTGTATTTCTCTGTAATGATTTATACAAATAAAATACTGTTTAAATCAAACAAGAAAGTACTGTTTTAATTTCATTACAAATGATTGCTTGTTGAGATTGAACTACTCATTAATCTCGCTGCCGACGGAAATTGAGAAATAAATTGTATTGTCTAATTCGTCATGAATAATGTTCACTTTAGAGAAGAACAGAAATTTCTTCGAGACATTTCTACCGACACGAATTGGTTAATGAGTTATGTCCAGAAAAGAACTTTTTAAAATGTCTTATAAACAGCACCCACAGGGATTATCCCGTTTCGTAAAGCGAATGCATATTAGTATGGAATGTACTACATATAAACGGGGACTTACTTCCCTTTATTGAGAAACAAGTATTAACTTTCACAAAAAGCTTGGTCTACGCTTAGCACACAACAAAGTCTAAAGCTGATTTTAATACGGAATGGTCTTCGGTTCGTTATATGCAAATCTTGGCTAAATCGGCTGAATTCCAGAATGCAAAAGGTGAATTCGAGAGGTCAAAATGAAATTTGTTTGTGTTGAGGTTTTACCAATGGGGTTATGTCGAGCGCGGTCGTTTTTACTGGACAGGCTTAGTCCTCTAAGCGGTTAACCAGTAATTTGCACATTCTTTCGCCAGAAACTGTGTGCACATTACTGGTTAACCGCTTAGAGGACTTAGCCTGTCCAGTAAGATCTCGTGCTATTTGCTATACAAGAATGACCCTTACATTAAAAAGAAATACAGCTAATTTCAGTTCGCGTTTAAGGCTTATATCATCAAATATTCATAAGTAGTTATGAAGATCAAATTTTTGTCACGCTGTCCCGTGAATGCTATACATTGCGCTTAACTGTACCAGTGCATTTTAAAATGAAATTGTCAAAATTAATAATGAATTTGATAAAGTGATGCAATGGTAACCGTTCAGAATATCTTATTAAGTCTGGTGTGCCCAACAGTGCATGCGAATGGAGAACATCTTCTGTATATGTAGGTTGTCCAATTATTCGGTTTTATTCTATTCAGTGCACCAGCTAGTTTCGGGTTTTAGTTGAAGACAAGCATAAGGTCAATGGTGCATTGTGGATCAAAGCGTAATCACTTCCTTGTCTATCCTTATCCCTATGTAGCATACGGCCACTGGCGTAGACAAAAGTGTATCGAGATACTGCTCTACGTAAAACTGAATTTTGATAATGTCAGAACGTGCGGTATCGAATACTTTTGAGAAGATCCAGATGAAAACCACTAAACGCAAAACATTTTTTGTGACCCATTTACACCATAGTGACAAGATTTTATATACTGACCCAAAAAGAAATGCAACATTTGTGAACATCAAAGAAACTGGAGATTAAAACATTAATATTTTTGCTGCAATAAAACTATCTATACGTGTTGGGCCATACTTTTATGCGTGTTTACTTTAGCTTGATGAATGAACACTTCAAATAAACCTCATTTGTTGTCTTACATGCATATTTTATACACTATATCAGTTTTACAATCTTCAAGTATTACTCTTTGTTTCTTTCTGCTTTTTAGTACTGTTGCGTTTCTTTTTTTGCGGTGAGTAGATTTTCCAGAATGCATCCGTCCAATAACAGCTTAGTGCGATGCCTTCGTTTATTGTGTCCCGCTTTTGAAAATAGCTAGGGGATATGTTATTTGCACTTCCATGGTGTCGTCCTCACTCCCTGATAATAGGTACCTTGTATGTGCAACTCCTTTTACAGTTTAAATCGATCATTTGGAAACTTTGCAGGCGTTTTCTATATAGTCTGAGAATGTGCATGTGGTTTGAATATCACACTCAGATTACTATTTATGTTTCTTATTTTTTTATTTTTTTAATTTGTGAACTTAGTTATATTTTGGCTCTTCCATTCACGTAAGATGGTTGTCTTGTGTGTTCAACTCCTCCTACAGATTTAAACTTTGCAGGCGTTTTTAAATGGTCTGAAGATGTACACGCCTGTTTTGGATATAATCTCCAGATTATTTTTTATCACTTTTTTTGCGTCGTGAATTTAGGTATCTTATGCTGTATAGCAGGATATTTTTATAGGCTGGGTATCTTGTATGTGCAACTTCTCTAACAGTTTCCGCCTAACTTTTGAAGATTTAAAGGCATTTTTGACATGCTCTGAGGATGTGCATGTTTAGATAAAATCTGCAGAACGCCGCGTCTGATGTTCTATGATTTCTAATCAGGGTCTGCATTGTTTGGCACTTATTCAGCAGATTGTGATAAACCAATAGGTTGTTAACAGATTTGTTCAACAGTTCGGAGAAGTATAGTTGATTTTTCAAACGATGTTTTTATTAACATTTACATACATTTGGACATATACAAAATGTATCAGAAGTTGACAGTAAACTTACTTAGTCATTTCTTGAAAGTAGGATTAGGTGTCAAGGTGCCCGAATATTTACGGATAACCCCTTTAAGTCAGGAGACCTCAAAAGGATAAATGACAAACAATGCAGGCCAAGATCGGACACCGCAAAATGCGGCGTCTGATCAGGTTCTTCACCGTTTGCAAATAGTTTAGCCAATTTTCTCTAGGGCTATATAAATTACATAGCCGGACATACCTTAAACTGAAATTCGCCTCTTCCATTATATAGTAAGGGGAGGGGTGGGGGTGGGTGTGTGTGTGTGGGCGGGGAGGGGGGTAGGGGGGAGGTTATTCAGTATAAAATGGGTTAATACGGTTTAATAGATATAATTACAAAAACGTTTAGTTTTATTTCGATATTAACAGTGTTTTAACTGATTTTGATATAGTCAATTTCCCTTTTCTGGATGGCGATGTCCCCCGGCGTACCTCATATGGGGTATACATATCTCAACATAAGATTCGCCAGCGCTTCTTCAAATCTTAATGACTTTAACTACCGTAATAAAGCCCTTACTGCCAAACTTCTTAGGCAGGGCTGTCGTTATTTTAAACTTCGTAAGGCGTTTTCGAAATTTTATCGCAAGCACAGTGCCTTGTTAGAAAAATATAGCGTCAGTCTGAAAACACTTCTGCAACAAGATATATCGGAACCCGAATTTTACGGTGACTTAGTGTACAGATTTAGAAAAATTGTAGGTAAATCTAACTTTTCGGAGCAATTCAGAAAACTTATTAACCGTTATAAAAGAATTGGCTGTAGCCTGGATATTATGCGGCAGACTGCATGCCTAGTTGTCAACCCAATCATTGTTGATGGCTATGCTTCACTCTTTAATTGCACCACGGCGGTTCGGGCCTAGACTCAATGACGGCCTCTTCGTAAAACTTTAACCAGTGGGTTGGGGCTTGACGATATGTCTTTGGCTTGGCCCGCCGTGGTTCAACTATTGGTTTTCATTTACTCTGGCATACAGTAGAATTAGCCATGAGTACTCGTCTTTGTTTATTATAGTGATTAAATTGATTTTTATGTTTTCGCTTTGATGCATTGACTGAGTTGGGCGCGTTTATTCAAACCGAATTTTTATGTATTTCTGTATTAAGAGTGGCATCGGGACCCAGGGTGAAGTTGGCTAGCTGTAAAGGTGCTTTAAACCCCCCGGTGGTTTGCTCTACCGACCGTTCTAAGGCGGTGGTCCCGGTGTTAGTCTTACTCTTTGCTGCTTTGTGGTTTATTCTACGAGGCGATTTGTTGTGTGTCTTTCCATGTGTCATTTTGTTCTTGTGTTTTTCACTCCTTTTAGTATTGCGATTACCTCGCTTGGGGAAGAGAGAGCTAATCTTAGTGCTTTTCGTACGTTTGTTCGGTTTGTGCTTGTTTAGATTTGTCGGTTTTCTCTTCCTCTTGGGGTCTGGGAAGGGCTGCGGTTTGTGATTGTGGCACTCCCTGGACTTTTCTTTTACCTTTTCTGTATATAGGATTAAATAAGATATAATACCAAACAAGAAATCGATGTGCCATCAAAGATTAATCACTTCAGAGGAGTACCGTATTACCACGAAATGCTCGGACAGACAAAAAAGAGCAGAGTGTAGAGGCAAGAACGAGTATAGGTGAACGTATGTGGATACATGTGTATAAACGATTGATTTTGCCATTTTTTTTTATCTCAAAATAAACTAGAACCACTTATCTTGATATTTCAGTCGGGTTTGTTATTTATTCTGCACATTTTAGAGCTTATGTAATTAAAGTTAGAACGGCATAGGGGTCACAGCATTTTCATCCCACATTGTTATTGTTTCTGTGTAAGCGTCGGAAGCTGGGTAATCGTGTTGACCAATCAGATCACTCTTTTCAGTGTACTCTTATTCAATTGAGGCTCCATATGGGGAAAAAAGAAAACGTTTTCAATGCTCATGTGTGCATTTATTTTGCAGGAAATTGGCTCTTTGGATATGAAAATGAAATCAGATATTGAAATAATAATTCTAGCATGCACATTATTCCGTGTAGGAACAATACTGTTTTTTTTTTCGTTTCATTCAATTATTTTAAATGTAGATCTATCCCTATACAGGCGACAATGTGGATACATAATGTGTTAGCTTTTACATATGAATGATGAGTTTTCTTTAAAATGTGGAAACATATGTATATAGTGACTACAATGTGGATACAATTATTTTTGGCTTTACATATAAATGATGGGTTTTCTTCAAAATCTGGATACATCCTGAATGAAGGATATGCCTGTATATAATATTTACGGAATAAGGCAAATTCCCACTTTTTTATCTTTCGTTATTTTGTACATATTTGTCTTTTCAATACTTATTTTACTTAACCTTAATTTTTCCCCTTAATGCACCCAATAATTTTGCGCATGACATACAAAAACTTCAATAACAGTTGCAGAAAGATGGCTGACATCGTGATAGGTTTCAAAACCAGGTCACAATCAAAGGCCAACAGTTAACGTTTGTAAATGTAGTAGTTATTCTCTAGTTTAACCTGCACCAGGTTTGGTCTAAAAGTCTCTTTATGTGCGTGAATCCACATACTGTCACCTATATTCGTTCTGTAACCAGTGTAGACCCAGTCAAGGAGGGTGTGTGGAATAAAAGCGGCATATATTTAGGGTAATTCTAGTAGGCATTGCAACAATATCTGAAGCTATTACAAAGCAGTGAAGTAATGAATGAGTGGTTTTTAGTGATTAACCCTTGTCCTGCTGAACCCGGATATACCCTGCTTTTGCAAACAGTGTAGATCCAGATCTGGATCTGCACTCTTTGCCAATCAGTATGTGAATCTGTGTCAACAACCTTGATCAAGTAATCTGATTGGCTGAAAATTAGAATTGGGTGTGGCTTCTTAATTTATTCAGCAGGACAAGGGTTAACATGTAATGTCAGATGATTGCTGCACGAAGTTGGGACAAACCAACTATAGACGGATGTTTTTAGAGGTTTTCCCATTTTCGCACTAATCCCTGTATGACACAAATTCATTGGAAATGCATGTCATCGCCAATGCAGATAGATGCACAAGTAATCTTATTATGTCAATTTCACCGACGGCATAATTTATGAGCACTTGTCCTATATTCTCAGAGAATAATACTGAGAGACATAAATAAATATACAGGTAGCTAGTTTTTTTAATTTGTCACCGGATTTTTACATTTGTACATTCATCATTGATATCATAGTTAAGGACAATCATTTACGCATAATTTGCAACAATTTCCAGGAAATTCTATCAAAGAGCAAGGAAATGACATTTACGGAAACGAATAAGGGGTCTAAATCAATATTTGGATATGAGTAGCTTCCCTTTAAATGTGCATTTTGGACAAAGAAACTTACATTTATGCATTTGTATTGTTCAGTCGATAGAAGGATAAAAATGCTGTTTCAGCTTTAAATGCATAAAAGAGTACACTGTCAAATTTGTATACCAAGACCATGACATTTTTACATTTTCGTTCCTCTTCTGACGGAAGCACTGAATTTCTAAGGGACATTAATTGACATTGTTCTGTTAAATAAACGGTTTTAGGAGATTTCATCAGTATGTGGTACAAGGAGGCTAAGCCAAGAAACATTTTTTTTTTCGAAAAAAAAATCAAATGAAAACCACAAATGCCACTTCAGATATAGACTATTTAAATTCCCTATATTTTTCATTCAAAGGGAAATAATTTGAGATGGGAAGAAATTCAAATTCATCTTGACGTCACTTGATGAGAATGTCGAACTAAATCACGTTGTGGTTTTACTCACAGACATTTGTGCTTAGACATTTAAGAAAAGTAAAATGACATTTGTTTTATACAAAGCGAGTTATGATTGGAAATGCTGTTTTTAATTAAGGGCTCATAACTTCATAAATTATGACTACGAAAGCATTACCTTTGTGATTTTCAAAGACAGACATTTGACCGAAATGACCATGAAAACATTTTAACGAAAACAGTACAACACGAGCCGGTACTCAAAACTTGAAACTGTATACTTTTTATTGCCTTTGAGTATATAAGTAAACAGTGACGTCGTTGATTGTGTGATTAGACTACCAATACTTTAATCCTCAAAGCGCCAAGCAAAATCGTAGCAGACAAATTCTGTTTATTTTTTTTTCTCAGGAAAAATAAGACGACATTTCATACGAATTCCATGTGATTCGTCTGCAGGTGGAATAAAAATGTCTGTTGCAGTTGTGATTAGGGCTTTAAGGGTAAATTATCACCACAGATAGTTCCGCTGAAGAGGGTGGCCAGGTAGCGGTTAGGGCCGGCTGTATTTGCAGCAGGTCGGGGTAATTTTGGGCATGTTAATATTTCTTCTGTTTCTGCACTGTCATTCGCGCGTTTATCCTTATCCTATGCTAATTCTCTCTTCTCTCTTATATACATGTATTAGCTCTTCTGTCTATTTCCTGCCTTTGTCTATGAGACGACAAAAATGCGCGTCCGACTGGTGATCTGGAGGTTGCGGGTTCGACCCCCGCTGGGTAGACAACATTCTTTCGTGGAGATTGACCATGAAATATTTTCTACGGGTATTCTTTTCCTTCCGCTGATTCAAGAAGGGCAGTTGTCAGTTTCTAGAGAGAGAGAGAGAGAGAGAGAGAGAGAGCTCAAGGGCAAGGGCAGATAACCCACAAAATTTTAACGGCAGCTAAACAGTTTTACTTCTTAAATCATACATTGTAAGTTTCAGCCTTGAGTCTTTAATACATATTGAGAAAAAATTCAACATTTTATCCATACAAATGTTTAAGGGCGTAAAGTTGACTATGCCGTTTAAAGGTCAAAGTTCAATCTACAACCATCATTTGAACAAACTTGGTAGACCTTCCGATGCTATGTACTAAGATTTAGCCTCAAAGATTTCTTTGTTCTGAAAAGAAGATTTTTAGGTGGTTTTACCATATATGGGCATGGCGGCCACTTTGTTCAATGGCACGGAACCATTTAAACAAAATTTTAAAACCATTTTGACAGAATGCCCCATGTGAAATCTAGTGAAAATAGCCCAAGCAGTTCCAGAGAAGAAGATTTAAAAATTACACATTTTCATACATGTATATTGCCCAGGGACAAGAGTAGATAACCCCCAAGGGACAAAAATTTGAATGTAACAAAAACATTATACTTTTTTAATTACACATTGCAAATTTCAGCCATAAGTTTTTCATATTGTTTGAGAAAATGACATTTCAACATTTACCCCTTACAAATATATCGGGGCGCAAATTTGACCTTGCCTTTAAAAAGTCAAGTATTAACCTATGACCATTATTTGAATAACTTGGTAGACATGGAGTCCCAAAACTATTAACCATATATGGACATGGCGGCAATCTTAAACAAATTGTCAATTCCCGTTTGACAGAAAACCTCCTGTGAAATATGGTGAAAATTGCTCAAGCGGTTTCAGAGAAAAAGACATTTAAAAACAAGCTGGCGGTTGTGGTTGCCATTCTGGCAGAATCTTATCTATTTTCGATCTAGAGGTCATCCTGTTGCGCTCGTATAAGTTTCAACTCTAGTCATCCAATTGTTCGGGAGGATAAGTCAAAAAATGGTTGTGGCGGCCATCTTGGACTTTTGATCGGCAAAATTTCATATACTTTTGATCTACAAATCATTATGTTGCTACAGTGTAAGTTTCAACTCAAATCGCCCAACGATTCATGAGCAAACGTCAAAAATCGATTTTCAAGATGACGGCTGTGGTGGCCATTTAGTATTTCAAATCAACACTAATTTAGCTCTATTTATATCTACTGGTCAGCCTGTTGCTCCATCATATGTTTCGACTTAATAGTCAGCTTTATAAATTCCTGTAACTTGCAAAATCGTAATCCTAGCATCGGAAAAATACACGGCTGAATTATTGTATATGTAAAGCTTGGTTCATACAAAACCGCTGTATAGCAATGCCAAACTAATTGCATTTTGGAGAAACGCACGCATTTTGTATGATATTTGTTTAGAGTTTTGCCAAGCGATTCTAAGTTCTATTAAGCATACAGTACACATGTAAATACTAACATGTAAAATACACCTAATATACACCCAACTCGCGATATATTAATCTGTACAGATGGTATCTAAATATAAATCAGCACTGATTGTTTAAAATTCTTATTGCCTTTTGTAAAACGGCGTGCATTTAATGAAAGTTTGATAAACATTTTAGTTTGGCAGAAATACCTTGATTCGGAATATAACATAATAAACCTTATGACATATGGGCCCAGTAAAAATTTAGATCAGTCGACGCGTGTAGTCTTCACTCGGCGCTCCGTAGATAACACTGGTCAAAAAAAAAAAAAAAAAAAAAAAAGAAAGAGGACTGATATGGTTGTGCAGATGTGCAGGCTGAACTAAGTCTTCGCTTGGTTCATGTCATATGATATATTTGCATGTACTGGCGCTCAGTTTATTCTAATTTTTAATGTTTATGTTTATTTATAGGTCCAGTTAATGACTGCATGTTGACATGGCAATCTCATTTCTTCTTGTCGTCCTGTTGCTGATCGCTGTAGCGTTTATGGCGACGACAGAGACAACTGTTATAACTACCGCCAACGGTCGAATCCAAGGATACACCGAAGTCGTCGACGGTGTTACATTAGACATCTACCTAGGTGTTCCATTTGCCATGCCCCCTGTTGGTGATCTTCGATTTAAAGCACCGCGGCCTGTGTTAAATTGGAATGACATTATAAATACAACAACACAACCAAATTCTTGCATGCAATCTCCAGACGAGAGTTTTGGTCGATTTAGTGGAGTGGAAATGTGGAATGCAAACACAAATATTAGTGAAGATTGTCTGTATCTAAATCTCTGGGTTCCAAGAACAAACGATGGTTCAAAACTTACTACAATGCTGTGGATTTATGGCGGCTCATATATCTATGGTTCTATTACATTAGACGTATATGATGGACGGTACCTTGCTGCTACAAATCGCGTTATTGTAGCGTCCATGCAATATCGGATGGGTGTGCAGGGATTTTTGTACTTAGGAACAGAAGATGCTCCTGGGAATATGGGGCTTTTAGATCAACAGTTAGCTATGAAATGGATATATAACAACATAGATAAATTTAATGGTGATCAGAACAGGATTTGTTTATTTGGTGAAAGCTCAGGGGCTGCTAGTATAAGCCATCACCTGCTAGCTCCATCATCGTGGCCTTATTTTAATAACGTAATCTTGCTAAGTGCTTCTTCATTATCGCCCTGGGCTGTTAACACGCCGCGGAATCTTAAGTATCATACACTTGACTTGGCTGGAATAATGAATTGTCCGATCAGTAATTGGTCTGTGGTAGTAGAGTGCCTTAGGAACAAAAATGCAAAGGACTTAGAGGAAAAGCAATGGCTTCTAAACAACGGAAACATCGGTACATTTCTCCCTACCGTTGATGGAAACTTCTTGCAAGATTATCCTCAAAAACTTATTAACTCAGGGAAAATTAAACATGCAGATGTTATGGCTGGAACAACTACAGACGAGGGAGAGTTCTTCCTTGTTTATTTCTACCAAAACTACTTCCTGCCGAATCGGTTATGGAACCCAGTTCCACTAAACAGATCTTCCTTTCTTGAAGTAGTGTCCCAGATTACTGGATATAAAACTGGTTTAGAAATGGAATTAGTTTTGTATACTTACGAAAAGGCAAATTTGCAGTCTAAAAGAGGAAGCTATACAGATATACTGGATGATTTACGTGAGTACGATTTTAAACGATAACGAAATGACTGCCTTGCAAGGTATACTATATACATGTATACCCTAAATATTCGGACACACCTAAACTCTTGACCCCACTTGTCCTTAACTAAATACATGTACGTCTATCTGTGGATGTGGATAAAATTGCTGGATGTGGGTTGTAAACAATGTAGACTCTAATCTAAGTCTACATTACTTTGACCTGTCTGTCCGAATACTTAGGGTAAGTGCGGTATTTACCAAATTGCGTGATCTCTTGATGCCTGTGATATATGTTGGAGTCGTATGTTGGTCATAACACAAGGGAAATGTTTCATATTATATTTCTGTAATAATGAAATAGTAAATTATATCGATATAGAAATTCTGAAGAGCTTCGAATTCGTATGTTTATTAAGTTACTTAAGTCTGTAAAATGGATACAGTTTGTCCTATATATGTTATTCATCTACAAAGGATATCATCTGATGTCGCTCTGATGGTTCGCACAGTAATGTCAGACAAAGACGTGTATTTGAGCAGCACTATATATCTAAACCAATATCAAACAAGTAAAGGAGCAATTTGGATACATGAATTATGCCTACTTGTGCAGAGCATTTTCTGCTTTATGTGGCCTTGTAGTCTACTCGTCTAGTATAAACTATTTTTGCTCTATTGTTTAATTGGTGTATTGCCTTTATATAATCATGTGGTCTACCAGACCATTAATATGCGCATGAGAGTCGATGGCGTTAGAGCTCAGCTCGTACTCTAGTGGCAGTACGAGAAAAAACAACAACAACAACAACAACAAAAAAAAAAAAAAAAAAAAAAAACAAAAAAAAAAAAAACTTCATGGTGTCTCTTTCTGAAGAAAAACAATCTGAAGTTATTGAAGCTTTCAACTCGACGTCTAGATATTTAGACGATAATAAGTACTTCGATGGTTTGATTAGTCAAATTTACCCTTCAGAGCTTCAATTTAAGAAAGCAAATTCATTTGAAACTGAAGCCGCGTTTTTGGATTTGCATTTATCTACTTTAGGTGGGTTTATTTCATGCAACATTTATGATAAACGCGATGATTTTGATATTGAGATTGTAAATTTTCCTTACTTGGATGGGGATGTTCCTCGTCGAGCATCCTACGGTGTTTATATCTCGCAAATAATTCGGTTCCCAGAGTGTCTCGTCATGTTACTGACTTCAACACTCGAAATAATAAACTTCTAAATCAGGGTTATCGTTACCATAAACTCCGCAAACTTTTTCTAAATTTTATAGACGTCATCTCTATTTAGTTTCAAAATTCACTGTTGGACTTGAATCGCTTCTGCAATAAGGCCTATCGGAACCTTAATTTTATGTTGACTTAGTAAATAAATTCAGAAAAATATATGCTTGCAATGATTTAGCACTCAATTTCGTGAAATCATTCTCGATATATAAAGATTGGGTACAACATTAATGTAATAATACAGACTGCATGCATAGTTCTTAACCAAATCACGGTAAATAACTTTGCTTCCCTCTTTGGCTGCACGCCGGCGAGTCGGGCCTCAGACTCTATTACGGCTCCGGCCTTAAGATTTTTAAGTAAGTCAGTTTGCGCCAGATACTCTGGCTATGGTCTGGCCCACCGGAGTCCAACTGTTGGTTTTCTTTTACTTCAGCATTTCAGTTATTTCTTGCTGTCGAGTCCTCATCGTTTTTTCATCTCTGTATTCATTTTTATGCTCTCGGAGATGTTGCACTGATAAGTTAGGAACCCTTCTTTATTATGGATAGCTACTTGGCCAAGTTTTGGGAAAGAAACTGTTCTTTTGGCTTTCTGCTTGCAGTGTTCTGATTGTGGTGCCGTTGCTTTAAGTGCTTTAAGTGGTGTCTTGGACGGAGGAAGTTAGGTAATTTTATCCATTCCTGATCATTGTCTTCCTTTCTATTTGATATCGTTTGGAGCTGCATCAGAATCAAGGATAAGGTTTTGCCCAAATAAAACTGGTTTTAGCATTCAAGTAGTTGTTCTGCTGACCGTTCCAAGGCGGTTTCTCTGCTGCAGTTTCCTTAGCTTGTGCATCGGTTCATATGTGGTGTTAGTTTTTCCATCATGAGCTCCTGTGATTCCTGACTGTGGCATTTCCTGGGTAGCTTTACTTATATTTTTACAGTAAACAAGTGGATTTCTCTATTTTGGTGACGCATTTTCTTTTTACGCTCATGCACTATCATTAACAGTGTTATAAGCATCGCGTGATGATGAAAGGTGTTTAGGGAATTTGCAGCATGCTAAAGGTGTTTAGGGAACAAGCAGAGTGCATTATACCACTATATGTGCAGTTCGCATAAATGGTAAAGTGTGCCATACGCATATGCCGTAAATATGCCACGCATCTAGCAGATGGTCAAATGGACTTGTTTAAAACTAAGACACATATGGTAAATTGTCAGATTGGCTCAACTCGTTTCTGCACTTAACCCAGTAAACATTCTACATAAATCTATAGCGGGCCGTATCGGTCCGTCAGCTAGCCTGACGGGCCGATAACGGCCCGCTATAGATTTATAAAGAATGCCAGCTGGGTGTTTTGTCATTCTCTATTGCTGTCTGTAGTAGCTATAGTTGTCTCTTTAATCCCATTTTACTGTTCTATTTTATCTTTTCCACTAAGGGACATAGTTGATTAAATCATTATAAGCTGTACTAGATTGTACACCTTTGAAAAGAAACAGAAAATGATAGAAGATAGATTTTAGAGACAGGCTAGGTAAATTGTTAATGTGTTCGAATATTTGGAAAAATACGGTAGCCCAGATATTTGGTCAGAGGGACACCTCACGGTGCTCTCTCACGGTACATCATTGACTTAACCCTGGGCCCAAGGTTATAAAACCTTGGTTTCATGCTCAGCTCAGCTGAGCAAGAAATTCTCTCTGCTAATACATATTTTGCATTTCATATTTAATGGCAGAGAAATTTTCATGCTCAGATATGTTTAGCAAGGAAGAAGTTGCATTTGTTAGAAATTTGAAATTTATTAGTAAGACAAATTTCATGCTCAGCTGAGTTTAGCATGAAAAATGTTTTATAACCTCGGGGCTAGGTCCTGCTGAATCCGGATATATCCTACCTTTGCAAATAAAGTAGATTTAGATCAGTTGGATTCTGCACTGTTTGTATTAAGTATATGAATTTGTATGAACAACCTTGATCAAGTGATCTTATTGGGTGAAAATTAGAAGTGGGCGTGGCACTTTAATTTATTCAAGATTTCATGGGTTGAATTATTTCATGTATTTTGCAGACCTTGGTCAAATTGATAAAGGAGCACATTCATTGGCCTCATATGTTTGCTCAGTCATTACGATCCGAGTATAAACGGTAAATACAGACGCCTGATTACACCCTTTATTCTGGGGTCCATGTCTGTTGGTCTGAATATTCTGATTCGTCATTCGCTTACGGATTTATGAGTTTGGATTACGGCTTGGGTACCATGACCACTACTACTTTCAACTGCATTCAAATTTGCTAGTTTTGTAAGGCGTGCATCTCTACAACGAATGTTTGTTAATAATGTTTGCCATTCCTTGGGGCTACGCTAATATTACTGCAGTTTATTTGTTTTGTAATTAATGATCAGCGAAGGGAATAGAGCCCTTATATCATATATTAACAACCATTGCCAATTTGTTGCCAGCGCATCCGTACAGCCATGATCAGGATCTCTGTTCAGAGTTATATATTACAGTACCCATTGATTATATTAATTGACTATGAAGGTCTAAATAAGACTGGACGGACGCGCAGGCTGATCTAGGCCATCGTATATATGGCGTAAGAGTCCTTTACCTGTATTCCACATTGCAACTGGATTGTGTGTTTGATATGCAAATGATGAAGTGTTTTTTTTTTCAAAATCAAATAAATTGGGGCATTACAAGTGTAAGCAAATAGCAATGTCTCGGCACGGTCTGCGCGTCAGTCATCAATCCTGGGAGGCTGTAGAACATAGTTCGAGGGTTGAGCGCAAGACTATGGTAACTCAAACATATTTTTGAAACCCTTGTTTAGGGGCAACTTGGACCCCTTTGTAAACAATGCAAATTTAGGTGCCATTGCTCATACGAGCAATGGCACCTAAATTTTCATTGTTTACAGAAAGAAATGTTGTAATCTTCATAACACCTTCATGGTGAGGAGATTAGGTTTGGGGAAAAACAACCATCTGACTTACGCTAGTCTTGCGCTCAACCCTCGAGTTGCAAAGTTGCGTCTTGTACTTGAAACTCGTTTTCGCCTTGAAAACTTTTTTCTCTTTGTGCAACCGTCGTTGATCAATAACAGAGTTAAACTGAGACACTGAATCGATTAGAAAGTTGGAAACAAGTGTTTCAAGTTTTATATAATGCACATAAATCTATCGGTTGACTGATACTTGAGTCGCGTCGCACAAAAAAGGGGAAAAGGTTTACAAATTACTGTATTTCCAGCGTTTTATATTCGCATATATGAGTAGTCTGATAAAATATTTACTGTTCTCATAAAGAAACATAAGGACAAAATAATATAAAAATCAGTTATGTTTGCGTGTCCGTCCACATCTTGAAAATCTATTTTTCGCTTCTTCTCCTGAACCAAAAGGCTAATTGACTTGAAACTTGGTAGGAAGCATTTAGATTGACTTTGCATATGAAGCTACTCAATCAAACCGAATCTCCGATTTTCGTGATTTGTGTGTTCTTTGTTTCAAAAGCAATCCTTTTTGACTTTTATTGTAAATCAAAAATAACTAAAATCGTTACGGTTGGAATTCCAAGATGTCCGCTGCGGCGGCCATCTTGAAAATCTATGTTTCGGTTCTTCTTCTGAACCGAAAGGCCAATTGACATGAAACTTGGTAGGAAGCATTGGGGCGATTTGTAGATCAAAGCAAGCCAAAATAATTCCGATCGGAAATCCAAGATGGCCGCCATCTTGAAAATCTATTTTTCGCTTCTCCTCTTGAACAAAAACCCAGTTGTCTTGAAACTTGGTAGGAAGCATTTGGGCGACTAGTAGATCAAAAACAGCTAAAATCGTTTCGATCGGAGATCGAAGATAGCTGCCATGGCCGCCATCTTGAAAATATATTTTCGCTTCTACTTCTGAACCAAAAGGCCAATTGACTCGAAACTTTGTAGGAAGCATCGGGGTGACTTGTAGATCATAAATAGCTTATTTCGTTTCGATCGGAAATCCAAGATGGCCGCCGTGGGGGCCATCTTGAAAATCTATTTTTCGCTTCTTCTCCTAAACTGAAAGGCCAATTGACTTGAAAGTTGGTAGGAAGCATTCTTCTCCTGAACCAAAAGGTCAATTGACTTGAAACTTTGGGTTACTTGTAGTACAAAAATAGCGAAAATGGTTTAGATCAGAAATCCAAGACGGCGACTATGGAGGCCATGATCTTGAAAATCTATTTTTCGATTCTTTTCCTGAACCGAAAGGCCGATTGACTTGAAACTTGGTAGGAAGCATCGGGTTGACTTGTAGATCAAAACAAGCTAAAATCAATTCGATCGGAAATCCAAAAGCTTGAAAATCTATTTTTCGCTTCTTCTCCTGAACCAAAGGCCAACTGACTTGAAACTTGGTAGGAAGCATCAGGAAGACTTGTAGATCAATAATAGCAAAAATCGTTCCTATCAGAGATCCAAGATGGCTGCCATGGCCGCCATCTTGAAAATCTATATTTCGCTTCTTATCCTGAATGATAGGCTAACTTAATTGAAACTTGGTAGGAAGCATCGGGTACAGTGTGGCGGCCGTCAAAAGTCTCTCCGTACACCATCATACTGCAGGCTATATTTTATTTCCTTTGGGATCATTGAGCATATTCTGGTTATTGAAAATCAAATACCGCTTAAGCCGGCGCTAGGGGCGTATGCAGCCTCGCAAACTACAATTCGCATATGAAGAGACTCAGTCAAACCGAGTCTCCGATTTTCGTGATTTTGTGTGTTCTTTGTTTCCAAAGGCAATCCTTTTAGACTTTTATTGTAGGTCAAAAGATTACAGCCATGGCCGCCATCTTGAAAATCTATTTTTCGCTTCTCCTGAAATAATATCCATGTGACTTGAAACTTAGTAGGAAGCATCGAGGTGACTTGTAGATTAAAAAAAGCTAAAATGGTTCCGATCGGAAATCCAAGATGACCGCCATGGCTGCTATTTTAGAAATCTGTTTTGCACTTCTTCTCCAGTACCGAAAGGCCATTTTACTCGAAACATGGTAGGAAGTATTTTGGTGACTTGTAGAATAAAAATAGCTGAATTTGTTCTGATACGAAGTCCAATTTGGCCCCCACAGTTACCAGCTTGAAAATCTATTTTAACTACTTCTGAACAGTAAAGCCAGTTGACTCAACATTTGATAAGAAGTATCAGGGTGACTTGTAGATAAAAAAATCTAAAATCATTCTGATCGGAAATCCAAGATGGTCGCCCTAGCAGCCATGTTGAAAAACATTTTGAACATTTTTATCCTGAACCAAAAAGCCAATTGACTCGAAAATATCAAGGTGACTTGTAAATCAAAAGTAGCTAAAATAATTCTGATAGGAAATCCAAGGTGGGCGCTATCTAAAAAATCTATATTGAACTTCTTCTTTTGAACTGAAAGGCCAGCTGACTCAAAACTTATCTGGTAATCAGGTGAGCGATACAGGGCTATCTTGGCCCTCTTGTTATCTCATAAATGGAGTGACTAAATTTGCTGAGAAGATGAGCAGAGTTACCGTTGTTTGCTAATGGATGTTCCTGACGCTTTGTTCGAAACCGCGAAAATAGATTTCATTTACTGATATCACAGGTGAAATAATTGTGTAAATTTTCTATATTTTGTTTTAGTTGGAGACACATATTTCAAGTGTCCCGTTCGGGACTTATGCATAAGCCATACCAAGCAGACGCCAACGAAAGGGCAAACCTACATGTACACTTTCGACTTCCGAAGCTCAAGAAATCCCTGGCCATCATGGATGGGTAGTCTCCATGGCTACGAGATTGAGTCAGTATTTGGTCTGTCGTTTGATCCCGCTTTATATTATAGTAGTGCTGACAGAGAAATGAGCCAGAATGTTATGAAATACATGACGAATTTTGCAAAAACAGGGTATGTTTATAGTTTATATTCTACTGTCTGTCTAAAATGTCTTCATCATCTGATAATCGAAGTACAAGGTAAATTCTATTTATACATGCAGTTATAGATAATAAAAAAAAGTCAGAACTGCTCTAAAAACTCGATCTTTCTCCTACAGTAAAGTAAAAAGCTAAAATAAGTAATTATGAAACAATAATAATAATAATAATAATAATAATAATTAAGCATGTGTCGAAGCTACATAAACTACAAAGCCAACACTGTCTCTATCTCTCTGTCTCTGTCTGTCTGTCTGTCTGTTTGTCTCTCTCTCTCGTTCTCTCTGTGTGTAAGATCTATTGTATAAATGTATTAGGTCACAATGGAATTTAGCAATAATTAACACGAGGAAACTAAAGGTAGATATTAAATTTCTATGATAATTCCTTTCTTTCATAACGCACAGAAATAATTAAAACAAAAGAAACGAGAAAATACTAATTGTTGATATCTATTAGTGAGAGCATGTGTAGGTGATTATGTGTGCATGTCAATATAACCTATTGCAAAAACTCTTTGAAATCGTAAGAAAATGTCGAGAATAATATAATTTCAAAAGGGCATTTTGAGTGCAGGAAATCAAATAGGCAAATGTTACAAATGTTGAGTCTCTTTGAAAACTGGAGGATCATTTACCAACTGCATCCAGTCCCCTTAATGTAAACTTCACATATAAGGTATCAAATAAACCCTTGAGAGGAGTGTATACACACGAAATTGAAAAAATGTTGAAGTATTGAAGACATGCAAAGGGAAAAAACATTTATACTCGACAGGTAGAAATGCCTATGTATAGTCTTTTACTGAACAATTCAAAATGTTCATATGTTTTTATCGGTCCTGGCTTTATTATATCATTAGATTAATGCACAACAAAAGGTCACACACGTCCTTCCTCACTTTGACTGATAATAAAATCTAAAAGGTTGCCATCGGAAAACCGAACACATTAAATAACAAAAATCGGAGAGTCGGTTTTACTGAAATTATTTATAGTTTGCAGTACTGTATGCGTTCCATACGTGGAACTCGATTTTCCAAGATTTCAGAATGAGTTCAGTGAGCCCAAGGAAAATAAAAAAAATCATTACGAAAACATGCCTATTCAAATATACTGAAAATTTTACCATCAGAAACTGAAAATTTTCAGATAAAATTCTGATATTTTTTCATATTTCTGATCAAAACATAGATTGTGGGTACTCGTTAGAACCGCCTCGACGAGGAAGGTTCTAACGAGTACCCACAATCTATGTTTTTGAGCAGAAATAAAAAAAATAGTGTATACCCCTGTAAACCCCAGTTTTACTATATAAAAGTGAGGTTGAAGGGGGTCAAAATTATATAGGTATGTTTTCGTGATGAAACTGCGCATGCAGGAACGAAAATCTGTTTTATTGAGACTCGTCATATGGTAAGTTGGCAGCAACTACGACCATTCTTGCAAGAATAAAATCCTTGCTGTCGTTCTTATTTAGTCCGTTACGCATTTAAAATCTTAGCTGTCAAACAATATATACTCTTTTACACCCTTGATATTGGTCGTACGAGGGGTATTCCAACAGAATTGCTTATTGTGTCGTTGCTCGATATCCACATGCAACTTAAAACAGATGAATACATACCTGTATAGCACTGTCTAATACCTACACAATGATGTGTACATATGTCCATAAATCTGATTGATAAATAGATAATTTTCCTTATAATACACGCAGTCTTCGACTATTATAGTAGAAAGGATTGGTAAAAGTGTTGCCAAGAAAGAGGAAATACGGGCATACATAAAACCTCGCTCTAAGATAGGTCGTTCTTTGAAACAAATATTTGCTGACATTTCTGTTGTTTACGGATCTACTAATGTGTCTTATGATACGGCTCGTAGATGGAAAAAGGAATTTGATTACGAGTTAGAGTCGAGCGAAAACGCCCCTAAATCAGGAAAGCCAAAGCCTGCATCTTGTGACGAATTGTATCAAAAGGTAAATGAGATGCTAGGTCTACAGTACGTTATGTAGCACAAATGGTTGGCATCTCACTGTCAAGAGCTCATTACATTTTAAAGAATATCTTGAATGTTAGGACGATTTCTGCCGCCTCATTTGTTGAAAACAAATGAAAAAAAAAAAAAAAAAAAAAAAAATGAAAAAAAAAAAAAAAAAAAAAAAAAAAAAGCAGAGAGTTAAAATAGCCAAACAATTGCTCATAATTTTTCAAAAATATGATGTAAAGAAATGTAGAAGTCACTGGCGATGAAACGTTGGTTCATTATTTTGAACCTGTTAGGAAATTTAGCAATAACATATGGACCACCCAAAACAGTCAAAGAGCATTAATTGCTAAACGCGTGATTTGTGCAACGAAGGTTTTGTATGCAATCTTTTCTGGTGAAAGCATTGCAATACAGGTGCCGGTGAAAAAGGGCAAAAGCATTACTGAAAAATACTACAAAGATGTGGTATTGAAGAAATTGGAAAAAAATACTATCAGAAACGGCGCCCAGTCACAGGTTTCAAACATGTCCGACTTCTGCATGATAATGCCCCAGTCCATACGTCTGCCATTGTTTCAAATGCTTTGCAAAAAGAGAAGGTATTAGTTTTTCAACACACTCCTTATTCCCAATACCTTGCCCCTTGTGACTTCTTCCCTTTCCCGAAATTGAAAACCTTCCTCGCTGGACGGAGATATCGGGCCAGATAGGCGCTTGGATCTGCCGAATACCAGTACCTTACCAGTATACCTAAATTAGCGTAACGTGACGCATTCCAGAGATGGATCATGCATTTATAGTCACGGGGTTAATTTTGAGGGCATGGAATAAAGAAATTTGTGACTACTTACATCTTGAACGTTCCCGGACAAAATAAGCAATTCTTTTAAAACCCCCTTCGTACAAATACAAGTAAAGTAAGTATGTGAACTCAGGAACTGATACAATCAGATCCGCATCAAGTTCGCAACATCAAAGGGAAAGACAGACAAATACAATTAAAGAGCCTAAAAAGAACGTTAGCAACCAGAGTTGGCAGCCCTTTCCCAAAAAATAAAGAAACTCTGTTACCCAAACTTAACTGAATACATCTTTTAACGTACGTAATTCTTAACGCCGGTCTCGGTGACTCAGTTGAATGCGCATCCGACTGTGATCAGAAGGTTGCGGGTTCGACACCCGCCGGGTCGGCAACATTCTTTCGTGGAGATTTGATCATGAAATATTTTCTACGGTCATTCTCTCCCTTCAGCTGATTCAAGAAGGGCAGTTGTCAATTTCTGGCGAAAGAATGTGCAAACTACTTAGAGGACTAAACCTGCGCAGTAGAAGTGTGGTTAGGTAAACTGACCGCGCTTGACATGACCACATTGGGCTGATTGGGCTGTAAAACCTCAACACAAGCAAACAAACATTATTGTTAAAAAAAAAAAAAAAAAAAAAAAAAAAAAAAAAAAACATTTGTAAATGAAACACTACAGAACTTTTAACTTTTAAAGTACCTATGTTACATATATAATACGTTCAAAGTGGAGTATATCAATAGTTAAACACAGGTCAGCAGGTTAAATAGATGCAATGCTTTTGTGAATGTGATCTGGGAAATAAATGTTTCGAACTTCTAAGTTAAGTGCACATGCCTTAGCTAAAACCAGCATCTACTATACCGCTGAAGTTGATTATCAATATATTATAGGGTGTGCCATTCTCCAAGCAATTATGTACCGGTATTCGTTTTATGTTCTTATTTTTATGTCTCTGAATGACACCTGTGAACGGAATCACGGAACTAACAAAGGGAATTCAGTGAACATGAACATGAATAATGTCATACTTAGCTTAAGGATTCGGATGGACAGGCCTGAACAAACAGTGTAGACCTAAGAGATGTAGACCAAGATAAGACGCCCCAGGACGCGACGTCTGACCAGGAAATACACTGTTTGACATCCATTAAGTAATTTTAAAACATATCTGTATGGAGTAAAATAGACCTGTTTAAATTTTAAGCCAAGGATAGTTAAGAGTTAAGGTGTCCGAATAAATACGGTATGAGGATCAGATATAAATTCAGCTACGCAATAGCCTGATCAAAAACTTCACCGTTGAATTATAGATTGTTTGTATGATACTAGCAAAAAGTGAAGGACTGCTTGAATGCGCAGGCTGGTGTTGGGTATTCACTGTTCGATCTTTCAACAAACCTGCATATCCCATACGCATGTTCCTGACTGGAGTATTCTTCCCGAAACGAATTATCATCGAATGTGGGTATGTTTAAGGATTCCCCGGTAGCATACTATATGCGATAATATCCGATAAAAAACCCAACGAGTTGGTTAACTCTACCAGCATCTCTTAAGATACAGCCATTGAAGAAAGTATATTTCTTGTCTCCTTTGTCTGTGTATGGTTTTAGAACAATGAAATCCATATTTCCCAAATTCACAAGAATACAAATATATTATGCAAAAGATATCAAGCAACGAATCAAGTGGCAAACTTCTGTCGTACACGGCGAAATATAAAACAATTAATATCAATACAGTCATCAACAAATCTTCCGTATCTGTAACATTTTCAACACAGGAAATTAATACCATTCTGACATGTATCATCTCGGTTGTCGGAAATGCTCCGAGCAACAAAAGGAGTTATGCTACAACACCACACATTCACTTGAACTCTGTGTATTTTTTTGGCAAAGTTTCATTTTTCATACATATGATATCCGCCAGTAAAATATTGCCGGGCTCCAGAGCACAGTCGGTAGTGCGTCTGACTGCATATCCAGGGATCGCAAGGTCGAATGTTAGCTTGATCACATAGCTTCCATTGGAATTGACCATAAACTTATTTCTACGGTCATTCTCCTTCCTGTGATTCAAGAAGTGCAGTTGTCAGTTACTGGCAAATGTATATGCACAAGTACTGGTTAAACCGCTGAGAGACAGACCATGCTTGCTAAGGAAAAGTGTGAGAAGGTTAACTGGCGGGATCGTCATGACCTTAACAGTGTCGACGGGGCCATAAAACTAAAAAAAGTCAAAACAATAAGATATCAGTGAATGCAAAGAATTGATCAACATGAGGCGGTTCTAACGAGTAACCACACTTTATATGAAAGCGGCGCTTCGTGATTGTGACCTTTCCTAAGTTACTTCTTATATCTTGTTGACATTACCAAAAATATTACGTTATACAGTCATATTCAAGGGTGTCTATCTGCTGTTTACCGCAGTGATCCAAACAATGACGGTCAGGGGACAAGTAATACTCTGCCAGCATGGCGACCATTTGAGCCGTCCACCGAGACGCACATATCATTTTCGCAACACAACGGACCAGTAGAGAGACATGGGTTTCGTACCAAAGAATGCACTTTATGGACTGACCTCCTGCCTAAAGTATATCAAGTTGTCCAGAATTGCCGTAAGTAAATTGTCGAATATTACATTTATTTGAAGAGTCGTATATCCGCAATATGAACGTGAGACTCAACATACATTGTGCATTCTGCTTCATATGATCAATGTATGCGCACAATATATTGTCAGTTTAGGTTCAAATTTTTGACATACACATAGACAAACGAGTACACACATCTATAACACACACACACACACACACACACACACACACACACACACACACACACACACACACACAGAGTATAATACTTCTTGATATAGCAGAAATAATGGGAACATCACTGCAAAACAACATTTTAATTCCCACTGAGTTTCCTTGACTGTTACATTTACATTTATAGTGTCCGTAAAAGTTATTAGAAGAAATGTTCTGATACTCAAAAAAATACTTTCCTGGTAACACAATCTGTCAGTTAGTTTCTAAAGAATCTGCAACTTCATTGTGAAATAAACATGCATGTTTGTCGATAAAATGTATAAAAATAAGACTATACCACAAAGATCCCAGAGACCCTGCGACGTCATTGTTGAATTAATAAATATGTTTTCATAAAAAAATGTATTTAATAAGAGTAGTCCCCACCACAAGGTTCTGTTTGTTTTTTGTCATAACATGTTTTCACCTGATACATAATTATGTCTCTTGAGCTACAGACCTTTCGACAATGTGGAAAAAACGCTGTTTTCTTTGGGTTTTATTCAAAATGAAAAACTTTTGATTCGAATTACCACATTCTATTTGAAACACTTTGTCTTTTCTGTTTCTTTGGTTTCTTCTCAAATATTTACACTCAGATAAAATTTACAGCTAAAATAATAATGTAAGTGTTGTATGTATTTATTACGATATAAGGCAATATTTTTGGCCTTTTTCCACTGCTTTTTAAAAACAAAATGATGATTCACAGATGTACTGTGGATATTTCAGGAAAATTTGAACAATTGATCTCATATGCGGTAAGGGTAGATTTAGCATGAAGAAAATTTATATTAGTGTTTGTTTCACTCATATCAAGTATGTCAGTCATGAAAGAGTTTGATAATATTGTTACTCTCCGCAATCACTTCTGCATCTCTAGCATAATTTGCTTTTATAAAAAGTACATAATAGTTATATCATATTTTACAGGGGTTTTAAGTGTTTTCATAAGTATACCTAACGATTGTACCGTCTTTCTTTTTCAGGAGTTTCAAGTGCTGATTTTCTATCTTCGCCAAGACTTCTTGTGATAATGTTCTTTAATTGTATAATAGTTTTCTTATTTCAATCGTTTTGATATAGGTGTTTATTGCATAGATTTATACGTCTTTAATGTAGGTAGGATTATGCACAGCAATAGCAAATAGAACTAGCACGGGTATCATGAACTGCCTAACACTTAGCAAACTGGGTAAATAATTCAGCAGACGAGTGTTTGAACTACCATTCTTAGTTCTTCCCGGAAGTAGGTTTTGAGTTGATATATTTTGCGATAGTGGATCCCCGTTTTATGATGCAGGTCTCAAATGATGTTCTACTCAGCATGTTCCTAACTGATATATTAACTCAGAAATAATTTGAAATGCAACTCATTAATAATGGAATCGAATTCATCGATATGCTTAATATATTTAGAGATAAATCTGTGCTTTCAATTAAAGCAGTTTTAGAAATAATGATTCGCCCATAATTTGCGACAAATATAATTAACCTAAAATGGATATATATTTTTAATAAAGTAGCTTTGATTTTGACAGTCAGACTAATAATACTGAGCCATGAAAGCATAGTAAAATCAAACCTCGAATGGAATCGAATTCATCGATATGCTTAATATATTTAGAGATACATCTGTGCTTTCTATTATAGCAGCTTTAGAAATAATGAATCGCCCATAATTTGCGACAAATATAATTAACCTAAAATGAATATATATTTTTAATAAAATAGCTTTGATTTTGACAGTCAGACTAATAATACTGAGCCATGAGATTGTAAATACACAAAATAATGTTATTCACGGCAGATCATAGTATCATTGGTAATCTGGAAAGTATTCATGGCTCCAATTCACTTAATTATTCCTAAAGGCACAACATGTAGATTCCTTAATATACACATCACTTAAACAAATGTCGAGAAGAAATTGCTGGAGTTTACAAGAACTCTGAAAAAGGTTGTTGCTAATGAGATCATGTTGAGTCTAATAGTTTAAATGGTTGCAAATTGGGTCTTACTAGTTATAGGACATGGGTGTCTACCCACGCTTGGAATTTGATGATATTATGCATAGTTATTATCCGGGGCATGACTTCTATGATTATAGTGCATTTACATTTAAATGTAAATATATTATCAATTTCCGACGTTGTGTATCATGTCACCTCCAAAACTAAGGGTACAGGATATAAACCCTTCAACAGTAATAAGAGTATCATATATCCAAGTCTGAAAGTATTTATGAACTAATATTATCATTGTTGATACAATGGATACCTGTGTTTGTATTGATATAGTAGTTGGGTATTTAGATTTCAGACACATGGGTTTGTATTAATTCACATTCGAGGTTTGATTTTACTATGATCAAATTTTTGTTCATTTCAATACAAAATATGTCCACACATGTCTTGAATATGTACACCAAATGTCTTGAAAATCGAGGACCGGAAACATGTAATTTTAGAACATTAAATGTACATAGTCCAAACTAAGCGAAATGCAAAAACACACATTGTATTTAAATGTAAAATACACGTAAATTTAACTATTATTTCCATTTTTGATGGCTATACAATATTATATGTTTTGTGTGAACAGTTGATATCTTAAGACATGTTTTGGTAAAACTGCTCCTAGCTGAACACCACAGAAAAAAAATAATTATTTTGTTTTCTTAAACATTCTATACCACAAAGACGCTGACAGAATACTTCATCATATTCATGAAATCAAACAAAATTGTATCATCTTTTTTCTGTCTATCTAGTCTTATGTATACTGTAGATACAAGCTGGATGGCATAACATTTCTATCTTAAACCGTATTGTAAGTCATTGAAATCAGATCAAGATTCTTGCTGAAATTAATAGTATAAAGGATTTGAATTCTAAGACACTGCAAGATGGGCAGCTAAGTGGAAGTGGAAGTGAGTTTAAAATGATTTTAAATGCAGTAGATAAGTACAACATATTGAAACAAAACATAAAAAAGTGAAAAAAAAAAGATAAAACAGGGGAGCCAAGAAGCAGAGAGTGTGATTCAAAACAGCATGAAAAATGCGTTAGGTGGAGTTTTAGACTATGTTGATTTTACATAGGACTGCCTACGCGTTGATTTTTATACTACGTATATATGATAAAAAAAAGGTTAGAGAAAAGTCCAGGGAGTGCCACAATCACAAACCGCAGCCCTTCCCAGACCCCAAGAGGAAGAGGAAACCGACAATCTAAACAAGCACAAACCGAACAAACGTACGAAAAGCACTAAGATTAGCTCTCTCTTCCCCAAGCGAGGTAATCGCAATACTAAAAGGACTGAAAAACACAAGAACAAAATGACCTACAGAAAGACATACAACAAATCGCCTCGTAGAATAAACCACAAAGCAACAAGGAGTAAGACCAACACCGGGACCACCGCTTTGAACGGTCGGTACAGCAAACCACCTGGGTGTTTACAGCTAACCAACTTCACTCTGGGTCCCGATGCCACTCTTAATCACAAAAAGAAAATCAGAAAGCAAAATATGCAGCAGTTGAAGGTGACCAAAAGGCTAGCATCACAACACATATAGGAAAAAAAAAAAAAAAAAAAAAAAAAAAACAGTACAAAGAGTAGGAACAACACCAGTACCACCGTCTTAGAACGGTCAGTAGAATAAACTACTACTGGGGGAGAGAGGGGGGGGGGGGGGATGGGGCTGGTTAAAGCACTTTTACAGCTAGCTAATTTCACCCTGGGTCCCGAAGCTACTCTTAATACAGAAATACATAAAACTTTGGTTCGCATAAAAGCTCCCAACTCAGTCAATGCATCAAAGCGAAAACATAAAAATCAAATTATTCATTATAATAAACAAAGACGAGTACTCCTGGCTAATTCTACTGTATGCCAGAGTAAATGAAAACCAATAGTTGAACCACGGCGGGCCAAGCCAAAGACATATCGTCAAGCCCCAACCCACTGGTTAAAGTTTTATGAAGAGACCGTCACTGAGTCTGAGGCCCGAACCGCCGTCGTGCAATTAAAGAGTGAAGCATAGCCATCAACAATGATTGGGTTGACAACTAGGCATGCAATCTGCCGCATAATATCCAGGCTATAGCCAATTCTTTTATAACGGTTAATAAGTTTTCTGAATTGCTCCGAAAAGTTAGATTTACCTACAATTTTTCTAAATCTGTACACTAAGTCACCGTAAAATTCGGGTTCCGATATACCTTGTTGCAGAAGTGTTTTCAGACTGACGCTATATTTTTCTAACAAGGCACTGTGTCTGCGATAAAATTTCGAAAACGCCTTACGAAGTTTAAAATAACGATAGCCCTGCCTAAAAAGTTTGGCAGTAAGGGCTTTATTACGGTAGTTAAAGTCATTAAGATTTGAAGAAGCTCTGGCGAATCTTATAAGTTGAGATATATATACCCCATATGAGGTACGCCGGGGGACATGATGCCTAAAGACGAACAGTGTTTCTAATGAATTTTACTTCCATTTACATGCTTAGCATAAGACAGTATTGGCTTATCGCATAATTATTGCCCTTAAATTAACCTCCCTAGAACTGAAAAATATTCAGATTTCTTAATTTCATTTATGAACTTAAATCAGTGAATTTATATAAAATATTTAGAAATGTGAAATGGGTAATGTACAAAATATTTTTTGTTTGCTATAACCGCTCAAAATTAGCTAAAACACCCCTATATCAAAAACTAGCTACAGAAAAGAGACAGTTCAGATGTTATTTCCTCTTATTGGGATATAAGATTTGAGGTCTTTATATTTTGGTATTAGGACATCAGATGCAGTGTAAATAAAGATAGATATCCTTGTCTTATACCTGATTTAACAGAGTGTATATCTGCTAAAGCAGTACACCAGAATAATGATCATTATGACATACACATTTCTGATCAGAAATAGAATTTTAGAAAAGGAGAATTGCCTTCATTTACCTGCTAGCCCGAAATTCATTCCACTGGGTACAACCAGTGTTGAACTGAGCAAAATAATAGAAAGCTGCAAAGGATTGCGGCACGCATGTTATTTATAGTGTACGTGCTTTTGTGGCTTTATCTATGAATAACACCTAACAAACCATTGACCTCATTGGCTTTGCACAACTAGGCAGTATAACAATGAAAATAGTGGATCTCCCTGCCTTATACCTATGTTAATAGAATAATATCGGGTAATTAATTAAACAAAGTTACATGTTCACAGTCGTTTCCTTGCAAGAAAACAAGAATTTGGATGTTATGAAGACACATTTGTTAAGTACGTCCTCTTTAAATGTGGAGTGATTGACTAACAAAGTATATGAATAGAAAACAAAGCAATTACAAAAAGTATATACTAATGATTTCAAGGCTAAGTCAGGTCGTGATGTATTCATTTATTTGGGGCTGCCTAACACGCTTTGTGCTAGATAAGCATAAAGATTTTGGGAAGAAATGTCCTTCTGTGAAGTTCTTAATTAATTTCAACAAAATAGTTAATTTGACAAACACTGCACTAATCTCATAAAAGGTAAAAAATGACAGTAATACTCGTTTTGTTTTTTCATGAATTTTGTCACAGATAAAGAAGATGCATATGGCCTGTTTTCTGCACAAAATGATATCTTGACAAGAACTAGAAAATATTTGAATTTTCAAATGACTTTGGAAGTTTTTGTGAAGTTCAGAATTTTTTCAGATGTATTATAATTATTATAATTTATCTATCTGAAAATTTAAAATTTGCATTTATTAAAAAGTGTTCATGGTATTATAAGAATTCTTACAGAGTTCTCTTATGAGTCCAGTGAGCAAATCTTGAAACTAAATCAAACTTTAGATTTATGACAAAGATATTTAGAGACACGTATCATTTTACAGAGGGAGTGAGTTAGGATGACTTCCTGTTTTGTATGCCTGATTTAATATATACATTTTCATAGCTTGTATGTGCCAAGCGAACTATGTACAAAGTTTCCAGAGAATCCATGCGTGGGCGTACTTGTAAGACCCCTTTAAAAATTTGTACTTGAACGTATGCATTTTATTCTGTCATGACTGTACGTAGCTTTATTGCATGGAGCCATTTATTATAATTCTTCTATCGTATCGATGTGTTAAATAACCTTGAAATACCAAATCATGAAAAGTCTATCTAAAAATCCAAAATTTTCACATCCTAAACCAAATATCTTGTCGCCACTTAAAGCAAGGTATTTTTGTCTGATCTTCTCTTCTTGTTTCGATGTTTCGGGAAGGCTATGCTTCGTGATTTTGGCATTTCCTGAATAACATGTTTTATAGGAATCTATTATATTGAAATGATCCTTGGGAGCAACACACAAACACACACGCACACGCTCGCACGTGTGTTGCTCCCAATGATAATTTCAGTATGATAGATTCCTATTATCGTCAATATTAGGAATAAATTTCAAGATGTAGCGTTCGTTTGAAAAGACTGCTTTAACAACGCCTATCGGAACCCAAGCTTTATAATGACCTTATTTATAAACTCAGAAGGTAGTTCTTCTGTGTTTCTAAACAATTTAAAACGATTATTTATCGCTACAAAAATGATAGGATATAGTGTCAATGTTTGCGACAGTCGGTATGCATAGAAGTTAACCAAATCATTGTAAACAGTTTTTTTGTCTTCTTCAAATTCACGACGGTGGGTTGAGCCGCAAACTCTAAGACGGTTCAGTTCTAAATCTTTTTGGATGACTTGTGCCCGATCGTACACGTCTGCGCTCGGGCTCACCGTTCTTCTCTGACTTGTAGTTTGTAGTCGAGCCCTCATCTTTGTAACATAATAATGTTAAAAATGTTAATTTCGGCATTGTTCCTCTGGCGAGTAAAAAAAAACCTACTCGAACTGAACAATTATATGGGCCGCACCATGCAAAATATGTGTCTTCGAGCATGCGCAAAAGACACATTCATCCTACGCATGCGCAAAGTATCATTCGGGCATTTGCTCTCCACTGATACATTCTATAGTGTCCAATAATTATGTTAGCGGACAGTGAAGGCCCTGATCAGACTGCGCGGATGCCAAGGATGATCTGGGCCTTTGCTGTCCGCATATGATCGAAGAAACGTTTTCGCATGGTGTGGCCCATATGTAGCTATAACTATATCAGGATCAAGAACGACTGTCAGGCGCCAATAATACAATCAGTTTTGCAGTTGACCGTTTCGTCGACACATCGGTTGCGCTTTCGCTTCGTTTGTTCGTTCGGTTGTCGCGAATCTGTTTTGTGTGTCATTTCATATCATTCAAAAATGAAACCTACAATTAGATTTGTGCGACCAGCAAAAACTCAGATAGCCTACGCATCCGCGCAGTCTGATCAGAGTCTTCGCTGATCGCATGTGCCTTCTGCAGTCTCATGGCTAGCCAAAGAGGTATAAACGAGAACCCTTGCCATACTGGGTGGATATATACATGCAGCTGTGAGTATTAGCTGGTCGGACACGTCTTATTTAGGTTAAGTCGTGCGCTGGCTCAAATATAAGTAAAGCTATCCAGGAAATGCTACATTTACGAAGCACAGCTTTCCCGAGGCACCAAAAGAAGGAGAGATGAGGAACATACCATGACAAATCAAATGACAATATGAAACTACCGACGCATGAACGAAGAACTGCAACAGAGGAACCGCCATAGAACGATGTCATTCAACCCTTATAAACTGTCTTGGGAGGGTTGTGTTCATTTCCTGGGTAAATTCGTATTTGCAGTTTGGCATTTCATGAACACCGTGACCTAACAAAATTATTTGCAGCAAATCCTATTTTCTGGAAAAATAAGAAACTATACCACCAATGTTTCATTTGCTGTATTTGCCCGGGGTTTGTTTAAGGTTATGTAGATGTTGGGTCTATGTTCACGAAAAGTACTGCTATATATACACATAGTTTAAATATATTTAATAAAACTAATAAAACTACCGCCACATTAAAGCTTCTTGTCTTCATTGTCAGCTGTACCGGTGCCTCCAGATCAAACAACTTTGTAGAACTCAAGAATATGTATAAAGGTTTAGTGATCGGTACGGAACGAGAAAAGGGTCTTTTATTTACGTTATCAATCATGACAGATGTGCAGTTGAATGATGTTTGGTCAAAGACAGGAATATATATGCATGTATATATACTTTGATTCCGAATATATCTTAGTGCCAGTGAAACTAATCTGATAGACCAATACAAATGTGTTCTATTTGCTAAATTGATTTCCTTTGTAATCAATTATTTACTACAACTTGATAAGTAATTGAAGTAAATTAGAAAATAAATCAAACTAAAACTGTTGTTTCAGTTGTCACAAGAATGGTAGTCAGTCATTCAACAACGTTTTGCAATGAGCTACATGATAAAAACAACAACGCATTTTTCTCAAAAACTGTAACATTTACATCACAGAAACACAACAAACTAACAGTATATCTAAGCGAAACATTTGACACACCTTGACTATCTGGTCCAGATGTTCGCTGTCCCGGTTGTGGGATAATGTCTTTATCTTTACAGGCTTGGGTAAATAATCACAAATGAGCCGAAACGTCCATACATGTAGATGTACCTTCTGACATGTGCGCCCAACGTAGACTTTACATCCTCGCAGTCTGATAAAAGTCTTTGTTATCCACATGAAGCGACTTTGCATCCTTGGCTGTCCAAAATGTGCAAAGTGAAGATTCTGCTCCGACTGCGCGAATGCGGGTCCCCGTAGCCTGGTGGATAATATAGTTGACTCTTAATCCATTAGGTTTCTCACCGCTATGATTCGAGCCTCGCTCGGGTCATGGGAAAGCCACAAAAAGGTAAGAGAAAAAAGTCCAGGGAGTGCCACAATCACAAACCGCAGCCCTTCCCAGACGCCAAGAGGAAGTGGAAACAGTCAAAACCAAACAAGCGGAAATTGAACAAACGTACGAAAAGCACTAAGATTAGTTCTCTCTTCCCCAAGCGAGGTAATCGCAATGCTTAAAGGACTGAAAAACACAAGAACAAACTAACACAAGGTAAGACATAAAACAAAGCGCCTCGTAGAATAAACCACAAAGCAACAAATAGTAAGACTAACACCGGGACCACCGCCTTAGAACGGCCAGTAGAGTAAACCACCTGGGGGTTTAAAGCACTTTTACGGCCAGCCAACTTCACCCTAGTTCCCGATGCCACTCTTATTCACAACTAGAAAAGCAGAAAGCAAAATGGGCAGCTGTTGAAGGTGACCAAAAGTTCTGCTTACGGTCGGTCAGGTGGTTTTCCCCCGGGTTCTCCGGTTTTCGCCCACCTTTGATGAACGATCGACTCGATATAAATGAAATATTCTTGAAAGGGCCGTAAAACCCAAATCAAGAAAAAAAAAAAAAAAAAAAAAAAAAAAAAAAAAGAAACTGCGCGAATCCGTAGGCTCATCCGACTCTTCGCTGAGTGCACATGTCCGAAGGTGTACGTTTTCTGACGTTGCAGCTAAAGATTTAACGCTTGCATACAACTATTCTGCCAAGTACAGTAATATCCGCCCAGACACGTTAATACTTTCCCTGTGAAGACTAACATTACCCCTTTGTGAGAAGCGATTCTCCAAACCTATTTTCACCTACATCCAACCAATCAGGGTCTTGTCACTTCATAGTAAACATTGTACAAGACCCTATAATGAAAAGGTGAACAGCGAATATGCAATCTAGACTGCTTAAAGGTGCAGGCTGACCTTTGTATTCTGTTTTTGGTATGTTCATTTTACCCTCCGCGGTAACATTTAAGGAAAAAGGACATTTTAAGGGCAGGGAACTCTATTAGAATGGGTTTTGCCTCTCTTCTGAAAGCATTTGCTCTCCATTAGCACCATATTCTGACAGTTTAGAGCAGATGCCTTTTAAAATGATTCAAATTACAGGAAAGTAATCAGGAAGACGCATTTACCTCGTTTAAAATGGTGCAAATTCTGCCATCGATATCCTGTCCCGTTAATAACAGCCAGCAAGCGATGGTTTATTGGTCTGGTCAGTTGTTAAGAATGTAATTAGTCAATGTAGTTCGCCGTTACCGGCGGGGAAACAAGACAAAATTTAATAAACGTGCTAATTTATCTTCCCAATATCTCAGGTTTTAGTACTTTGCCCTTATACAATTAATATGTCTGTATAGGATTCATTCCCATATACGTGAATAGTGCAACAGGAAGGGAATGCAATATTGTAGTTGGTTAGAGTACAAACGTCTCACAGGGACTGCAAGATTGTAGTGGGTAGGAGTACAAACGTCTCACAGGAAATGTAATATTAAAGTGGGTGAGAATGCAAGCGGCTCACAAAGAGCAAAGGATTATAGTGGGTGAGAGTGCGAACGTCTCACAGGGACTGCAAGATTGTAGTGGGTAAGAGTGCAAACGTCTCACAGGAAATGTAATATTATAGTGGGTGAGAATACAAACGGCTGACAAACAACAAAAGATTATAGTGGGTAAGAATGCGAACGTCTCACAGGAAATGTAATATTATAGTGGGTGAGAATGCAAACGGCTCACAAAGAATGTAAGATTATATGGGTCAGAGTGAGAACATCTCACAGGGAGTGCAAGATTGTAGTGGGTAAGAATGTAAACATCTCATAGGGAATGCAAGATTATAGTGGGCGAGAGTTCAAACGTCTCATGAGGAATGCAAGATTCTACTGGGTGAGACTGCGAACGTCGTACAGAGAATGCGAGATTGTAATTGGTGAGAGTTCGAACGTCTCACAAGGAATGCAAGATTATAGTGGGCGAGAGTTCAAACGTCTCAAGAGGAATGCAAGATTCTATTGGGTGAGACTGCGAACGTCGTACAGAGAATGCGAGATTGTAATTGGTGAGAGTGCAAACGTCTCAAAGGGAATGCAAGAGTGTAGTGGGTGGGTGAGAGTCTAAGTTCTTTGTATATTACGGTTCTAGTTCCAGCAGAGATACTAGAAACAGCAAATGCGAGTTATACTATTATGTAATGCCTGGGCCCTTTTGAAATTTGCGGTCAACGCAAGCCCTGATCAGCCTGCGCGAATGCGCAGGGTGATCTGGGCCTCCAGTGTTCGCTTACAAGATCAGTGAATACTGTAGTATAAGTGGACGAACAGAGAATGTCCAGATCAGACTGCACCGATGCGCACGCTCATCTGGACCTTGGCTGTTCGCAAATGACATAGGGATCAGTTTCCCAAGTGGCGCATCATTTTGTTTTCGTTGTGTTAAAGTTTACCGATTTAACGCGGTTATATCTGTAACTGCCTACAAACTAAATAGTTCTTAACCCTTGTCCTGCTGAACCCGGATATACTATGCCTTTGCAAACAGTGTAGATCCAGATCAGTTGGCTTCTGAAGAAGCCAACTGATCTGGATCTGCATGGCTTCTGAAGAAGCCAACTGATCTGGATCTGCACTGTTTGCCATTCAGTATCTGAATTTATGTCAGCAATCTGGATCAAGGAATCTGATTGGCTGAAAATTAGAAGTGGGTGGGGCATCTTAATTTATTCACAGGACAAGGGTTTAAGGGCATTACGGAACATATTCTGGTATTGTAATTGTCAGTCGGCTCTTTGCTTTGCATTCTCTGGCAGTCTTTAACATGTGAAAGGAGTGAAAGACAACTGGAAAAGAAGCCGACCAAGGTTCAGTCGGAACTAAAATAGTAAATTAAATATATCTAACCGATATCTCTGCTGGTTGCCCGAGTCGTTATCTCATGATTATTTCTTCAATTCCTGTATCTTATGTCAAGCTTGAATTGTTTTTTCGCAAGAGTGTGGTTTTCTTAAGGTAATTTCAACATTGTATTGCCTCGTTTTGAAAAGGAATCTATAATAAAAAGAACTAATTTGCTCCGCTTGGTGTATAGAAACTAAACAGGAAGTGAAAAAGTGACTGAATAACTACAAAATTTATCTAGTCTCTTTCACGCTTAGTATGGTGGGAAAAAATCCGGTAGACAATACTTCGAAATATTTTTCTAAATAACTTTTCAAGAAAATAGGCTTTGACATTTCATGCAATTTGTCTCTTTAGGAGACAATTTTCATTAAATATCAAATAAGTCTAAAAGGTTGCCTTTGGAATCAAAGACCACATTACAGATAGAAAACGGGAGTCTCGGTTTTATTGGGACTCTTCATAAGCGGTAATGAAGTTTGCAACACTGCTTACGCCCTCTAGCGTATACATGAGCAGAACTCCATTTTCAAAGATACCACAGTGGGCCCAATGATCCCAGAGGCAATGAAAATATAATCTGCACTATGGTGAAGTACGGGAAGACGTTCTACCGCCGACACAAAGCCTATTTTCTGGAAAAAAAATGAAAAGAAAAAAACATTCGTATGTTGAGTGTGTCAAGAGAGTGTTAATGTTTAAATATTGGTCAACAGTGATAATGATTCATGAAGTGGAACCGACAAAAATGTGTGAAGTTGAATAAAAGAATGAAATGATATAAATGAAGCAATAAAACCATTACGAAAACAGGCCTATTCAAATGTACTGAAAATTTTATGACCGAAAAAAAGAAAATTTCCAGATAAAAAGTTCTGATATTTTTCATATTTCTGCTCAAGACATAGATTGTGGGTACTCGTTTGAACCGCCTCGACGAGACGGTTCTTTTGAGTACCCACGATCTATGTTTTTTGAGCAGAAATAAGAAAAATAATGCATACCCCTGTAAACCTCAGTTTAACTATATAAAAGTGGGGTTTAAGGGGGTCAAAATGATATAGATATGTTTTCGTGATGACTTCACCAGCACTTTACAAAAGAAATTCGTGTTTAGAACAAATCTAGAAATTAAGGGGACCTGACACCCTTGGTAGGTTTCCACCATACTTTACAAGGGAGACAAATTTTATAACTTTAACTATGCTTTTTGCACACTAAATTCTTCTAAATTGGGTCTGCTTCATAAGAAAAGAACTGGCTCCCACAGGGTGCAAATTCTTGGCTTTAAGCGTAAACCCCCTTTTTTCCGAAGGGGGCTTGGTTTTGAAGGAAGGCAGACAGGAATTCACAAAAGTTGTCACCCTTATAAAATGTACCCGGTCCCATTAAACAGTCAGATACTATGTTACTCTATATAGTCGGGTTTCTCAATTCCTGTATCTTGCAAAGGAAGCGTAACTCAACAATCGGGAAGATATACGGCTGAGTTTTTGTATATATACTTAAAGGCAATAAAAAGTAAACAATTTCGAATTTTGATTACCGGCTCGTGTTATACATTTTTCGTTAAAATGTTTTCATGGTCATTTTTGTCAAACGTCTGTCTTTGAAAATCACAAAGGTAATTCTTTTGTAGTCATGCATTATGGAGTTATGAACCCTTTATTAAAAACAGTATTTCCAGTCATAACTCGCTTTGTATAAAACAAATATCTTTTTACTTTTCATAAATGTCTTGCACAAATGTCTGTGAGTAAAACCAATACCTGTTACGTTATTTAGTTATAAATTCCCATCAAATGATGTCAAGCTGAATTTGAATTTCTTCCCATCTCAAATTATCTCTCTTTGAATGAAAAATATAGGGAATTTAAAGTGTCTATACTGAAGTGGCGTTGGTCATTTTCGTTTGAATTTTTCGAAAACGTGTTGCTTGGCTTAGCCTCCTTGTACAACATACAGATGAAATCTTCTAAAACCGTTTATTTAACAAAACAATGTCAATTAATGTCCCATAGAAATTCAGCGCATTCCGTCAGAAGAGGAAAGAAAATGTCAAAAACGTCATGTATAGAAATTTGACAGTGTACTCTATTATGCATTTGAAGTTAAAACATGTCCTTACAGCATTTTTATCCTTCTATCGACTGAATGCAATACAAATGCATATGTCCAAAATGCACTATTAAAGGGAAGCTAGTCATAAGCAAATCATCACGAAAACATACCTAATATAATTTTGATCCCCTTAAATCCCACTTTTATATAGTAAAACTGGGGTTTACAGGGGTATACATTATTTTTCTTATTTCTGCTTAAAAACATAGATTATGGGTACTCGTTAGAACCGCCTCAGCGAGGCGGTTCTAACGAGTACCCACAATCTATGTTTTGAGCAGAAATGTGAAAAATATCAGAATTTTTATCTGAAAACTTCCAGTTTTTGGTGGCAAAATTTTCAATATATTTGAATAGGCGTAATGGTTGATTTAGACACCTTGTTCGTTTCCGTAAATGTCATTTCCTTGCTCTTTAATAGAATTTCCTGGAAATTGTTACATATTATGCGTAAATGGTTGTTCTTAACTATGATATCAAAGATGAATGTACATATGTAAAACTACGGTGACAAATAAAAAAAGAATTGCCTGTATACTTATTTTTGCCTCTCAGTATATAAAGCTTACAGTTCTATATGAATATTTTATAGATAAAACTTTAAGCACGAACGCCCGAAGGATGCCTGGTTGTCATTTGAAATTGTGTTATAAAACTGGCAATCAAATGTTTTCTAACAAGTTTAAAAAACCCGATCATTTTGTGTAATAATCCGTATATACCTTCTAATAAATGCTATAGAAAAGGTAGAAAATTTATTTGAAATGCAGTTTGCACATGAAATTTAAAAATTGATGCCAGACAGGAAAACAGTGTACTCTCCCTTAAATGCGGAAAACAGCTGGAGTGTCACTCATGGCTTCGTGTTTGCTTATGATTTCTGTTTTGAGCATAGTTACTTTTTTCATGATTTTAACCTGACTACACAAGGTTTTGTATACTTAGAATTTAAGTATCAACTGCCTCCATAGAAACGGGCGAAATGCAATTTATGCATATCTGCTATACAGTTGTTTTCTATTCAGACAGATCAAGGCTTTCTTCCTATATCGAAATAAATCGTATATCTTTCCGATTCTAGGGTTAGCAAAAACTGAGTACTGGAATCCGTACTAATATTGTTAACACCAGCTAATTACCGCTGTCTGTTTGTCTACGACACTATCTTTCACCAAGTAGCTGTATCACGATTAACTTGTTTACTTCGAATGCACAACGGACAAACTACATTCTAATTTCAGCACTGTTTTCCGTCTTAACATTGGTAATAGCCCGAATTAACACGTTTTTGTATACTTGGAACTAGACAAATATATTCTAGTCCTCCGCAGAAACTATCGCGTTCTATTCAAAATGCAATTCATGCAGATCTGCAAAACAGTGGTCTTATACACAATACTATATATAAGCTTTCTCTCAGTAACAAAATTAGCTGTTCTTTTTGGTCCTAGGAACAGCAAAATTTACACACTGAATCTTTGACTATTTGCTTTACTGTGATTTTTTTACTAAAGCTTTTTGGGGCCGAACATATATTTGTAAGTTTGAGCTGCATCAGAATTAACCCATTTTTGCCTGGCGCCCCATAAAAGGGACAGTGGCAAACAGTGTAGACCCAGATCAGACCCCGCAGAACGCGGCGTCTGATCAGGGTCAACAGTGCATTAAATCAGGAATTTCTATAATATATGATTATAATAAAAACTAACAAGACACATCTTCTACTGGAAATGGACCTGTCCAAAGAGCTGCGGTAGATGAATCCAGTCAGCATAAATGAATTAAAGAAGAAGTTTTCGATCTAGTGAAATATTGTTAGCTCCTTCACCCAAGGAATTATTTCTGCTGGCCGTTCCAAGGCGACTGCTTTGTTACAATTTCTTTTATTTGTCTGATTTTGCGATTGTCCCATCTCGTCATTGTTTCTGTTCCATTCTTCTTTCGGTGTTTCGGAAAACTGTGGTTTGTGATTGTGGCCTATCCTGGATAACTTCATTTCATTTTCTCTTGTTGTGTTCGTGGATCCTGTCTGGCATAATGGATGAAGCAGCTGCATGCTTTGTTTTTTATTGGTGTGCAGTGCATGTGCTGCCCATCGTACATTGAAACTGCGATAACTCGATAACAGACGGCTCGTTTATCTTGGATGTTTCGAACTGGTTTTTGAGTCCCTAGAAATTCTTGCGATAGCTCATGAAAAAAATATATATATTTAGGGAAATTTTCTTATTTTATCATGAAACTGTACGTTGTGTATACTCATTAGAATCGCCTCATCGAGGCGATTCTAATGAGTATTCTCAACGTACCATTATTGTATAGAAGATCGAAAAGATTTCCCTAAATTATCACCATTGCCTTCCTGACCTGGCGCCATGATTTATCCTCAGTGGCTAGAACTGCCCATGTCTCGAATAAATTCACATGGTCCCAAAGATGTTCGAGCCATTGAGATTTTACTATAGTTTGGTTACTCTCATTTTTGGGGTCGTTGATCTGCGATTGTGGGCTGTCAGTAAATCTCGCCACGTTTCCTATGCCAGAGTACACGTTTTTCGTTGATTATGTGATGCATTACTTTTATTATATACGATAATCTATATATCGCATCCTAAATAAATGAATTCAACTAAATAAATTCTGTTAACGTTTTCCTAAATAATATTACAAATCCATTGCTTAGGTACCCATGCTATAAAACAATTTCAAGCAATATTGTCGATGTGTTGAAGATAATGGACAGAGGAAAGAAGTTATCAAAATATATATTTTTTCACTGCAAATTTAATGCCCATTTAATATATATAATATACTCAAGACGAAAATTTATTAATGTCTTTCAAGAATGTATATTAATAGAACCGGGGCACAGCTTTTCCTAAAGGATTGCACGTACGACCAGCGAAGACTCAGACCAGCATTCGTATCCGCGCAGTCTGATCAGAGTCTTTGCAGGGCAATCTGTGGATAGCCATTGACCCAAAGCATCTTCAGGCTGATAGCAAATAATCTGACATTACGAAAACACGCCTATTCAAATATATAGAAAATTTCATCTCCAAAAACGAAAATTTTCAGATAAAAAACTTTGATATTTTTCATATTTCTGCTCAAAACATAGATTGTGGGTACTCGTTAGAACCGCCTCGGCAAGGCGGTTCTAACGAGTACCCACAATCTGTGTTTTTGAGCAGAAATAAGAAAAATAATGTATACCCCTGTAAACCCCAGTTTTACTATATAAAAGTGGGGTTTAAGGGGGTCAAAATTATATAGGTATGTTTTCGTAATGAGCAGCATGCGCTAATGCACATGCTGATTTGAGACCTCACTTAGCGCACATAATTTTGTAGGCAATGCTGCGCACCGGCTCAGTGAATACCATCGAACTGAAGAATATACTTTTCAAAGGTTCTGCATTTTGGTCATTTAATGTGGATAGTAGACACCAATCAGTGATCTCATTGGTTGTGATTTACTCAATTTAAACCTTCAACACATTTGGTTAAGAAAAGTTGGACCACGGAATTTTCTGCACTTTTCAAATAATAATAATAATAATAATAATAATAATAACAATAATAATACATGTTATAATAATAATGCGAAGTGTCCGTGCGACCGAGTGACTATCCCGAATTCGTTGGAGGCGCAATTCGGTTCAGGAAGTCCCAGATTCGAATCCTATTGGAGGCGGAATTCAGCTCGGCGCTTCACTGCACAGAGCCGTACACTATCATCATTCCATCGTCTCGATATGACAAAATGTTAATAGGGAAGTAAAACACATCATCATCAGTATCATCATCACTGTCATCATCATAAATAATAGTAATGCAGCACTACCTCAACGAACGGCCACTACTCAACAACAACAACTGCAGAAAAGTTCCTAAGTTCAGTTTTTTTCATATGTATATCCTCTCTGCAGCCACCAATTTACAACAACCGGTTCTCTACCTTCCGGAGGGTGACTGTTGCAGAGCGGTTGCATAATAATAATAATAATAATAATAATAGTAATAATAAATTTGGAACTCTCGCACTGGCAATTATTTGGTAGTGCAAATGTTCAAGGGAGAGAACATGATTCATTTATAACAACTAGAATAACTACATTTACTTCCCTAGCATTATCAGCCAGATATACAGAGGTGACCGAGATAAATGAGTATAGTGTCATTAAGTCAGCGTAAGTCTGGTGGTGAAGGGACTTGTTTTAAGAATAAGCATAATTGTAACGAATGTAATGAATTGAAACTGTCTGAAGAAGCATATTAAATAAAGTAATACCGAATGAACTTATTTCTAACATACATTGACTTATGCTGGCTTCAGTGTTAGCAAATATTAAACACAACAACAACCAAACACATATCAAATGAAAATATGTCATAAATATTAAAAAAGTTAATCTTACCGCAGGTTCTGAACCGTAAAGTGGTGCAAAATTACACGACTAGTTCATAAATAACGTGAACGTCACATATAATCAATTATCACATGACCGTCAAGTTATTCAGTGAAATAACCCTTGTCATAAAAATCATATAATCACACGTGTTATAATTACCCTCATTAATATTCGTATTTCTCCGCTTATTGATAGCAACCAAGATGGTGTCCGCGTTCGCCGATACAACTTTCACTTTTGAAACAGATCCTGCTTTAAATTTTGAGATGATTTTGAGATGAACGATAAATGTCAGACCGATGGAAGGGGAAGACACAACACAATCACAATGTGAATAACACATCTACCAGAAATATTCATGGTGGTTAAAATTCGATGTTTTCCGGCAACGTATTTAGAGGCACTTTCAACATCGGTGTCGTCAAAAAGTCAATGAAAAAAAAAAAAAAAAAAAAAAAAAAAAAAAGCATTGGAGGATAACATGACACCGATAGTCAATAAATGTGTCAAATTAAAATCCAAACTACAGTTAAAATGTTTTATGTTTTTGAAATCTGTCATTTACTTGGGTGTATCAACCACCGTATAACTGTATTGATCTAGGTCAATGACCTTTAAATACGACAGCTGACTTCGGGGGATTTCCCTACTGATTCTCAGTGACGTATTGACTCGCTGAATGACGTTGAAGGGAATATTTATTTTTAAAGTCATCTATTCAAATGAAATATATATTAGCTCAAATAAAAATCATCATTAACTCCTACAGTTTAATGAAGTAATAAATGGCATATTTATCTTATTTCTAATTATTTTCGGTACTTATCAAATAATATGCGAACTATTTTTGTTGCGTAATACTATTGAATCCTTGGTAGTGAGTTGTTCCGCTTAGCTATTGAAAGCCGTTATCTTAATATATTTTGTGCATTTTTGTCATCGGAAGGGCCATGTGATAAACAGTGGTCATTTAATATGAAATTTATGAAACTCGTTGGGTAATTTCGGTAGTTTGCTCGCCAAGGCTCGCAAAATACCCCGAAATTACCCAAACTCGTTTCATAAATTTCATATTAAATGACCACTCATGTAAAATTCTATATACATCTTCAGCCACCAAATTTCACCAACTTACAGTACTTTGCATCCGTATTCATCTACTTGCATTATAGACGTCAACAACGAAAAACAAAGATGACTGTGAGACTCAGACTCTAAAATTCTGACAAATAGTTTGAAAATGACGACGTTAATAGTGTTTCGCGTTCAAGTTTTACGGTTATAATTCCATGATAGTCTAAATCATTCTTCAAATGGGTAATGTAGACAATCTGAATAACGTACGCAGCACAGGCGGTATTTTGGATTGACACTGCAAAGAATAGGCTATGATATTGTCGGTCAGACCCCTTACTGCCTGACCTTTGTGCGCAGAGAGGGTCGGAGACGATGAGCGCTTTACATGTATAGCTATATCCTGAAATCTAGTATATCGAAATTAACTTTTAAACAAAATTTTGACATAAGCCGTGTCTCTTCGTGCAAAAGTTTGGTCAGAAATCAGAGGACTTGTTTATTTGGTGATAATTCTAAAAAAATTTTCTCAGTTTCTCCATAAATGCATATGTTGTGGGTTTTTATTAGAACAGCATTGGTGAAGCCTACTTTAATTTAAAGTTATAAGCTCTTTACTCTCGTTAAATCCGTAATCAAGACGATCAGTTAGGACATATGTTTTTTTTCCCGATTTTTCGCATTTACCGCTGCATCTTCTGCAAAACAGAAAAGATGATCTGCCAATCTCTAATACATATAATTAAACTTCTTCTTTGCGGTCCAATGCCCAGGGTAAGTAGTAAAAGGAAGAAGATGATATAAGCTTAGACCTTAACTAAGAAGATATCCTCCTGCAAGGATTGATCTCAACCATTTTCCTTTCACAGAAAGGACAGAACAGTAATACTGATCATTTTCGTTGTAATTCTAGCAGTGTGGCAACCCGCTATACGGCTGCCCACTTTAATAATTATTTACATGTTGTGATGCAAGCATTGAGGTCGCCTTCTACAATGGCCGCCCACTTTGCTTTCTGTTTTCTTTCTGTGTGTATTGCTGTACTGTTTGGAACTGCAGCAGGAGGTAAGGGTGAAGATTCGTGCAATTAAAACTGGTTCACGCCCCTAGTGTAGGATTCCTACTGATAGTTACAAGGTCTGTGGTTTCATTTGTTTTGTCTTTATTTATGTTTCGTCTATCCTTCTTTTGGTGCCTCGGAAGGGTTGTGCTTTGTGATTGTGGGATTTTCACTGATTCACTTTTATGTTTTCAATGTCTCAAATGGTGTAAACATTGCTGACTCTACGCTTATATCTTACAGAGGACTCTACATGTGCAGATCGCTGCTCCATGTTGCACAGTCCCGTTTATATATAGTTGTGCAATTCTTGCAGTGATGCAAAATTAATGATTAAATTTACAACAGCCGCTAGCGTGGGTTCGAAAACTTCGTCCTGACCACTAGTACTTCATATTTCTTCATATACACTATGTTTTTAAGTGGCATGTATCAGAAAAAAAATGATTTTGAGCTGGAACTCTCTGTTGATATTTGTTAATTCCTTAACTAAAAACAATAATTTTAAATTTCGGTATTAACCAGGATCGTGCAAATTCCTTGTATGCAATAAAACCGCTTGCACAACGAAAATAGAAACCCTCCCCGACATGTCCTTTAGATAACTCTACTATAATACGTATTGCTTTTGTTGAGAGCGTAGTGTCTCAGCTGCAATAAGGATTGTCTCGCAATGGCTGAGGCTATGGCTGCAGACTGCAAGTGACTGAAAACTCGCTCTGACTAGTAGAATTTTACACTTCTTCAGCTACACTTCTTCTTCCTGGGGCGAATCTATCTGTTGACATTTGTTCGTTGTTTTTAGTTTTAATGTAAGGATCTATCATTGATGTGAGGGCTAGATAGAAAAATCTATCCTGAGGATCACACAGTGATCGCGAGGGAGGAGTTTTCTATCTACTCCTCATACCCATGATATTTTCTTCCAAACCTTTCATTTCTGAACGTAGATTTTTATTTTTTGATAATGCAGTTCGATTGCTGGCGTCCGTCATATTGTGGTGATATTACTGTGGTGTTTAGTGACGTCATTACGTCCAGTGACGTAAACCTTAACGATGGCATAGGTCGCGTCCATTACAACCACTGCGTATCAAACACGTGAACATTCTCGACTTTTATCTTACCTTGGGTAGGATAACCTAGGTAGGATAAGAATTTCTATCCCGGAGTTTTATCCAGGATTTACTTTTCTGGTGTGCAAGAAATCATTCTTCCAATCCCTATAGTACTTGCGCCTTACCTCTCGCTTCTAAGGTCTGGCTGATTGGGGCTTTGAAGTGTTTTTCATTTGCTCTGACTTTCGGTTTATAGTCGAACCCGCATCTTTGTTTCTTTATACTGTTGAAGAAAGTGAATTGATTTATTTCTGTGTTGATCCATTGATGAATCAGGGAACGCGTACTCGTACCGAACACTTGTATATAGCTATTGTATATAGCTGGAACTGTATCAAGATTAAAGCTGCAAACCAAGATTTAAGTGCCTCTACCCTACATTTTTTATTACTGGCCGCTCGTAGGCGGTACTTCGTTTGCAATCCTCTTCGTGTGTCTGTTCTATATTTGTTCGTTCTGTTTTCTAGTACTGTTTAATCATTTCATGTACATTGCCCTTTGCCTGTGGAGGACTGTGTTTTGATTGTGGCTTTTCCCGGGTACCTCTAGATGTGTCAAAATTTATGTATCAACCAGGAGCCGGAGAATTTAGTGTATGTCATGAGTACTTCTGTGAAACCAAAAGAGAAGGCATAGCCTAGTGTCTTTAAGGAAAGTATATTATAAAACTGTTCAATAACACTCGTTTTTTTGTCGGGCGTAGTGGCTCAATGGTGGTTATAACGGTACAAATATAGATGCTCAAACTGTAGCAGGTGTATCCTACAGTATTGTGGTGAATATCAAAGTTTTGTGCTGTCAAGATATTGAACTATTCAATGGACTACGTATTTATCTGTCTGACTGATCAGGAACAAGAAGTAATATTATGGAAACAACTCTGAACTGCATATACGTTTTAGCTTTTATTAATACGGTTATTAGCAAAGTAGGCGCAAATAGGTAACGCCGACAGGGTATTGTACTCATGGTAGCCAGAAAAAATAACAACTCGAAAAAAAAAAACTAAGTAAAATGGTCCCGTTTAATGTGTTGTTAGCGATAACCTCAGCAAGTACCTATCAGCCATTGTCAATGTTTCTGAGGTAAGACAAAATCATACAATATCGATGTAAATTTACGCGTCAGCGTGTTTGCTAAATCGTATAAAAGGTTAAAATACAAAAGAAATACGCAATATCTGAATATAAAAATCTAGTATGTCGGTGGTCAGGTAACAATAGTCAAACAGAGCACGGAACCCTTTGATGTTGGGGGCTTGATGTGGATCTGATTGTGTCAGTTCCTGAGCTCTCTTATTTAGTTTTAGAGCAACGAACATACCTACAAAAATGATAGAAGTTGAAGTATCAAGATTTTCTTGTCCAGGCTAACTAGCTCGGGCCTCATCAGTGACCCTCATATAATTTTCAAAAAATAGCAGAATGAGCTCAATGACCACAGAAGGCCAATGAAAGAAGACGTTTTGCGGCTGCCACACAGTACTAACACGAGCTAGAGTGTAGAGAGGTATTATGATCACTATCCATCCGTCGTCCTCAGTTTACACATCTCATCAAAACCACACCTCTTCTGAAGCCTTATGGTCGATTGTATTTTTGTTCAAAAGGTCAAATATTGTTGTTATGGTCGTATATAATAATCAAAAAAACCCCCTTAAAGTCGTCTTCTCTAGAACCAGGAAAGCTTTGAGGACAAAACTTGGTGTACAGAATGTGGACTATCAAGTCTATCATGATTGTCTAAATGATAATCCTGGGTTGACCTTTTGCTTTTTGAGGCAAGGTCAAATTCGCTTTATTATAGGGAAATGTTTGAATTTTCTCAGATCAACTATATGATTGAAGTCGCAAAGCACTTCAGGCACAATCAAAATTTTATTCCCGTTTGTTATCTGCCCCTGGCTCTACACATATGTGTAAAACAGGCTAATTGCATGGATATGCATTGAAGTATCTAATCGTATCCTCTAAAACTTCAGGGCAAGTGTTGACCACATTTCATAATTATTTTGTCGAATAAATTAGCTCAATTGGTAATCCTAGGTTTGACATTTTAAGAAGGGTCATATTTACTCCCCTATATATTTGTAAGCTGTACCGTAGCCGAAAGGTAAGAGCGCTTGACTTAGTTTGCGGATTCAAACCAAACTAAGACCGTCAACTAAAACAAACTCTCTCTGTTCACCCAGCAGTACATTTTGTGGGAAAGTATAGCATCGAAAGGAGAGGATCGGACACCATATGTATATGTTGTAGCCGAAGCGACGGTGGACTCTAACTCCGACCGCGCCTACGGCCGCAACAATCACCCCGAGGCTGCATGAGATACGTTTGTTTTATCAAAATGTATAAAAGACTAATGGTGAAAACTTACACTATATATATGATTCGAGTAGCAAGTTCCTTCGGCTATAATCAAACTTTTATCTCTGGGTAATCTGCTTTCTTTCCCATGGACATATACATGTAAAAACGCGCGAAATCTTTTAACGACTTCTACTCTGAAAGTTTAGGACCAACTTTCACCAAAGGTAATGTCAGGTCTTCTGTCGAAGAGGGTTTGGGAGTTTATTAAATTGGCCATGCCCTATTAACCATTTACGATCCAGGCCCGAGAAAGTTATGAGGCTGAATCTTGACATCACGAAAACACACCTATACAATTTTGACACCCTTAAACCCCACTTTTATATAGTAAAACTGGGGTTTACAGGGGTATACATTATTTTTCTTATTTCTGCTCAAAACATAGATTGTGGGTACTCGTTAGAACCGCCTCGCCGAGGCGGTTCTAACGAGTACCCACAATCTATGTTTCGAGTAGAAATATGAAAAATATCAGAGTTTTTATCTGAAACTTTTCAGTTTTTGGTGGTGAAATTTTCCATATATTTGAATAGGCGTGTTTTCGTAATGAAATAACATGTTTTTAGGATAGGAGGTCTACCAAGAGTTTTGAAATGATGATGTTTGTTTGATCTTTGACCTTCTTACGTACGGTAAGCTTTGTTTCTTTAATCATTTCTATGGGGTAAATGTTGGATAGTGATTTTCTCAAAATATATTAAACACTTACGGTAACTTACAAAGGCTTAGTGTAATTAAAGTAGGAAACTCCCCATTTACAATCCAAAAGTTATTCTTTAGGTGTGTGTGTGGGGGTTGGGGGGTGGGGATAGGGAGGGAGTGAAGAGGTGGCGGGGGAAGCGTTTTCCTCTACTCCACTAAGCTGTATTTATGTATTAAATCATGAACTCTTTAAACTACTTATCGGCTGGAACCTCTGGTTATTATTTGCTGTGAGAGTGATCGAAAAGTTGTGTGAATCGTTGTGGCATCTAGAAACCAGAGGTCCATGGACCGCGATGCTCACCTGAGTGAACTGCTGTAAAAGCTAATATTTTTAACTATTCTGAAACGTTTCAGTTTCGACCTAAGAATTTATTCGTATTTTTTGGTTATCATGGCAACTAATCATATTCACGCGCTTGGACAGAATTCATATATATATGATGGAGGACTTCTCAAGAAACATTTCTGCAAAGCTTGTTTTCAAAATAGCTGCAGTAAGATCGATAAAATGTTCATCTTTCACTTTTCCCCATAATGTCTATGAAACTTAAGTTGCCATATTGACGAAAGCATACTAGCAATTACAATGCAAAATACTATTTTTTAAAGTCAAGTATTCTGTACATTTCTGTAAAGTATCAGCTTCATTGTCCTTATGGCTTCTAAAATGATGTTTTATATAGTTCTTTATTTTTTTTTTTCATTTTTTTGGTAGCCATGGTCGCTTAAAAATCATATGTTTGGTAGAAGACTACTCAAGAAACAGTTTTGTAAAACTTTTGTCAAACTGTCTACAATGAGATAGCAAAAAAATACCTACTTTCATTTTTCTATTATTATGGAAACTTTGTTGCCATAGCGATGATATTTTTTTCAGTGTTTTGATTCCCAAGACAACCAGTCCAATTCAGTTGCTTTGACAAAATTCATACGTTTGGTAGAGGACTACTCAAGAAACATTTCAGTAAAACTTTTGTCAAACTATCTACACTGAGACAAAAAATACCTATTTTTATTTTTCCTATTAGTATGGAAAACTTTAAGTTGACATAGCGATAAATGCTCACGAGAAATGGCAACAAAATACACATTTTATTTTTTTGCAGAAGCTAATGTTATGAACATTTTTGACAGTTTCAACTTCAACCCTCTTATGGCTGCTGAGGAAAAAAATGAATATTGTTTTGCAAATTTAATATTTCGATTGCTATGGCAACCAATCAAAAGCCGAAGTTCGGACATAATTCATATGTAACGTAGTTGACAACTCAAGAAAGATTTCTGTAAAACGTTTGTAAAAATATCTGCAGTGAGACAGCGATAAATACCATTTCCACTTTTCCCATTATAAGTCAACTGTAACTATAAGTTACCACAGCAACCAGAGTTCTTAATAGTATTTGTCCCCCCTGCCTAAAGATGCTTTATGTGGAATATGGTAAGAATTGGGTTCATGGCTTGGGAGGAGATGTTGTTTGAAAATGTTGATGGACGACCGAAGACGACAGACGGCTGATGCTTACTTATGCCATAGGCTTCGGTTCAGGTGAGCTAAAATGTAATGCATTGCCTCTTCTTTCATATTCATTTCTGCTTAATGTATTGTTGCTGTATCTAGTGGGTTCTGTCTGGCATTGTGATTACTTCATGGGAAATTAAGATTTTGCTTTGTCACCTATGCACTATCCGCCATTATTTTGTGACAGCCAGTTTGCTTTCCTGGGCAGCACAAGGATTCGGAAAATAGGTTTACTCTTCGTGGGAAAAACTTACTCCCCAAAAGAGCAAAGTCTTTTCCTTATGAGTAGACCTCTTTTCAGGCATGGAACACAGTAATTTTAACAGTGTTTCCTCTCCTGACTGTGTAACCACCCAGTCAGCATTTTAATTAAATCTATATCGGACAGTTCTGGGCCCGACAGGAATGCTATTGGGCTGATAACGGTGCAATATAGACTTAAGTACAATGCTAGCTGGGCATTCCCCTTAAGTTGTGGATGTTTCTGTAGCTACATAAACATTGCTAGACATAATAATTTAGCTGCAACGAGAAAATGCAACGAGAAAATGCACCTTATATCAAGCGCGCACAGCGTAAACTCGGAGTAAACTGCACTTTCAGCACTTTCACACACTCAGAGTGTTTGCAGTTGGTTCGGTGGTTAGACAAAGATCCAAGGCTTTTTTCAAACGGACAACGAAAGATCATATTGTACGTATGAGCAAACTGATCCGAGTCTTCACTGGATGCATTTGTAATATGAACCAGCGCAAGTTTAAATCAACGATAAAACTCAGATCAGCCTGCGCATCAACGCAGTCTGATCAGAGTCTTCGCTGATCGCATGTGCCTTTTACAGTCTACAGGCTATCTAAAGAGGGATAGATGAGAACCGTTGGCGTACTTGGTAGATGTACATCTTTATCTCTTTGCTGGTCATACAGATCTTATCGTTGGTTTTGTCGTGCGCTGGCTCATTTATGACACCCGTTTTTCACATTGCAGCTCATATGACGAAGGCAACACAGAGTCTTCTTAGATTCTGTTTTATCAAAATGTTTTATTTCAGTTTCGTCTCAAAAACTTTACATACTGTCAAACAAATACATTAGATAGGACCGACCGACTGTGTAGAGGAACGCTTATCAACTGTTTTAGCCCCGCATATCAACCCAGAAACCTTTCGGATGTACATTCTTTAGGATTTTTAGTTTTCTTTCTGATATCCTTGTTTGGACAAACTGATGTACCCATTTCTAGTTGGATTAGCCCACTTCATAAAGTCAGTTGTGAAAGGGTTAACAAGAAAACAAAACGCACATGAAAATGGGGTTTAATGCAAAGGCGGTCAAGGTCAAAATTTAATGTGCGCAATTTGATCAGACACTTTACTGTTCGCCAGTATATTCAATGCTCGCCGGTAGGTTCTGCACTAGTCAAAGAGTCTTGTAAAGTAAATTCCTCGATCGTTCTGCATAGTTTGATCAGGCGCTTAACTGTTCAGCGGTTGCTTCTGCAGCGGTCAATTATACTGTTAGAAAAAAAAGTGAAAGCTCATTATGAGCGCTGACCTCGTTGATTACATTCACACAATTAAGCAGCATTTCCGGGTGTCACAGTTGACTTGAATGTCATTCTGTTTGTGAGAATCCATTGGCCTGAAAGACTGGTCGATACATTACACATCATAAATAACAGTTTAAAATAACAATTCATAAATCATTCCGTATATTGTACATTTTCTGAGCATTTAATATGAATTAAATATGACTTGTGAAGTGTTATGTTCATAGTTTTTATCTGCTTGACATGCAACACTACATATTTCACAACTGATACTTCACAGTCAGACAATTTTACATTATTCATCCACAGTTCACGTTATACACGTCATATTTAAAGATTCAATTATGACACTTCATATGTGCGTTTTACAAAACCAAAATTTAAACGATCACAATCCTCCATTCACAAATTTTAGTTTATATACTACTTGTATGAAAGACTTTCTTCAGGCGTTTAGCAACATATTTATAGATTATAGTATGGTGCGATAAATTTAACATTTTACATTTATCCGCAGAGAATCTACAGAACATGTTTCAGGCTTCAAATGTTTTACGTCGTATTTAAAAAACTAAATGTAAGAAAAGAAGAGAACGATGTCCAGGAAAAAACTGCATCACAGAACAAAGCCTACCAATGACACCAAAAACTAAAAGCAAACAAACTTCGACAGACAACGAACATGTTACAACCCACAGCAAGCAATCAGCTCTACCTACCCCACCCCTATACACACATCTCTTGCGAGGTGACCACAATGCCAGACAGCACCTATTAAACACAACACTAAGGCAACAAACAGGACTTAACACGAACATCTGCGCAGAGAGCAGCCACAAGGCCCCTCAAAGGTCGAACATGACCAGAACCACTGCCCTAGAACGACAAGCAACTAAACACCGGGGCCTAAATCATTTCCACTGGCACGGTCTCCATGCATTCAACACGTTGCAAAAATACAAAACAATTGTTCGGCTAGTATAGAGGCTCCCTAGCTCAATCAGTGAGATATCACAGTGAAACACGCAAACCAAAACAAATCATTGTGATGAAACAATGATGAGGGCACGTCGCAAACACCTCAGATACTGCGAGCCAGAGCTGAAGAAAAACACTAGTTGAATCACCGTGGATCCGTACAAAGACACAACATGAGGCATACATAATTTGACCCCCCACCCCCACCCCTAAACCCCACTTTTATATAGTAAATTTGGGGTCTACATTATTTTGCTTATTTCTGCTCAAAAACATTAATTGTGGGTACTCGTTAGAACTGCTTCTAATGAGTACCACAATCTATGCATTGAGCAGTAATATGAAAAATATCAGATTTTTAATCTGAAAACTTTCAGTTTTTGATGGTAAAATTTTCCATATATATAAATAGGCGTGGTTTTGAAATGTGACTCATTCAATTCAACTTCTTTTCATTTAAATGACTTTGTGTGTTCTTTCTTTCCAAAGACAACCTTTCAGATTTCCAGTTTACTTCAATGCAGTTGATGTTAATTACCATGTAGCGGCCGCACAACGTCTCCCTATACTTCATCATAATGCAGATTATATTTTATTTAATTTGGAATCAAAGAGTCAATACTGGTTACTTTGAAAATTGAATACTGCTTTCTCATTTTATTTTCTAATATTGATCATGATTATTTTCACAAATTGGTAGATGAAATGTATCCTGAAGAATGTAGCTTAACAGAGCTAATTGCCCGTTTCTGGCTTTATATTAATCAATGTCTAATAATGTAGTCTCTACTAAAGTTTATGACAAGCGAGATGGCTTCGTCCATGGTCCTTCTTCTAATGATGTATATATTTCAATAGTTATTCGTGTCGTTAAAGAGCCAAATCATTCACCAGATTACAGTAGTGGTTAACGCTAACTGTATATAATCTAAAAGGCCATCTGCCAACATGTTCACTTAGCAAGCCCTAGCAATGAAACAAAGGTATCGAAGAACCAGTTCAGGGAAAAGTACTGTCCTAAAAATATGGATTAGAACATAATAATTTTAGATAATAATATCAATTTTAATATATATCAGAAATAAGAAAATATTTATTTCAGTAATGAAAAAGACATGAAAAAAGACAAAACTACTGGGTGTTAGTGTGTGATGGTAGTGGTGGAGGAGGGTTGGGGAGGATGGGGGAGGGGCGGGGGCTTAGTTTAAAACTAGTTTACACTGCACAGTAGTTGTTTTGCTTTCTGTTTCAAGGCAGTTACTCTGTTTGAGTTCATTCTTCTTTGTTTACACGTTTAGTTTTTGCAACCGTTTCATCATGTATTGTCAATGTTTGTTCCTCATTTTTTCTTCTTTCGGAACCTCGGGAAAGCTGTGCTTCCTGATTGTGACCTTTTCTAGGTACTTTCATATACATTGTTAGACACTGATCCTGATAAAGATCAAGTTAAACTAAATGATACATTGGTTCCTCCTGCCTGGAATGTATGTATCAGTGTTTGTATTGACAGGTGCTTTATTGGTATGGCTTTATCACAATGGTGCTAATTAAAACAGTTAGATCAAATGTAGCACAGACATATTTACACAGTGGATATTAAAAAGACTTACTTAATTTGATGATGCTAAGCCGAGACTTTTCAGGAATGCAGTGCAAAGATAACAATAACTATTATTACGAACAATGTGTTTTAAGTGAGAACTCAGAGGAGCAAAATGACTGGCCTCTCTCAACTGCAATAAAATACCTGAACGTACAATTTAGTTACCGACAAAATAGTATATTGCCGCAGTCCAATTAGGACGCACATCCTTCGGTATATGAAACGTGAAACATGATGCAAATTATGTAATTTGAAGACCCGGTTTACTTGCAAAGATATGCTGATCTGTATCTTTGGTTTTCACATATGACGAACAGCTTATGAATATCACACAAGAGGCAAAACTGTATAGGAACCTGGCTATATGGAAAGGATCTTTGGGCATATGTAGATGGGGAATGTCTAATCAGGCAGCGCATTCGTAGTCGGATCCGATAATCGGTTACCCGATTAAACAGACACTATCTTGTTGTTGAATAGAGCAGGGCAAATGCCAACGCGTTCCCGATAAAATTTGACAACAAAATTAAGCTTTCAGGAAACAATTAAAACTGTTCAGTGCAAACATGGTTGTTGGGCACACTAGTAGTAGTAGATTCAAGGTGTATTTGCACTCAAGGTTTAATGAACAGCTACATGTTGCTACACTGAGTCCAAATGCATGGCGACGCGACTAACGCACAAAGTTAGACAATTAAAGATGGAGTGTTAACGTAAGTCTGACACATTTTACAGTTGGGTCACAATGTAAGGACTATTCCAATGTGTTTTGTTTTGCGGAACTTATGATCAGTATGGTTATAACAAAGAATTAGAAATACCCCAGTGTCTCAAAATTACCTCTAAAATAAGGTCTGAAAGTGCGTTATCAAAACAGAAATGAAATTACCACATAACCAGACAAATATTGCTGTGAAGGGCTAGAGGTATATACGGATTACATTTTTGTTTAATTTGATACTTTGTAGCATGTTTTACGGAATGTCCGTCATATTTGCTGCCTGGTTGGATCATAAGCGCTTTTTTTTTCGAGAAGTCATATCTGCTTTTGTCTCTAGTTCAGCTTCGTTCAAATTTTCTCTCTGCGTTTGTTCAATCGGGTTTGACGAAGTGTCGTTTTGTGTTGTCATTTCATCTTATTCAAAATCATAATAAGTGAAGAAATTGGAAATGCTACAATTCACGAAACACAACCCTACCGAGGTACCAAAAGAGGGCGAAAAGATAGACAGATAAGGACAGCACAAACGCCACATACGAAACCACAGACACACAAAGAAGAACCTCAACAGAAAAACCGCCTTGGAACCTTATCCAGTGCCTTGGAACCTTATCCAGTGCCTTGGAACCTTATCCAGTGCCTTGGAACCTTATCCAGTGCCTTGGAACTTTATCTAGTACCTTCGAACCTTATCTAGTGCCTTGTAACCTTACCTTATCCAGTGCCTTGGAACCTTATCCAGTGCCTTGGAACCTTATCTAGTGCCTTGGAACCTTATCCAGTGCCTTGGAAAGGCTGTGTTCCCTGATTAAGGCTCGTCCTGCTGAATAAATTAAGAAGCCACACACATTTCTAATTTTCAGCCAATCAGATTACTTGATCAAGTTTGTTGATATAAATTCACATATTTAATGGCAAACAGTGCAGATCCAGATCAGTTGGTTTCTTCAGAAGCCAACTGATCTGGATCTACACTGTTTGCAAATGCAGGGTATATCCGAGTTCAGCAGGACAAGGGTTACGGCATTTAGTGGATATCGCTATATTTATTTTTCCTTGTACCGAAGTAGAAAAAATAATCCAAGGGAAAATATCCTTCTTTTCTTCCTGCCACTTATAATAATAACATTTCGTTCTATTGAACATAGGATTTGACATTTTATGCAAATTGCTTGAAATGTCAATCAAGCGTTCCAGAGAAAAGTACAAAAAATATCAATTTGTTGTCTGCTGAGTCAGCCAAGAGAGAAACTATTATTACAACCTGCACTGTAATTACAATACCTTATGATACTTTACACTTAGTTTATGTTGAAATGATATGTCTGGTTTTCTTCATGAAATAGGTGGAATTTAAAAGATCAGATGTATTTGACTATCTATTCATATTGGTGAATACTAAATCTTTGAAAATGCAAACATGGTGAAAAATAAACGGAGATGAAAAAAGTTGACAAATCATGCATTTTGTTGCTTTGATAAAAACATATAATAACAGTGATGACAGTTAATGGTGTTTAAAAGATTTCAAAATTGTAGTCAAGGGTGCCGTCACTTTGAACATTTAATAAGGTACATCACGAAAACATGCCTATATAATTTTGATCCCCTTAAACCCCACTTTTATATAATAAAACTGGGGTTTACAGGGGTATACATTATTTTTCTTATTTCTGCTCAAAACATAGCTTGTGGGTACTCGTAAGAGCCGCCTCGCCGAGGCGGTTCTAACGAGTACCCACAATCTATGTTTTGAGCAGAAACATGAAAAAATATCAGAATTTTTATCTGAAAACTTTATAGTTTTCAGTGGTGAAATTTTCAATATATTTGAATAGGCGAGTTTTCGTAATGTTAAACATTTTGAATAAATTCTGACAGAAAACAGTGCTGTTTAAAGCAACATCAATATATGTCGAGAGAAGAAGCTTTTCATTACGAAAACTTGCCTATTCAAATATATCGAAGATTTTACCTTAAAAAACTGAAAATTTTCAGATAAAAAACTGTGATATTTTTCATATTTCTGCTCAAAACATAGATTGTGGGTACTCGTTAGAACCGCCTCGGTGAGGCGGTTCTAACGAGTACCCACAATTTATGTTTTTGAGCAGAAATAAGAAAAATAATATATACCCCTGTAAACCCCAGTTTTACTATATAAAAGTGGGGTATAAGGGGGTGAATATTATATAGGCAAGTTTTCGTTATGACAAATACAGAGGTACATTTTAGCCTGTATTATTTAGTTAAGTTTTACATTACTTAGTCAATGATTGAAAATGTCATAAAATCCTATTTGATATTCAAAATGGCGCCGCCCATGAAGTAAGTTTGCAACTTGCTCATCCAGTTTTGATCAAATTTGCATTAAATTGTATAGTTTAGTAAGGTCATTATTTCTAGTACATGCTTTGCAAACGATACTCCTCCCTTTAACAAAGACTATTGTCTTCTATCACTCGAGTAAATCTGTATTGGACACAGTGTTATACAGGCATTGTTCTGAATAGGCAAGTATTTTAGACAAAACTTGATAAGGTGCACCTTATGACATGTGCGTCCAGGGAAGACTCATATCCGCCTGTGCTACAGTGCAGTCTATTGGTCAGTCTTCATTGTCCATCTTGGAATCTCGACTATGCACAGAACGCATAGAGGGCGCCCAGGAAAGAATAACGAGACTGTGTCTGGGCCTGGGTCACGTATCATATACATTTAGTATGACATCACAAATGACTTCAGTAAACAACAGGTAGCGACACAAACAACGGGTTTAGAAGATGTGCAAACTGCGAAGTATCGTTAACACTTTCAGCTCTACAGACTGAGGAAAGGGCTTAGAAAACATCGTAGATTTAAATGAGACGACTCGTGATGAGCCGTTCCATCTAGATTTAAGTTGTTTTTGTTTTCTTCATATTTACAATTTTGTTATTTTGTTATCGAGGTTTTGTTTAGCATTCCTTTCTGAGACAATGGACTCATTCAAATTTAAAGATGGAATAGTCTACTTCAGAAACTCAAGGATGAAAGTTAAGGCTGCATTACTTGGCAATATGATCAGGGCCTTCAAGTCCCCCCCCCCCGTCTAGTTTCTACACTGGTCTGATATCTGCACTATTTTGCATACCATCAGTACCTATTTTTGCGCGCAACAGAACCGATATAAACTTCGAAATTCTAATGCAAAGTTCTGAGATCAAAGCATGAATACATGAGCCACGCCAAGCGAAAATGTGCCTTCGGGGCATGTGCGGGCAGCAAAAGCCCAGATCAGACTGCACAGATGCAGACGCGCAGTCTGAGCAGAGCCTTCGCTGTCAGAAACATTGGATTCTATAGAATGTCGCAATGGAGAGCAAAGGCCCGGGTGAGACCTTGCGCGTGCATAGGATAACGTTAATACGCACATTTTGCGCATGCTCGAAGGCATTTTATCGCTTGAAGTGGCCCCTATGATGTAACAAGTATCACTAACAACAAGGAAGGCATCTGTAACAGAATGACAATGAACACAGAACTAGAACATACAGCCCCATAATGCCGTAACAACCGAATATTTGATATACACAGAACATGTAGACTGTTTTATCACACCAGTTACTTGGCTCGTGTAATAGCTGTTCAAAATGTGGCTTCCATATGCTGAGCATCCAATAAGTTCCTGTCACTAACCAACCAATGAGAAATAACAAAAGCACAGTATCCATTGTTTTATATGTATTTGAAGCGAATGCACCATCAGAATCCTGGTCGTCATAAATGATTTCTATATCATGATGTCGCCTAGAGCGCATGTTCCTCCAGAGAGTAGAGAGCAGTTTTAATGTTCCAAAACACCCTCCCACTAAGAGATATATTGGTAGGCGTGGCTCCTTCGGACAGTCGTTGATATACTTCACTCCTGAAAGAGACAAATGATATTTACATCTAGGCATTGCTGATCAATACGCAAGGTATAAAATATGGAATTGCAGTCAAGTTTGTTCGCGCAAAGAACAATTATTTCACTTAAGACATCTCTGTCAAAATTGTTTTGCCCCCCTTCTTAAAGGGGGTCTACTTTAACAGGAAAGACTTTGCTGCCCTTTGGAGCCAATTATTTTCTTTTAGAGTAGACATTTTTAGAAAGGCCTTTATGTGCAGTAGTGCAAACAGAAAGTCTAAAAAATTATCTCCCCTTTAAAAATGGAATAGAAATCTACTAAGCGTATCAATTTTCCTTAAATCGCAACCAACCAGAAATAATTTTTTTGGCATGGGATTACAACACCATTATCTTCGAATTCCACAAATGGCAGACACGTTTCGCCAGTCTGTCTCCTGCAGAGTGTGTAAATGTCAAAGTGTCAAAAACTACCAGAATAAAGACATTTGCTGAGATATAAAACTTTCCTAAAGTGGTAAAATAAAGAACTGAAATAATTAATTTACGCCTCCTCCTACACATGAATTGGGTCTGGATATAAGTGTTTAATTATTTTATGTCTATCTATGAGGTGAGCGTGACAAGTCGAAAAAAGAAACAACTTTCCTCACCCTGCTCCTTCACTGATTATGTCAGCATTTTTACTGCAGCTGCCAACGCGAAAGTGTCTCAGTTATTAGATAGTAACACCGTTTATTCCTGGCGCCCCCTCCTCCCGAACAGATTTTCTCCTAGAAGCATGATTAATGTTAAGTAGAACTTCGATTGCTAGAACACAGATGGCTAAAACACTCTGGATAACTGGAACTGATTCGAGTACCCACTATTCACTTTCTACAGAATTAAACCCTCGATAACTAAAAGGACCTATAAGTTGACTACTTTTCTACGGTCCCCAGGTTATTCTAATTATCATTTTTTCAATGTATATCTAGATTCCAACTATAAAACGAAAGTTCCTAAAGTCATCTAAGTTCCGTTTTTGGGAGTGGAGGGGGTGGATGGGACGGAAGTTTGGTCTATTTATGCACACATCATGATCGCTAAAACGAGGCATTCTAAATACCCCAATGTAATTTCAAATAAATCAAGTTTGCCTGCATTTAAATTTAGCTGATGACACTAAGTCAAATCATAGTTCCACGATATTTAAAGGGATTGATTTAGTTTCTGTCTCCAAGTTCTGATAGGCGCCAGTGTCAAACACGCAAAATAGAAAAATATACATCTACAACAGTAATCACATTTTGTCTGCATTGCCTATAAGTTGTGCTAATCTCTGGCAATTCTTTAATAAGTGTCTCAACCGGACACCGTTTATCAAATGACCACTGTCTTGTGGAGGTGACGAGATCAAGTCAGCACACAATTTCGATAACTTGTTTATCGAGCCACCACGTATCATATTGCTTAAACATCACAACAACATACCTATATAATTTTGACCCCATCAAATCCCGCTTTTATGTAGTAAAACGGGGGTTTACAGGAGTATAAATTAGTTTTCTTATTTCTGCACAAAAACATAGATTAAGAGAACCGCCTCGCCGGCGAGGCGGTTCTACAAGTACCCACAATCTATGTTTTGAGCAGAAATATGAAAAAAAATATCAGAATTTTTATGTGAAATTTTTCATATTTTTTTAGGTGAAATCTTCTATATATTTGAATTGGCGCGTTTTCGTAATGAGGTCACTAACTGCTACAATTTACCGAGCATCGGGATGTTTCCATACGAATATAGTTCCATTTTAAATAGTTCCAAAGTACTTGCCTGTTTCCGTAGTGTTTTAGCCTACTTTGATGGCAGAATTGGCCAAAATGTACAATGCAGACAATTCTGCGGTAGATATTAGCAAATATTTTATATTTTAGCATCACGAAAACATGCCTATATAATGTTGACCCCGTTAAACCCCACTTTTATATAGTAAAACTGAGGTTTACAGGGGTATACATTATTTTTCATATTTCTGCTCAAAACATAGATTGTGGGTACTCGTTAGAACCGCCTCGGCGAGGCGGTTCTAACGAGTACCCACAATCTATGTTTTTGAGAAGACATAAGAAAAATATTAGAATTTTTATCTGAAAATTTTCATATTTTGCTGTAAATTTTCCAATATATTTGAATAGGCTTGTTTTCGTAATGGGTAGTTACTTTGCATCACGAAAACATACTTATATAACTTTGACCACCTTGAACCACACTTTTATGAAGTAAACGGGGGTTTACAGGGGTATACATTATTTTTCTTATTTCTGCTCAAAAAACTTAGATTATAGCTACTCGTTAGAACGCCTCGGCGAGGCGATTCCAACGAGTACCCACAATCTATATTTTGATCAGAAATATGAAAAAATATCAGATTTTTTATCAGAAAACTTTCAGTTTTTTGGGGTGAAATTTTCAATTTATTTAAATAGGCGTGTTTTCGTAATGGAATATAAAAGTAGGAACTCATCGGGGTAAAATTTATTCTAACAGCTGAGGTCACCTCTTACAAGATCTGTGTCAGTATCTTCGAAACAGAAGTTCATTACATGTAATATAACCTACCATTCCGTTTCCTGTTTTGAAGATTTAGAGGGAGAGCTGTCACACAAGTACCAGATATTGATTATTTGAACTCAAAAAAAAAAAAAAAAAAAAAAAAAAAAAAAGCATTTGCCAAATATATATTATATATAAGGAAAATCAATGGTGGTCTGTATCCTTAATTTGGAGAAAAATCACCCAAACACGAAAACATTTACGGCTGCTCAGGCAGGAGTACCTCTTCAAAAGAGGGAAAGGGAAAATATTTCCCACAGAATTCGTGATTCGAAATTCTCTAAGAAGCACCAAACACAGGCCATTTACTTTCTAGCGCATTCAAGGAACTGGTGCGCCAAAGTTCACATTGGGATTGAGGTTGCAGACCCGCGAAACAATTCTTTTGGACCAAGGAGGGTCGATACTGACCTATGATTGGCCTTTTCCAGAATTCCCCAAGTAACTCGTTCCTGGAATAGGACGTGTGCAAATCTGCTTCCTTCCAAACTATTGGTGAATTTAAATTTGACATGTAGGAAGTTTAAAAATTTTCTGGCAATCTCGAAACTGCCCGCTGCGAACTAACCCATACAATCAAGTGTAGCCAGAACGGAAACACGTGATAACTAAATGAAAATGTCAAGGTCGAATAAACAACAGCAGGTGTCTCTAAACCGACAGTAGCTAACTCAATCGGAATTTAAAAACAAAATAAAAAAAAAATAACCTTTATAATTAAATTCAAAAATCGGCGTTTTAAGGGTTATTATTTACTTTTTATGAGGTTTTAAAGACATAGAAAATCAATACAGCAATTTGGACATAGTATCCTTTTTAAGGATGCATCTTAATTTTATAGCAACTGTAAAATAATTCTAAACTGACGTGTTCAAAGAACACAAATGCCCCCGTCATTTGCTCTTCGCCCATACGGCAACTGCTATTCTTCAAATGTTCATTCTGACCTGTTTTACATCCTGACCCCTACCCTTACCCCAGGGCATGGCCAAGAAGCAACTCTAGTACATAGCTAAAGGTTTATGTCTGGGTAAGTAGCATACCAAATTTCAGCTTCCAAGCCGAAAATGTATCCAAGTTATGACCTCCAAAGGAAACGCGGACGTAAATGTCAATGTAAAATCAGACCAACTTGGGGTCATACTGACTCAAAATCCATTTGTATGTTTATACATCAAATACTCTTCAAGATATAAGGCAAAATCACTAGAGCAAGAAATATATATCTCTGTGACCTATATTTATTTTAGTGTCAAACTTCAGGTCATACTAACTCCGTTAGTTTGATGTTTATACATCAAATACTCTTCACGTTAAAAGGCAAAATTATTAGACAGTAAACTGTAAGTCACTGTGACCTACATTTATTTTTAGGTTAAAATTCGGGTCATAATGACTCATAAAATATAACTATGATATTTATACATCAAACACTCTTCAACATATAAGGCAAATTTACTGGACCGTGAAATGTAGGTCACGGTTACCGACATTTATTTTGAGATAAAAATTCGGACCATACTGACTTATAATCCAAAAGTCTTATGTTTATATATTAAATACGTTTTCAGATATAAGGCAAAATCACCGGACCATGAAATATAGGTCACTATGACCGACATTTATTTTGAGGTCAAACGTCAGGTCATACAGCCTCTTAATTCGAAAGTAAAATGTTTGTACATGACAAACTCTTCAAGATATAAGGCAAAAATCACTGGACCGCGAAAACTTCAATATATATGGCAAAAAGGACCCTATATGTCGTACCGAGCTTCACTTCATGACCTACAAGTCAAAATCACAAGGTTGACCGCTGTCTGACCAAGTATCTGTCAAAGTTGAAACACACACACACACATATTTACAGATGTCCATAAATTTGACCTTTAGGCCCATTTTCGGGGTATAGACCCTAAGGCATAGGTCATAGAACAAATGCCGACCCTCCAGGGTACCTATGGTCCAAACATAAATGCTTTTTGATAAGAGGTTGTTGAGATATAAACTTTTGAAAAACTTAAACATACTAGACATCTGTCCAAAGTACAAAAATTAGCCTACCCTTTGGACCCCTAGCTCCACCCCTGGGTATGACTACGGGTCAACTCTAAAACAGAATTAAAGATTTAGGGCAGGGTAAGTATCATACCAAATTTTAACTTCCTAGCATAAAAGGTACTTAAGCTATGACCTCCAAGAGAAATGTGGACGTAAATGTCAATGTAAAATTTGATCTGTTATATATTCTGACCCCTAGCACCTCCCCAGGGCACGATCTAGGGCCATCTTTAGCACAGAGTTAAATGTTAAGTCTGGGTGTAAGTAGCATACCAAATTTCAACTTCCTAGCAGGTACCTATGTGACGTGTTATACCTTATGACCCTTAGCTCCACCCTCACCCAGGGGCAATACTAGCACAGAGTGGAAGGTTAGGTCTGGGTGTAACTAGCATACCCAATTTCAACTTCCTAACATAAAAGTACTCTATGTGACCTGTTATACATTTTGACCCTTAGTCCCACCCAAGTTTGCCCTGATATATATTTGACTCCTAGCCGCTCCCCAGGGCATGACTAGGAGAAATTCTGGCATAGATTTTAAGGTTTAGGTCAGGGTATGTAGCCTACCAAATTTTACTTTCCGAGCATAAAAGGTATCCAAGTTATGACCTTCAAGAAAAACGCGGACGTAAATGTCAATATAAAATTGAATTGAAACCTACATGTAAGCTTAAAATTGACCCCTAGTCCTATCTCAGGGCATGATCCAAGGGCAACAATAGCACAGAGTCAAAGGTTTAGGTATGGGTAAGTAGCATACTGAATTGCAACTTCCTAGCATAAAATGTACCCAAGTTATGAATCTGGCTATGAGTGTGACATAGTTACGTACGCACGTAACATAACGGATAAACGATATATGCCACACTCCTGCCTTCGGCAGGCGGGGACATAAAAAAATTCAATTGAAATTGGATCTGATGTTATCATTGAAGCACAGGTCAAGTTTTATTCACATTCGATATGAATGTCACAATATCGTCATCTGAAACGTTTGAAATGCTCATGATGTAATGTGAAAAATCCTAAACGAGTGAAGCCAACATTATTATTTACAATGCAATCGCTTTCAATGATCGGTTTTAAATCCGTTGTTAACCGTAACTCGAACTTCTATAAAATAACTTGTCTAATATATTCTCTCCCTTTCTTCACTTTAACCAAACATCAAATTCGATTTGTATGTGTAAGATAATTTAATTTACGCAGACTTGTTCCTGATGTTTATAAGGACAGCAACTGAGGTGATTGGATACACTGGTAGATGTTTGACACGTTTTTTCAAGGTATGAAAGAAAACAGAGACTCACAAAAGTTGTCTTAGCCTTTGTGATTCCCTATTTTTTTCCTGTACACCAATCCTCTGAAATAAGGTCTTCTATAAAAGTAAGAATGTATTTACAGTTTGCAGACAAAAACAGAATCTCTTCCGTTGAAGTATTAATGACCATCACTTGAAATTACATACATTTTCGCAAACGTCGTTTATTTCTGACTATCACATTGTTCAGTTAATGGGGATTCTTTGGAAGCAAGGAGGACGCCAGTTAATCGGAAACTGCAGACTCGGGTTATTGAGTCGGGTTATCAGCAAACTGATTTTCCTCCTTTCTGAAAAAGGGGTCTGTCTATTCTCCAATAAAATTTACTCCCAAGCAGAGCCAATTCTTTCCGTGTAGAGAAGACTCCATTTCAAAAGGGGAGGCATGTACATAAATGCAAATAGGAAGTCATAAAAGTTACCTTCCTTATCAAAAAAATGGCGGAAAATATGCCAAATGTATCCAGACCTCTTAAACAAACGATATATGTATGCATCAGGTGTAAGTATTTAAACTATTTTAAAGTGGTTGTTTCATAAAGCTATAGAAGTAATCAGCTTTTAGTGATAGGGAACGGCTCGCTATATTTTCACATTTTTGGTCTCGGCTTAGCCTTGAGCAATAAAAAGAATAGCCTTTGTCATACCCATTGGCTAGATCTTTGTCGATATCAATCTCTATGCGAAACACTCGTATTTATCAGATGACAGATTATGTCTTTTTTATTCTTCTTTTTGGTTTAAACATATTTTATTATCCAAATATTACATAACACTATACATTGTAGCACATAAGAAATAGGATCAGAACGAAAGTATGACTACTTATTTAGTTCTTCTCCTTAACAATTACAGTTGTACAAATAGTGACGGAAAAATGTTAAACAATATAGATCTCAATTTGTGGATGTGAATTAAGGATGCAGATTTGAAAGAAGAAAAAAAACAAAAAAAAAAAAAACACACACACAAAAAAAAAAAACACACACAAAAAAAAAAAAAAACACAAACAAATATATATATATATATAAAAAAAAATATATATATATATATATATATATATATATATATATGTATATATATATATATATATATATACTTGAAATGACAGTAAGGTCAGAATATCAATTAAAGAGCCATAACTGTTAACTGGTTCATACTAATGCCACTTCTAAGGCTGATAAAATCAGTCGTAGAAGTCGCTTTAATATATCACAAGACCTTAAGGGATTTTAATAAAAACAATTGGGGGGGATAAGGGCAGCGCTTCCCTGGTAAGTTTCCCACAGAATCTACTAACGTTTCAATAGAGAGTTGCATGTACAGAACATTGTATTTAAATGGCTTCAACAGTTAAAAGCGTTTTGTGTCGCTTATATACTTTTGGACTTTTTCAAATATAAAAACATTTGTTGTGTATGGTAAAGAGGCATCTCCATATAGTAGAAGATTAAGCGATATTGTTTGATACTCTGATACAGCGTTAAAGAGTTCGTTTCTCTGTGCGGTGTACAAGGGACAACAAAGTAGATAATGGTGCGAATTTTCTACCTGTCCACAGTGGCAAAATGGAGATTCAGTTATATTTTTGGAGTAGAGATCGCTGTTTAAGCTGCTACATTTTGTTCGGAGACGTGTATGCAAGATCTGTGTTTTCCTATTGCCTGTATAGAAATATTTTGGAATAGACGTTCTGTTGCGGTTTAAATAATTCTTGAAAGAAGTAACCGAACTGGAACGTTTTGCTTCATCGGACAAGTCGTTCCATTTTCTTACCACAGATGGTAGAAAAGACTGAAAATATAGATTAGTTCTAGCGTGAATAGATTGTAGGTTATCTGCATTTCGGAGGCTGTATTGGGATAGATTGTTTATTGACTGTGGTACTAAAGAAGAAAGATAAGACGGAGTTAAGTCATTATACATTTTGTAGAACATGACGAGTTTATGATTTTCCCGTCTCTTTTCTAGTGTAACCCAGCCAGTTTCTTGGTACAGGGCATTAAGAGATACAAGTTTGGTTGTTCCAGTGGCAATTCGTGCGGCTTCGATTTGGATTTTCTCAATTTCTTGTTTTTCAAATTGTGTGCAGTTGTCCCATACTATATCCCCGTATTCAAGTAAGGGCCTTATAAAAGTTGTAAATATTTTTTCTAGAGAACTCCTGTCCAACTTAAACTTGAGTTTTCGCATAATATTAATCCTGTTCCATGCTTTTTTAGTTATGTAATCAATATGTTGGTGCCAAGTGCAGTCGTTGGACAGAATCAAGCCTAGGTGTTTATGAGATGACACTTCAGCTATTTGTACTTCTTGCATAAACAGGGGTGGGTGAACAGGCTTGTTTAGTTTTCGAGATATCAGCATTGATTCGGTTTTGATCGGATTAAAGTCAACTAACCAGTTGTTTGCCCAGATAAAAATTTTTGAAAGGTCTGAGTTAAGGCAAACAGCAGATGTAATAGGATTTTCAACAATAATGTAGAGGCTAGTATCGTCAGCGAACAGGCGAATGTTGGAGCCAATTTCAGCGACTATGTCATTAATGTAGATTAAGAAAAGTATTGGCCCGAGTATGGAGCCTTGCGGCACTCCAGCAAGAATATACGTCCAGTCTGACGCGACACCAGGAAGTATAACGCGTTGTTTTCTTTCAGCTAAATAATTTGTAAACCATTTGAGAAGTTCTCCCTGAACACCTGCTGCCTTAAGTTTGTGTAAAAGCCCTGCGTGCCATACACGATCAAATGCTTTCCTGATGTCACAGAAAGCAGAAGTTGCATGAAATTTTCTCCGACGATACCATTTGCATGAAATGTCAAAACCTATTCCCAAAGAAAATAAAACTAATATTTCAAAATGTCGTCCGCTGAAAATTTCCCCTTGTATGCTGCATCACGAAAACATACCTATATAATTTTGTCCCCCTTAAACCCCACTTTTATATAGGAAAACTGGAGTTTACAGGGGTATACATTATTTTCCTTATTTTTGCTCAAAACATAGATTGTGGGTACTCGTTAGAACCGCCTCGATGAGGCGGTTCTAACGAGTACCGACAATCTATGTTTTGAACAGAAACATGCAACATATCTGATTTTTTATCTGAAAATTTTCATTTTTTGGTGGTAAAGTTTTCAGTATACAATGTATTTGAATAGGCATGTTTTCGTAATGGAGCGTAAATGATATCATTATGTCGCTTTCTGTACCAGAGATATTGTCTACAACTCAAATAAGCGATCCATCGAGAGCAAATAAGTAGGTTTCGATATTTAACGATTAGCACTCTTTGGTAAAATTTGCAGCAGGCGGCATTTTGAAATATTTTTCATTTTTTTCTTCAGAAAACAGGATTTGACATTGTGCATGGAATGTTGAATCCTGTTTTCTCTGGGAAAACAAGAACAGTATCACCAATTTGTCGCCTGCTGAATTAGTCCATAGAATGGCAGTGGTTAAATGACAAGTAGTGACAACATATCTCCGTTTTTTCTGGAATGTTTGAAACACAGTTACAGCTGTCATTGATACTTTGAACTTAAAAAATAAAGGCATGATATAACAAACATTTTTCATACAAATGGCTAGCGATCCATGGTTAAACTCATAACATATGTACTTAATTAATTATATAGCCAAAGACAGCGACATAATTCAGTCTTTACGTCATACCATATACTTTATTATGAGAGCACCCAACAAAGTTTCAGCGCAACATTCGCTTCAGCTCAGCCCGATTTCTTCAATTCGCGCTCTTTGTTAATAGCGAAGGCTCCAAAATTTCTCCAGACAAAAAGCAAAGACTGATATGTATGCAGCTGAAAAGCGATGAATCTGATAAGGCGTCGCGGATGCACATCTCCGAAGTAACATTTTTTTCTCGCGCTTGGACTCTCTACCATTCCTTAAAAGGCTGATAAGTCTCATAAATTTACCATAACCTACAAAGTTGTTGCATTTGTATAAAGGGTAACTGATACACTTTCACGTGATTGATTTGCTTCCCTCCCGAAAAGGGAGGAATTTTACTCCCATTAGCTGCAAATTCTTTATTTTCAAAGTGACCCCTTTTCAGATGGGGCTTAAGTTGTTTTCCTTGTAAAAAGAGTGTAACCATTCACCTTAAGGTTGAAAGTACACTACGACATATTTATGAAGTTAGAAGACTGATAGAAATATCATAACAAATCAAAATCAGACATTATCAAAACAAACCAACCAACAACCATACAAGAAACAAAAAAAAAAAAAAAAAAAAAAAAAAAATCCTAATATTGTAAACTCCTGCATACCTATGTTGTAGGAAAGCAGAGGGTTCTCTTTAGACAGACTTGCTAATATCATCACGAAAACATGCCTATATAATGTCGACCCCACCTTCATTTAGTAAAACGGGGGTTTACAGGGGTATACATTATTTTTCTTATTTTTGCTAAAAAATATAGGATGCGGGTACTCGTTAGAACCGCCTTGGCGAGACGGTTCTAACGAGTACCCACAATCTATGTTTTGAGCAAATATATGAAAAATATCAGAATTTCTATCTGAAAATTTTCAATTTTTGATGTTAAAACTTTCAGTATATTTGAATAGGCTTGTTTTCGTAATGTATGTCAAAATACATTTTTTTTAAATCCTGGTGTCTCCTATTTGTAGCTGATGTACACTTTTATACATACCTACTGACATGATGGTCACAGACACCGATATAAATAGTCATACTAGCACCGTAATGAACATTTATAGTTGATATACACTTTATACATACATATTCAGAATAAAACCACAGGTACCGATATAAGTAGTTACTAGCTCTTTGACGAACATTTACAGGTGATATTCAATTTATACACACCTTTTGACACCGAAGCCACCGGTATCGCTACTAGTGGTCCTATTAGCACCCTAATGAACGCAATATATAGTTAATTTACCTTTTATAATACCTACTGACATCATCCGCAAGAAACGCTATAAACTGTCCTACCAGTACAGTAATGAACATTTATAGTTGGTATTCAATTTATAAAAACCTGTTGACATCGTAGCCACAGGTAAAGTAATTAGCTCCCTAACGAACGCAACTTATAGTTGATATACACTTTATACATACCTACTGACATCATAGCCACAGGTGCCACTATAAGTAGTCCTATAAGCCGCGTAATGAAAAGTTATAGTTGATATATACTTTATATATACCTATTGAGATCATAGCTACAGGTGATGCAATAAGTAGTCCTATTAACTCTGTAACGAGTATCGATAATTGCTATACACTTTTTTTCATATTTATTGAAATTATAGACATACATACCGCAATGAGTAATCTTATTAGCACCGTAATGAACATTAACAATTGATATACACTTTACATATACCTTAATCATAGCCAAAGGTACAGCTCTCAATATAAATAGTAACGAACATTTATAGTTGGAGTACACCTTATACATACCTATTGACATCATAGCCACAGGAACCGCTATAAGTAGTCCTACTAGCACCGTAACGAACACTGTAAATAGACACAAAGAATTGTTAAAACGTAAAATATTTATTCGTGTTTTGTGGCATTTTAAAGCTGCAGCCGAAAATACTAATTATAACCTTCAAATTGAAAGTTGACAAGTTTATAGTGATGCTTCATGAAACCCAATGGACACAGAAAATATCGACTTTACTGTAAGCGGGTTCATCTGAGACGACGTGAACTCTTTCAACATTCTGTTGGTACAGGTTGTAAAACAGTCACCCAAAGAAAGGTTTGTTTCATTTCTTTTCTAAAGAATCGTTTCAATATTTGAGTTACATTTGTTAATCTTCTGTTCTAACTGTCTGCTGATGGTTCTTGAGAAGTGACAATGCTGAGAAATGTTGACTGGAACATTGTAGATATCTAGTATTCAACGGTAACCGTTTATACCTCATGTCCGAGTGGGTCTGCCAACAATGCTGAAATGCGTACACTATTTATGACTAATCATGGCTACATCCTACTTCAGAAAGGATCAAATGTCTAGAAAGCAATTTTCTGCACATTCTGGGGTTCCAAACTTTCTAATGTTATAAATATCGAAGATTTATTATCCGAGTCATTGTTTTTATTAATGAAAACACTTACCTATATTTTAATGCATCTTGCATGCACAAGAGCTGTTTTACATATTACCGCATTCGGCCTAATTAAAGCACGTTCCTCTACAAGCGCACAGTCAAGCAATTTCATAGCCTTCAGCTTACATATATCATATACTATTATTTACTTCTTTATGAAAGCGTATGTTGTGGGTACTCATTTGAAGCGTTTCGACTTGTGGAGGCAACTCAAACGAGCACCAACAACATATGCTTTTATAAAGAAAATCAGAAAAACAAAAAACAAATCCAATAAGCATAATTAAATACGTTCCCGATGAAGTCCTCCGCTGATCTTTCGTTCGTATGTCGGTTATTGAAAGTGTGCTAATTTGGGCCCAGTTATTCAAAGCATCGTTAGCTTAACAAGCTCGTTAGTGATCAAAACGTTCACTGTTCTAATAAGTACAATATCTAAATCTCAGTATTTTTGCTGAAAAATGTGAGTAGCTTAGCTACTCACATTTTTTCAGCAAAAATATTAACGTATACATATTTAATGATCAAAGTTTTAACGATACGTTAACTAACGAGATCGTTAGTTTTGAACAACTGGGCCCAGTTTTTTTTTTCTACAGCTGTTATCTTTCAGTACCTCGGGAAGGTTGTGCTTCGCGATTGATAACGTCTATTAAGTCTGTCTTCTGTATTCCGAAAACGTAGCGTAAATTTTGAAAATACTCTTTCGTTAAGAACATTTTATACAATAAACGTTTATTCACAAATGACTGCTTCATCTGTCACACCAAACCAAAAATACTCAGTTTCGTTTTTGATTGAAAAAATGTGAACTGACACTTTTATTAGAAAAATACAACCGACAAATATTAAACAAAATGGAAATGTGACACAATTTACATCTATTAGTGATAAAACAAAATGATAGGTCTACTTAACATTTAATTGTCAGCAGTTTTGTAAAATATTCACTGTAGAGCCACAAAAAAGACAAAAAAAAAACAAAAAAAAACAAAACAAAACAAACAAACAAAAAACAATAACAAGAAAAAAAAGATACAATACTGGCATCTATCTATAATATCTAAGATTTGCAACCCCAATGTGGACCATACATCAATTTTCTGGGCCCAAACGTGAGCAAAATGTCAAAAATTAATTTTAAAAGATTGATTTTTGAGAGCCAGACTAGCTAGTTTCGGCCTTCATCAGCGATCATCATATAACTTTTCAAAACTTTACAAAATGGGCTCAGTGAAAACAAATGACCAGAAATTTTAAAATGCACTATAACGAAAATCTTATTTTACATGTTGAAACTCAGCTTGTAGAGATAATACCCTGAGATAACGTATCCAAATGTAGTATTAATGCATAATTATAAAACACGCATGGACCATACTACATTTCGATAACTGATGCATAACGTTGGAAAAGGGATCTGTCATATGCGAACAGCAAAAACCCAGATCAGCCTGTTTATCCCTGCAATCTGATATGAACCCTTCTGTTCTTAGACATATACTACAGTATCCAGATCAGTCTGCGCAAACTTGCATAAGGGCTTTTCGTGCGTTGCGCTTCATGTAAATTTAATCTAAGAATAATCTTTCAAAAATAAGCTTTAGCATGAAAGCTTCTTCTGTATCCTCTATATCGGATTCAACTGAAATGGTAGCTTTCCAAAATCATTTTGCTGTAATGTCAAAATGTGCATGTGCAAGTGGTTTGGATTCGGTTATTTGGGATACACGTAAGTAATGGCATTTGGTGGCTTAGATAATGTTCCCACATATTCCATCAGATTATTTGTCGAAGACTGATAAGGCAGCATTCCACTAAATATTCATGAGGCGTGACTACGCATCTTTTGGAGAGAAAATTTGATGGATAAAAATTACCTAGAGTAATTTCTATTGGTAATATATGTTTAACTTATTTCAATATTAGAAAAGGCCATTTCAGTCAAAACAAAGCTATGTTTGTTTCAGATTTACAACTGCGAAGCTAACAATGTTACGGTATAGTTTTATTCGGCAACACACATGAAAAAAATACACCTTTAATGTAGTGCGAACCTGCATGTAAACAAATACAACCGCATCTGGCTCCCGCTTGAGTTGGGCTTTATGTTGATTTTGTTATTGAAAAATAATGAGGAAGAGTTGTTTTGTCAACTATAGAGAGATAGGTAAATGTGTATGTACAGGTATTGCAAAATGTTACTATTGAGGGCTATGGAAAATACTTAGTAGAAAGCACCCATAAGATTAGGTTTGCAGTACACCCGTTTGATTAAATGCCCTGTGTGTAAGCCGGCTATATAACGAGTGCAGCGGTCCGGTATATTACGGTTTGACTCAGCTAAATCAGAATGGAATGCGCATACACAAACAAGAGGACCATGATGGTTCTATATCGCTCACCTGAGCTGTCAGATTTACATACTTCACACAAGTAGATTGCTTTAATGACAGTGGGTTAGAGACCTTAGGGCAGGCCTCCGTGGCCAAGTGGTTAAGAGCTCTGACTCTTAAGCATTTGGTCTCTTACCGGTACGGGTTCCAGCCCTTGGATCACATGTGAAACGCCAAATTCTGCAATAGAATACTCTGGTTATTAAAATCGGGCCACTGGTTTAGGAGGGGTGTAATTTAAAAGATCTTTTAGCTTTTTCCGCCTTATCTGCAAGTTTCAGGATGATCCGATCAAATTGAATGAGTTATGCTGATGACAAATTCAAATATTGGCTTGTTTTTATCAATCAAAGGGACATTACTCTAAATAAACCGATCTGCCGAGGTTTTAAACTCCTTTAAGATTTCTTCCATGTCCACCTTATCTGCAAGTTTTAGAAAGATTTGATCAAAACTGAATGAGTTATGACAAAGTCAAACAGAGGCTTTTTAGCAATCAAGTGGTCGTAACTTTAAGATTAATGATCCGATCTAACCAGTTTTAAAGCTCATCCAAAATGTTATTCATGTCCGCCTTATCTGAAAGATTCAGGAAGATCCGATTAAAACTGAACTAGTAATGCTGATGACAATGTCAAACAGAGGCTTTTTCAGCAATAAAGGAGACGTAACTCTTATTAATGATTTGATCTAGCCAGTTTTTGAACTTGTCCCTAATATCATCCAATTACACCTTATCTGCAACTTTAGGTCCAATCAAAACTGAACAGGTTATGCTGATGACAGTCAAAAGGAGGCTTTTCAGCAGTCAAGGCGATACAACTAAGATTAGTGATCTTATCTGGCCAGTTTTTAAATTCATCCAAGATTTTATCCATGTTCACCTTACCTGTGAATTTCAGGAAGATCCAAATAAAACCGAACGAGTTACCTTGACGACAAAGTCAAACAGTGGCTTTTTTTTCAGCAATCAAGTGGGAGTAACTCTAAGATTAATATTTCGATCTAGCCAGTATTTAAATTCATCCGAGATTTTATCCATGTCCAACTTATCTGCAAGTTTCAGGAAGATATAATCAAAATTGTCGCAGTTATAGTGATGACAAGCATTTTTCAAAAGTGGTTCCAAAGCAACCGAAGTTTTCATTGGATTTCCATGAACAGCTTATGTCATCAATTCCCCACTAGAGGCATGCTACAGATGAGAAATGATTGGTCCAGGTGATAAAAGAAGTATCTAGCTACTCAGATTGCGTTTTCTCGTAATTAAAAAAAAAGAAAACCAAAAAAGCAGAGCTTAGCATTTATCAAAACTTCATTTATATACACCAAGCCCTTTTACCTTCGACAATATCTTTTTTAAAGATACTTCTTGTTTTTAATCTGTCGACTGACGGAGATGAATCGGTATTAAGAAATGACATGGCTCTGTGCGTCTGGAGGAAGACTAGATCTTATTCTCACTAACTATCCGTCCTATCAACATGATCTTTCCTATTTCACTAGATATGAACTATTTAGTAAAACAGCGATCTGGGCCCAGTTGTTCAAAGCGTCGTTAGCTTAACAAGCTCGTTAAGGGTCATTTCGTTAAATGTTTTAACGGATTCAATACACAATATTCTGATATTTTTTGCTGAAAAAATGTGATTAGCTTTTGCACTGCAAAAGCTACTCACATTTTTTCAGCAAAAAATTTCAGCATATTTGCGTATCACTTGATTTAAATTTTAACGAATCGTTAACTAACAACGTCGTTAGCTTTGAACAACTGGGCCCTGATGTAGAAATCGTGGTCAGTAAGCTGATATAGCACAGCCTTAACAGTGATCGGTTAATCATATCTAATAATAATTATATTTACCGTTTTGGATGTAATTGTCAATCAAATATATTCAGTCCCAAACGAAACTCTTGTCATCAGCTGGCAAAGCTAACTAGTAAGATTTTACTCAGGAAATGCCATATTTTTCGTACTTTTCTGACGCATCTATACTAAGTAGTTGCGGTCATGGTACCTAAGCCGTAATCCAAACTCATAAATCCATAAACGAATAACGAATCAGATTGTTCAGACCAACAGACATGGACCCCAGAATAAAGGGTGTAATCAGGCGTACTAAATGATTCAAGCGGCTAATTTTGTGCGCATCTTTTCTTCGTAAATAATACGAATACAGACTATTTTGGTAAGTAATCGACCAAGCAAACTGGGCAAAACATGATGGTGATCTTAAAATTCCACAAGCTTTAAGGGAGCCCAGAAAGTTAGACTCTCGCTCATTCATCAGAAATACATAAATCGCCGCTTCTAAAATTCTCGAGTTTGAACTAATTGTTTCTACATTGGCTCTTGCCATCCGTGCATGACTTCGCGGTGTAATAAAAGAACGTTATTCATTGCAAAGAAACATAAAGTTAGTTATTTTCTTCGTCGATTTATTTACTTACGCCTTCACAATTATTACATATAAAACTTACTTTTTTAAGCCTTAAAAAAAAAAATGCCATGATTACGGAACACAGCCCTCCAAAGTGCTTCATTCAAAAAGAATTGCAAAGATAGCAGGAGTTTTTTCAATACACTTGTCTATATTTGTCTGCCAAACTACTAGAGGAAGGTGCTTAAACTGGTTTTACTCGATCGAAATTTCGCCCTTAATTCTGATGCAACCAAAAGTTTTTCTTTTTCTAGAGTCATTTGCCTGACCTTACTCGTCTGCTGTTGGGCTAACCGTGGTTTTACTAGTGGTTCTATAAGCAGTGACTTCCAGTTGGTAGTCGAATCCTCATCTTTGTTTTATCAAAGTGCTAATAAGTAAATTCATATGTTTTCTTGTGTTGATCAAATGAAGAATTAAGGAACCCCTACGAGGACACAACAGTTCTGTCTATTTGGAACGGTATCAAGACGAAATGTGGCTCCTATAAAACCAGAACATAAAGGTGTCTTCGGAACATAAGCTGGCAATAAATTCTGATGCTTGATCAGGGCCTTCACTGTTCGCTTACGGAATAATTGGAGAGTATAAAGGCATCAGCTGATGAAACTGTGGGGATATGGAGGACGATTTAAATCTGCACATGTTTGCAAATACTTTAAAAACGCTTTTGTTTTCGCATGGCACGATCTATACCATATTTTGCTAACTGTAAAGCCTACTTAAGTATGTTGCGGACTAAAGTACGGTTGTAAATCTCGTTATCTTACCTAGCGTTTGCATTTGAACGCTGCCATGTCCTAACTTGTTAATGAAGCATAGCCACTCTCAGTGGTGTATGCCATCGAATATTATTAAACGGCGAAACTGACTTAACATAATGAACGCACTGACTTTGAATAACACAGAAGCATAGCGGTAATTTACGTACTGGCAGTATTTTTTTCTGTAAAGTACGCGTTGGTGGATATGCCGGATATGAGACGATAAACGCGCATTATTCTTTTAATTATAACTAAATTGTGCGATGATGGAAAAATGATTTATAGTCTTTGATAGTTTTGTTGACCAGTTATTGAATGAAGTACACCATAGTGGATCTTAGCGCATTTGCAAACTGTGAAGTCCCATAGAATTATTAACCTATAAATTCCCGTAGTCTAATAAAGCCCTTCGATTTTCGTCGAATAAGTATATAGTATATGCATTTTCTTTAGGTGAAATAAAAAAGGCTATGAAAAGCCTGCATGACCTGGCTTTTTCTATTTGTACAAGCGTTAATTAACCTTTATTCATGGTGCGGTTTATCAGATATTAGATCATTTCAAATACATCATGTCACAGACATGTAGCAGGGACCTGCAATTTAACAAATTGAAATTCATGCTCCATGTAAAACAGAACATGGTACAAATTAGGTTAAAAGCTTAATCAACAAACTTTTTCAACAAACGTTAAAGCAATAGGAAAGTTACGCTTTTAACCCGGGTATGCATGTACTTCTGTTCCTATGCTATGATCCATCCTATAAGAATAGAGGAGAAATCCTAAAATCTTTAGGGGAAAAAAAAAAAAAAAAAAAAAAAACACGAAAAAAAAAAAAAAAAAAAAAAAAAACCCAACAAAAAACCAACAACAACAACACCACTCACAAAAGGCATACATGTATCTCTATGATACCAGCTCTCATTTCAATCAGCAGCAATTGCAAAACAGTCATAGCAAGCTTAGGAATATTCAAAAACGTAAAATTTACTGGGGCGCAACATTTCCTACAAAACAGCATATGCGCCCAGCGAATACTCATATCAGCACGCGCATCCACGCAGTCTGACCAGAGTGTTTGCTGTACGTTCCCTGTATAGCTAAGGACTCAAACCATCTTCATTCGGTCAGCGAAGTTTCTGATCAGACTGAGTATTCGCTGGCGCGAATGTAAAATTGTAGAAATTGCTGCAGAATATCCGAAAGTGCCACAATCACAGTTCGCCGGCTACCTTTGGTACTGAGAGAAGGTGAAGTGACTACAAAATTAGATAGGACAGTACGAATACAAGAATAAAGATCAAACAGGATGGAAGAAACAATGATAAAACAGCAGCCATGGGGCCAAAAAGTGATAGCTAATGTGGGAATGTGGCAGGGAGGGGTTAAAACAGTTATATAAGATCCTATTCTCCAACATAGGCTCAGACACTGTTGGACAGACGAAGATAAAACTTAAGATGAATACAACGGTCAGAAATATTAACAATAATAAAATAACTGCGGTAAAACAAAGTCGATGTACACGTCCAGACAGAAAACCCCCATTATAGTCGCTCTTACATCGCTCTTTCCTTTAAAAGAACGGATAATACGTTCAGCTAAGAGGAAACTTAATTAGTGCAAAGGCAGAGCTACAGTATCTCTATCAACAACCTTCTCTATACTACTCGATCTGTAGAAGACTTTCATAGCAATAATTGGAATTTTATGCCATTAAACGAAAAAAAAACAACAAAAAAAAAAAAAAAAAAAAACCGGAACCACAACTAGCATTGTAAGGGACTATAGTAGACACGGCCAGTCATGACCTTGGAATTAATCGCTGAAACATATAATTCTTCACTAGATATTCCACTATCTATCTTTTACAGACAATGGTAGATCAATTTTATTTTAACCTATAAATAAAACACCAACTTATAGATAATAAATAATAGTTTATAGCTAATTCATCTACTGACTGCAGTACTCTATCTATTCTTATAACAGACATAGTAATGTCAATCGCTTACTGATATTGGACGACAGTCTGTGTTTATAGACATTAGATAAGAATCACGACCAGACGTTTATGATTGCTGCCAACGGCTGTTCTACGTTAGTTGATGTGAGTTAATTTCCATTAGGGCGTTTGATGAAGTTGTTTTGGCTTAGTTTAGTAACCGGTTTGGGGTTATATTGGATACTGGAAAAGTCGATTCGATGAAGAGCTCTATCTGATGACAATTATTGAGGAGCTAAACCTTCATATCTGAAATACAATTGATGTAGTCCAACGTGTGAAAAGAATCCTTATGACAAACAATGAAATCCCTGATCAACCTGCGCATCCGCACAATCTGATCAAGGTTTTTGCCGTCCACTTAGAGAATGTACTATATAGTATACCGATGAACAGAAAAGACCGTTATCAGATTTCATATATGTGCAGTCTGATTTGAGAAATCCATATTTACAGATCGCATTTATATATATAAGGGCCTTTTTGCCTACATTGCGGATCAATTAATATCATTCTGTTGATTTATTTGCATGCTAGTTTTTTCAAACATATTGGAAGTCGTTAGACAATGACTTTTATCGACAGCAAACTACAGTTTATAGACAGTCGATCACTTTTTAATGCATGTTTGGCTATTTCACTTCATCTAACATCCAACTTAAAAGAACAAAATTAAACAGTTATCCGGTAATTAAGGGTTGCTAAACAAAATCAATAAAAATGTTAACCCTGGTCCTGCTGAACTCGGATACCCTGCGTTTGAAAACTGTGTAGCTCCAGATCAATTGGCTTAAAAAGCCAACTGATCTGGATATGCACTGTTTGTCCTTCAGTATGTGAATTTGTATCAACAATTTGAATCAAGTAATTTGATTGGCTGACAGTAGGAATAGGACGTGGCATCTTAATGTATTAAGCATGACAAGGGTTAAACAAAGAACTGTGTGAGACACATAAGAAAACTTCGCAGGCGACATTTTAACTAGAAACAGCAACTGCGGAGTTGGAGTTATGCAGGAAAGGGCACAATCACGGAACACAGCCCTCCCAAGTCACCGTATAAGCCGTTTAATTAACTACATGAAATGACTATAAAAAATCGAGATTCGTCGAAACCAGAACAAACAAACAAAAAAAAAAAAAAAAAAAAAAAAAGAACGGACAAACGAAGACGAAACAAAGCAAACAATACCGCCCTGGAACGGCGAACAGTAAAGAGTTGGAGTTAAAATCTGGTTTCACGTACATATGTAGCCAACTCTCTTAATTCTGATACAGTTCTAGCTACATATTAAAATTCGGTGCGTGTAAGGGTTCCTTAACTCTTCAGTGTAGTAGCACAGATGCATATGTAAATTAACTTCTCAACACTGTGATGAAATACAGATGAGGGCTTGACCCGAGATTGAAAATAACAGCAAAGATATGTACAGGTAGAACCACATGTAGTGATCGCGACCACACAGAAAAAGGTTCAGGTTTATTCTGATAATTGTGTTTGATAGGTCCTGTCTGGCAATGCGATCACCTTGTCGGGGAAGCAAGTGTTGGTAGCTTTGCTTTTCGTCAGTTTGTAACCTGTTTACTTGTCGTGATCTTTTTATGTTTCCTATTGGTGTCATTTGTCATTAGTAGGCTTCGATCTGTGGCTCATCTTGGACATCGTCTTTACAATTTTGTACTGTCACAGATTCTGCGACCCTGCTCATCGTCGTGCTAAAGAGTATAGCTAAATTGTCAGTCCCGAATGGGTCAACCACTAAGCGTGCAGACCCTTGCATAACATCTACAGTATATCCGATAAGCTAATACTGGGTAATAGTATTTTGAAATGGTGCATTCCCTCTACACTCTATCCTATTTTATATCAATTATTCGTCATTTTAAATTGTTCTGAAAAATAAGACTGACCAGCAACTCTGCTAAGTTTGAACAGTCAGTAAACCTACATCTCGGGTTCCGACAGGCTGTGTCCAGGAAGGTTTCGTTTCTAATCAACGTTATATTTAGCTTACTCATTGTATGGGCATTAAACCATTGATAAAGTGTATGGTTCTGATAGCCTTGGTTTTGAAATAATAAAGATGATGTCCAGAAAGAGCCACAGCGCAGAGCCGACCAATAACACCAAGAACGAGAGTCGACAAACTATGTTGGATAACACACACATTTACAAAACAGCGAAAAACAAAGAACCAGCTGCCTCTTCCCCAATGGTGTAATAATCATACCACACAGAAATGCTCGCATCAGAATATGGAATCAAGGCATACGAAAACAAAACAAAAACAAAGAGGGCAGCCGCAGAAAGGGTGACCACAGTGTTAGGATTCAAACAGGATTTTACATACAGCGAGAGGCCACAATACCAACAAAATAAAAACCACAATAAGCACCGCGATAGAAGAGTTAATAGTAAGAAATCACCGGTGTATGTGCATATGTGAGGAGAGAGAGAGAGAGAGAGAGAGAGAGAGAGAGAGAGAGAGAGAGAGTGTGTGTGTGTGTGTGTGTGTGTGTGAGGGCGGTGTGTTGGGGGGGGGGGAGGGGGCTAAATTATTTTATTGGCGCCAAATCTTCACTCTGGTTTGAATATTGTAACCATGAAATTACTGTTCGGCTCGCATAGAGGCAAACACCTCAGAGACTGGCATCCTAAGCTAGAGAAAATCACTTATTAAACTACAACAGGCCCAAACAAAGACATTGCATCAGGCATCAACCTCTAATGAAAGGTTTAGGTTGAAACTATCCTAAAGTCTGAAACGGGTGTAGTTAAAGAGGAAAAGATAGTTATTAACTATTATAGCCCTCATCAACACATATATAAAATGGCTATAAATAGATTAATGGCATACAAAAGTAGGACAAATAAACCTTTACACTATAGCAATCACAAGGTTGCTAGTGAATGAACTACTCATGTGTAACAGTGATGGGCATTGAAAAAGCATAACAAAGAAAGAATTTATAGTGACCATATATGGAAATGGTTTTGTTTGTCCTACTCTGTGATGTCAGTGCTTATTAGTGCTGTTGGGTTACAGTGTAACAGCTAAATCTTGTAGCGGTTGATAAACGACACTAACAAGACAAGAGGCTCTAGCCAAACAAATAAATATCAGTATTGAGACCAAGGAAATATAAAACTTACGAAGCACAACCCTCCATAGGCACCGAAGGAAGGAGAGATGAGGAATAACAGGAGCTGTCAGCAGACAGCATAGCTCGCCTGCAGTTTGGGAGATACTGGAGTGTCAGAGTTATACAAGTAGATAACAATATTCCACGTGATAAAGTCTAATTTAAATGGGTGAAGAAGATTAAAAAAAAAAAAATATATATATATCTATTTTGCCCACAGGCTTAACAAATCTGACCCTAGGGTCAAGAAATCTAGGAATTCTCATCTACTCTATAAGTTAATACTCCATGCAAAATTTCAAGTATGAGTCGTTGTAGATTTCGAGAAGAAGATTTTTTTTAAATAACACTCTTTATTTTTGCTGATAAGCCCACAGGCTTGCCAAAATCTGACCACATGGCCAAGAATTTTAGAAATTCAAATCTACTTTATAAGATGATTCGCCATACACAATATCAAACTTTAGCTCCAGATAATTTTTGAGAAGACGATTTTTTAAGTAACCATTTATTTTCCCTTTAATTTTGCTGATGCGCTCGCAGGCTGAGCAAATCAAATCCCAGGGCCGAGAATTTTATGAATTCACCTCTACGTGCAACTCTACATGCAAAATATCAATCCTCAACTCCTGATAGTTTCTAAGCAGAAGATAAACAAGTACCCACAATATATACTTCTGACAAAGAAAAGAGGAAAATTATCTCTTAATTATCTTTGCTACGCCTCCTTATCTGGAGCTATGAACTTGGGCCTTTGATGAAATAATTTGAGGTTTAAGTTGCCAGCTGATACAGGTCTACTGATTAATATGAAAGATTTTCCATAAAAATCCTAAATATTCGGACACCTTGAACACTTGCTGTAACTCTCCTAAAATTTGAACAAATTTGTTTAACGATCTAGTAATGAGCCCAAAAGGTGCAGACGGAATTGCAAACAGTGTAGACCCTGATCACACTGCTCTTAAGGACCAATCTGATCTGGGTCTGCACTGTTTGCTTAAGCCTATCTGTCCCAATACTTAGGATCAATATGGTAAGAGGAAATGCTATGGCATTTTAGCTCTTGATAGGATTTCTTGTGCTATGGTTTGGCCATTTGTTGTCATGAATTTGACATTGTCAGGGATCAAATAAAAAAATTCTAAGTCTGTGACATTGAACTTGAGGTCATAGGCATAGGCAGAGAATTGCTGAATAAAATTTTGGAACTGTATATATTGTCATAGCAAATATGAACAAAATCGATTAAATGGTTTGGAAAATATGAGCTTTCCAAAAACTTTAACATTAGAAATGTCAAAGTCCATGACCTTGACCTTGAGGTAATAGGTTGGGGTATTGCTGAATAAAATTTCTGAACTATATCTATCATCATACCAAATATGAACTAAATCTATCAAATGGTCTGGAAAATATAATATTTTAAAAAACTTTAACGTAAATGTGGACGCCGACGCCGACTCCGGGGGTAGTGCAATAGCTCTTCCTGGACTTCGTCCAGGCGAGCTAAAAAAGACTCCACAAACGCCAGATATGATATCAGAGCTATGACATGATGTACGTACGTATTTATGTCCCGTATGGGAAATACACACGGTCAACATCAAATAGAATCTAAAAGCATGATTCTTGAGAGCAACGAACACAAATACACATACTCGTAAGTGAAGATAATTGAAGTGTATACATTTTCTGGGCTAGACTAGCTGATTTCGCTCAACTATGCCTTGAAAATGACCCTTATATATTTTTCAGTATTCTTTGAATGGGCCCAATGATCACAATGTACTAACTATAGTGAATTCCGTAAGAGACGCTTTACGACCACCGCATTGAACTTAGTAAAAATAAATAGATTCTAAAAAGAATGCCAACTGAGAGGATAAACACACGGACAAAAATGTACATAAATGAAGTGTTCCTTTTTTTTCTTGGACAAACTAGCTAGTTTAAGCCAATTAGGCCTCATCGGTGACTCTCAGGTAGGGTGAATATTCCTGGAATGATCTCAATGGTTACAAAGGACCAGAAAATATAAACTACACTCAGGTAAAGTACGGGTAGGCATTTTACGGCCACCGGCAATATAATCTCTTTTATCATTCATTCTAGAAGTAATTATGTTATTAGACATTTATAGATTTAAATGAAGAAGAAGAATTTCGGTATGAGATTAAGTTAATATATTAAGCTGAAGATATTTAGAATATTTTTATCAACCAGTTGTTCAAAATATATTTATATTATAAATATTTAGCAATTCAGCGCAATATCTGGAAGCTGAATTAGATATCTCAACCATGTGTTAGGAGGTGTGAACAGTGTTGCACGTTCCATTATTGTTCGTGAACAGACAGAAAAAAACCGAGTCTGCTGTTTTCATTTATCTGGGCCCAGTTGTTCAAAGCATCATTAGCTTAACAAGCTGGTTAATTACAAACTCATTTACTGTTGTAGCTAAGGTATTTTCAAATTCATTGATACTTTTCGCTGCAAAAATGATAGTATCTTTTGCAATGCAAAAGCTACTCAATTTTGTTTTTCAGCAAAAAGTATCAAATTTGAATGTATTTGCCATACTTCAAACTAGACATTTTAACATCACGTTACCTAACAACGTTAAGTTTTGAAAAACTTGTCCCAGTGGTTATGTTTGCTTCCAAAAGATTCATCTTTTCAAAATGTTTATCTCCGTTAACGTCAAAGAGAGACAGAATGATATCTTTTGTAAGAAAAAAGAAACAAATAAGCAACAAGAGGTACAAAACATTGTCTTCATTTATATATCCATCATTTGCCTATATTTTAGTACAAATATGATGATTTTTATCAAGAACAAACATAAGATCATCACACACGTTTTAAAAAGACCATACTATATAATATTTTAATCATTTGAAGTGAAAAACAAATGCTTTTTATTACAAGCTCAGTTAAAGCAGTTAAAGTTTTAGATTACCTTCAACCAGACAGCTCATCAACAGAAAAATAAAAATGTAATGTCCATACAAATTATAATGACTTCCCAACTCAAGGACGAACCAAAGCGCTGGTGGTATTTGCCATGATAACTTTGGTCGCAAGAGAGTTGCCGTCGTATGCTGACCAGCGTCGTAGTTCGAATTTGTAGCTTGTTAACATAAAGGTATATAAAATGATGTATTTTCTAGCTTTTGCATTGAATACCAGAATATCTCCATCTTGCGTGATGAAAACTGAAGTAATGTATACGCTCTGTGCAATGCCAATGGTTTCTTTACATTCTATGAAGATATTTATCATATTCACTACAAAAAGATAAATATTCCAGATAACTAATTCTGTCTCTATTTTCTGGAGTTCTTCACAGAAAACATACGTTTGGGATTTATTCATTAGAAGAGCCTAGGCATAACGATTCTTATCTTTACCAAAAATATGTGTAATTATCCTAGAATAATCACCATATGCTTCTCTTTATTCATAATAAATGGCTACTTACATGTATTACAAACTATGGTTGATATTTTTGTGAGAAATTCAAACAGATGATCTGCCTCCTTATTGGCTTCATATATTTGATAGAGAAATGCACCATGGTCCTGATGGTCATCTGTAGAGTGATTACAGTCCCAACCCACGGATGTTTGTACTAGATGACGCTCCTCGTCGTATGACTGAAACACAAATTTGTAATATACATAAATGATAATTACCAGCGTCTCTTCGTAAAACGCAACTGACCTACAAAGAGGACGATTCTCGGAAGTACTATAGCAAACAAAAAACAGGTTTTATCAGAACCCGAATGTTTCTTCTTTAGTCCCTGTGGTTTCATTTTCTATTTTTACATATGCTTTCTGAGAAAACTTAAGGGTTTAATATATGTACTGGTTGCGATTTTTAACATTGAGTCTATCGGAGTAATCACAACTTCTAATCACTATACCTGAATACTTCATTATGTGATATCTTCAAAATCAAATTCATTCTGATACATACTTAATTTGCATATATGTATCCCTCATGAAATCACAATTTTATTATGGTTAAGAGGGTAAGATTAATCAAAACAAATATCAGAAGATTTTTACACATTTACTTCAGACACAAGAAAGTTATAACGTATTCACCTGAGTACAGCTGATCGGCTATTTCGCAGATATGGCCAAAAGTAGTTGTAACAGACATTTTTTCTATATATTTATCTACAATGAGATGTGTTTTCTCGACTGTCGATGCGTTTTGATTGGTCACAATGCATTTTTTCTTGATTATTATAAGACTTTAGGAAGACAAAGCATTAAGCATATTGCTAATTCTGATGTTGCTGACCATCCTGTTTGGACCTTATATCATTTACTTGATTTATAAGCTGAACCTGGGAGGTTGGATCGGGCGATGGTGGCTGGTAACTTACAATTTCCGGGCGTCCTACTACTTTGAATCAAAGAGGACAAGAGCCTGTTGTGCTTGCAGCAGGTGCGGGATGGGGAAAGCAGCTGTTTTTTTTTTTATTTCTTATCTATCCTATCATCCCTTTCTAATTCTTTGAAGGACCGGACTGAGATGGACGGCTGATGGCAGACTCATCCGTTGACTCTCCAGCTATGTGATTTACACCAGGAGCAATGACTAAGTACTGATTATCCGCTAAGAGGGACTAAGCCCGCCCAGGAACAGTGTAGGTAACTGACCGGCCCGACATGACAGTACCTGTTCATTGGGTCGTTAAACAACAACCAACCAATTATATCAACAAATTGGGGCCAAATATTGAACCGTGAGGAACACTTTACAAAACTGAAACATGCAACTATGTTCTGAAATTATTTTTTAGTAAAATAAAATGTGAAATGTTTACACAAGGTCAATATATCCTTTCTGCTATCGAACATGCGCGATTGTAATTGACTGTCATTGAAGTTATTGTATGTTTCATCGTTTTATGGATATAGAACCCGGTATAAAAATAACAAACAGAAAACCAAATGCTTAATTATAATTGTCTAAAGGAGTAAACACTTTTCCATTTGTAAAGAAGTGTTAGTTTGTTTTTTTCTATTGTATCTTGTAATTCTGCTTTCCTTATGCTTTGGACTTTGCTCATGGGTTAAAAAGTTAGCATAAATGGTTTTGATGGGAATATCTGTGTCATTATCAAGATAATATTTAGTTATAAGTGTTAGAGAAGATTATTAATCTGTGTCTCAGCAATACTGTCTGTTAGAGACTGTTATAGGATTGTCTTGTATGTTTTATACTCCCTGACATCTGTTATATGCTTTTGTCTGGGAGATGTCTCCACGGAATTTGGAAAATATTGATGTGGATCTCTTTTGTCGTTATCGTGTGATATTATGTTTATCACTTTGTTTACAATTATTTCAATTTAAAACAGACTCTTAAAGTACTGATAGTTAATACCTGGTATGCGTTTTTGTAAAACATATTTGTAATTGGTCAAATAAATATTGGTTAATAGAAACTGTTTCAAATCAAACACTAAATGCTTGGCTGGTAGGCTATATTAATAAACAACATATCCAAAATATTTTGTCTTATCTCAACTAAGAATGTTCAACACAACGGTCAGCAGTCCGTACACCTGTCAAATGATATAAGTACCTGCTTCAGTAAATATCCTGGTCGTGGCACCAAAATATCCAAAGCAGTAAGTATTTTAACAAGGAGAAGAGGAATGTATTTAATTAATCGGTTATATCTATATTTCTGAATTCAGCTGTTATAAAATAGTAGTTAGAAAGTTTTTTAGCGGAAATTTAAAGAAAACTGTAGGTCACGTCATAGCTTCATAATAAATCATAATACCATCTACTCTAAAATATTTGCTATATGCTTCATCATCTTTTGAAGGATGTGGATGACATTATTGTCATAAAAATTTCAGTATTTATGCATAACATCTGTACACCCAGGTTACCTGCCTAATATGAACCAACCGGAAGTTACGTAACTATACATGCCGTCCGTTAAAATTGTGCTCATGTGAACGCGGTTATACAGAGCTGTCTTGCATATCTTCTTCATCAAGGTCAATCGAGGGACTAAAAACGCTTTAAATGTAAGTCGTCCTTGCAAACATATTTAAAGACGTGACCATTGCTTACATGACTGCATTGAACATTAAAATCAGCTGGGGAACAGCATTTCTTACGCTTCGCATCCTTGGCTACCCAGAGATTGTCCTGCAAAAGTTTTGAAATGACTGTGCGATGCACATGCTGATTTGATTCTTTGCTAGGCGCACATGTAATATTGTAGGAAATGCTTTGGCCCAGCTCAAATGATAAAGGTGCAGACTTTCAGAAAACAAATGACCTCCTTCCCTCAAATGAATACTACAGATGGTTTACGGAGTATTCTCATTATAAGTGCAATAAACCTCGTAAGGAATAAGATGTTTGTGACACTATTGGGGAAAAGATGTGATTCAGTATATGAGAACATTACAAAAAGGTAAGTTTGAATTCGCTTAACATAACTTTTAGTAATAACACTTCTGAAATAGGGCCTCATAAACTTCGCAAGGCACTGCATTGATTGCTATATAAAGCGTTGGCTTGAAGGCTTTTTCTGCCACAAGATATCATATATATATAGGAAACAAAAAAAAAAAAAAAAAAAAAAAAAAAAAACTTCTTGATTATTCAATCATATTGTTAGACGTTATAAAGAATAGGATATAACATTGATGTTATGTGACAATATATATACAAGAATTAAGGGCGAGGTTTTGATTGAGTTTAACTAGTTTAAGCACCACCAATAGGATTTTCAGCTGTACGTTCAACGAAGGATATTCTAATGCGGATCTAAGTTATTGTAAAACAAGCACAGTGGTCACCCGCTGTCCAGCTGACCTCTTTTCTGTGTTTTTATTTGTTTTCATGTGTTACAGTCAATTCTTCATTGGTTGGCCACGTTGCTTTCTGCTTTTTTTATGTTTGTATTTTCATTTGTTTCGATCCAGTCAAACTAGTTAAACCTTTTCAATCCTGAGTTTATGAAATGGAATCTTCCATCTTTGCATTTGGACAAACCCAATATTGCAAAAAGGGATGTAAGTCAAATAATAAAAAAATTGGTAAACAGTGTAGATCCAGATGAGACGGCTCATTAATAGCCATCTAATCTGGATCTTCACTGTTTGCAAAGGTCTTTGTTCTGGTCTACAGAGCTGAAAAGGGTTAAAGCCCCAATAGTTATTTCTACAGTCTATTCTAAGGCTGTACCCCTGTTGCAGTTCTTCTTTGTTTGTATGTCGGTCATTGAAACTGTGCCGTTGTATGTTGTTATTGTGCGGTCCTTATCTCTTCTTCTGTTGATGCCTCGGGAATTGTGCCTCGTTAGTAACGTCATTTTTAAATTAAAACATGTTTAATATTCAAAAGTGTCTAGATTTCTTTGATCATTTGAAGAAGAAGAAAAAAAAAAAAAAAAAAAAAAAAAACACAAAAAAAAACACAAATAAACAAAAAACAAAAAACAAAAAAACAAAACAAAACAAAACAAAAAAAAAAAAAAAAAAAAAAAAAAAAAAAAAAAAAAAAAAACACACACAAAAAAAACCAAAAAAAAAACAAAAAACAAAAAAAACAACCAAAAAACAAACATTTTGTTTGAAAAGTTTCAAATACTGGGAGTGTAGGGGCGTATCCTATCTTCAGATATCATCTCCCATTGTAAACTGGAGGCACAATCTCACGATTGCAGCCATTCAAAAAAAGGGGGTAAGAGAAAAGTTCAGGGGGTGCCACAATCACACACCACAGCCCTTCCCAGACACCAAGAGGAAAAGGAAATAGACAAAACAAAACAAGCGCAAATCGAACAAACGTACGAAAAGCACCAAGACCCTCACTCTCTTCCCCAAGCGAGGTAATCGCAATGCTAAAAGGGCTGAAAAAACATAAGAACAAAATAACACAAGGCAAGACATAAAACAAATCGCTTCGTAGTATAAACCACAAAGCAACAAAGAGTAAGACTAACACCGGGACCACCACCATAGAACGGTCAGTAGAATAAGTCATGGGAGTGGGGAGAGGGGGGGGGGAGGGGTTAAAGCCCATTACGGCCAGCCAACTTCACCCTGGGTCCCAATGTAACTCTTAATACAGAAAACATAAAAAATCGGTTCGCATTAAGACTCCTAACTCAGTCAATGCATCAAAGCGATAACATAAAAATTAAATTCATCACTATGATAAACAAAGACGAGTCACTTAGATGCAACATGATAAAAATTAAGACTTGTAGTCGGGTTGAAAACTTTTCATGCCCCAGCCCAGCCACTTACCTTGCCTAACCCTAGACAGACTAACCGTATCAACCTTAAATATCAGGACACCTTAAACTCTTGTCATACTTCTTAGGTTTGTTCAAGTTCATATTTCTTCCAGATGATGTGTCTAAAACCGCTGGATGAGTGGCAAATAGTGTAGCCCCTGATCAGACACCGCATATAACGGCATCTGATCTAATCTGTACTATACGCCACTTATCAATAAGTTCCAATACTTAGGGTTGATAATGCACTGACCGTGGTAAGACTATTAAACTCAGCCCAGTGAAATGTACTTTTTTTTTAAACCTAAGCAAACATGTTGGACTCGTATTTTGCTTCAGAATCTTTTTATGAAAGAACTAATCAATGTGATTGTGAATAGAATGGCAGATTAGACAGATAGTAGCCTTGTGGAATTAAATTTAAGTACTCATGGGGACTTTTATTCTCATTTGTTTAACTGCTGAACTTAATTAGTTTAAACTGGGAATGTTTTCATTATCAGCTGCTGAATACGTTTAGATGTTTGAGATTGTCACATGCATAAAACATGTTATATCACAGGCCTCCGTATTTAGACAGACGATAATCATCACGAAAACATGCCTATATAATTTTGACCCCCTTAAACCCCACTTTTATATAGTAAAACTGGGGTTGACAGGGATATACATTATTTTTCTTATTTCTGCTCAAAAACATAGATTATGGATACTCGTTAGAACCGCCTCGGCGAGGCGGTTCTAACGAGTACCCACAATCTATGTTTTGAGCAGAAATATGAAAAATATCAGAATTTTTTATCTCCAGATTTTGGAGGTAATTTTTTTTTTGTATTTGAATAGGCGTGTTTTCGTAATGGTGTTGAGTGAAAAAGCAGTAGTAATGGGATATACGTCTTGCAAACACAGAACCTTATAACAATGTCGTCTGCTATTTAATAGGAGTTTTAACACTTTAAGTTCAATGCAGCGCTCTTCCAACCCTGGTGACAAGCTAAATCTACCTAATCTTCAGGCAACAGACTTTTCCATCAAAGCTAAATCATTTCTAACAATCTCCATAAATATTTGATATTTTTTTTTTATCTTTTTTTGTATGAGAATTAAAATCTCTGTAGTTTAAAATGCCATGAATACTTGAATTATAAACTGAGCCGTGGCATAGCATTTCCTACAAGATCCCTTGTCCGCCAAAGAATGACAGATCAGCACGTGCAAATGCACACGCTGATCAGAGTCATTAGTTAGCGCTCTGTGGGTAGCAAAAGTCCAAACTTTCTTTAGGCAGACGACAGAGGCTCTGCTTAGAATGTGTGGATGCGCAGGCCGATGGGGTATTCGCTGGTCACAAGCAATATTGTAGGTAATGTTGTGCCTCGGCTATTTTTATCAGATTAGCATGTCTATTGTTGAATTTAAGTTATAATGCTTGAAGTAACAGAAAAGCATTTAAAATCAAAATGTTTTCATTGCAGCGTTTGATGTGAACGCAAGAAAATGGCCTCATATTCTGACTACGAAAGCCCATATCAACTGCGCATCCATGCTGTCTGATGATAGATCATTGCTTCAAAGGCAGATATTATGAATATTGTATGGAGTTTATAGAAGATCAGAGAAGGTCTAGCACATACCGTGCTGTATAAGCCCCGCAATGTGAAACTACCCTGTAAGCATTCTGCATAAATCTATAGCGGGCCGTTATCGGCCCGTAAGCTACCCTGACGGGCCGATAACGGCCCGCTGTAGATTTATGAAGAATGCTAGCTGGGTATGCCTTCAGAATATGTGCAGAGCGCAGTCTGATCTAGACCGTTGCTGTCTGCACAGTCTGATTAGAGCATTCGCACAGTCTGATTCGCACATTCTGATTAGAACAAGCAAAGTCTGATTAGAGCATTCGTGTCCTGCCAACAGAATTATTAGACACTTTAAAATGTATCAATAGAGAGCAAATAACCGGATGAGACTTTGCGCAGGCGCAGGATAAATCTGAATCTGGGTACTTTGCTCAAGTTTTAAGACAGCTTTTAGCTTGACGTGGCCCTTATGTAATAATTATTTTGATATAACTTTGTGTTTCATATCCTACTTACATAGGTACAATGATCTCTTAGCGATTACAGGACACATGCTATATGCAAAGAACCATCTCAGTACTGTCCAGAATTCGTACAAAAATCGTACGAAAAACATCACACCCGATATACTAGAAGCACTGGTGTGCCAATATGTAAGCGAGCTCAGAAACTTGATATTTGGTGTGTTACTATGGTGCACGAGTGTTATCGCGGGTCAGGAAAATGTTCAGGTCATGATCACACCTAGATCGGTCGCGTGTTCGGTCCCCGGATGAGTTCATCCACAATTAACTCATTTAAGCCCAGTGTCGTATAAAAGGGACACTGGCAAACAGTGTGGACCAAAATCAGACGCCGCAGAACGCGGCATCTGGTCAGCGTCTACACTGTTTGCATTATGTTAAAAAATTCTTCTAAACATGGTAATAAAAAAAACTAACCAGACACTCCTTATATAGGAAATGAACCTGTCCAAAGAATTCAGGTAGAAGAGTACACTCGTCATAAATGGGTTAAAAAAAAAAAAAAAAAAATAGGTATTACATTGTGACAGCTGTTTGGCTTCAAGTGGCGCTCAGAAAGCAGAGATAGGAATCAGAACTGCTCGGTCCGGTGTCAGTAATATGTGACATGGTGAAATATCATGTCTCGTATGTCTGGCGTGAAATTTCAATGAAGCAACAGTCTAAATTCAAGAACTGAACGCCCTGTCACAGCCAGTTACCGTAGTGATACGGCTCAAAGCTTGTAGTACAAAAGTTACGTCATGTCCAAGCGTTGTCATGTCAAGATCATAATCCGAATCATTACAATCACAGGGCGTGGCCTTCAGCAATACTGACAACGACTGTGATTGGGCATCGACGAAAGCAAGTTTCTACATAAGAACCCACGTGTACGAGCACACTGGTTCTGTTTAGAAATATTAAGCAGGTCGTAAATAACCCTCTGAACAACAGCCAAATTTACCATACAAAAGCTTTTTCAACAGAGTATTTACCAGTATGAGCATAATTATCCAGGCGAATTACAGATAAAAGAAGAAGTTCGACACGTACTCGTCTAAACACAGAGTACGGAATGCCATAACAGAAATTTACAAAGTTCCATACTGAGCATGTACGTAATACAAATAAATGCATGTAATTGAGCAGAGAATGTCCCGACCATATGCTCAGAAGATAGTATAAGAGGAAGTCAGGCTTGGTTTTATCTACCATATTTACCCTAAGTATTCCGACGGACAGGTCCCAACAAACAGTATAGACCCTATCAGACGCCGCAGAAGGCGCGTCTGTTCAGCTTTAAGGAACTCTGAAATCACAATACAGGGAGAAACGTTTTTAATTTGTAGTTGAGCGACTGCAGAACTGTTAGCGACTAACGACATCGGTTAATGTTGCTTTTATTAAAGCCAGGGTATTAAAATTAATGACTCTGACTATCTCAATTCTCCTTGTATAATTCCGATCCTGTCTTCCGCTGAATTAGCCATTTAACTCTAGAAAGCTGGGAGCGAAGGATTCGTTAATGAGTATCTTGATTTAATTTGAAGCCACCACTTCCGATAGTTCGGCCGTCTTTCACGTGTTCGCATTGTATAATTTATAAAGTCTAATGTATTATGTTAAAACGGACACTGCTAAAAGAAAATTCATACTCTTTAAGTAGAGATATAACCCTTACAAAATTATACTCAGTCTGCCTCCCTTCAAAAAAGGGATCAACACTAAACATTACGAAAACACGCCTATACAAATATATAGAAAATTTCACCTCCAAAAAACTGAAATTTTTCACATAAAAAACTCTGATATATTTCATATTTCTGCTCAAAACATAGATTGTGAGTACTCGTTAGAACCGCCTTGGCGAGGCGGTTCTAAAGAGTATCCACAATCTATGTTTTGAGCAGAAATAAGAAAAATAATGTATACCCCTGTAAACCCCAGTTTTACTATATAAAAGTGGGGTTTAAGGGGGTCAAAATTATATAGGCGTTTTTTCGTGATGAGAATAGAAATTGCTCCCTGTAGTTGGGAGCAAACTCTCTCTTTATACAGGAGATCCCTTTTAAAAATCGGACTGGCGTGCAGGGATGCAAATAGTTGTGACCAAAGTTGCTCCCTTGTCAAAATATCGGAAATCTACCAATAGGTATCCGGTCTCCTAAAAGGGAGTAAATTTATGAACTGGACGACAAAACAACTGTAAATTCAGCTCAGTTTGGCAAAGTACAATTCCATTGTCTGATCATGGTTCGGAGCCTACGCATGATCGAAAGTTTAGCTATTCCGATTTCGGATCAGGTTTGAATCCCACTAGTATTTCATGGCTATACAAAACTTCATGTCGCAGAGCCTGTCATTGTCATTATTTCATCGTCTAGATATAACCGAAACACCTTTAAAAGCTACACTAACGGTTAAAGCAAATCAGGACAGCGGCAAATGATATTCTAGAATATGTGCAACACACTTGTATTTGAGCTCTATGACATTTTGAAATGATGTTGGTTCAAGAAGATACTTACAATATAGAATGATTTGTCATAACATGGATAGTGTACGGCAAACAATGATTGAGGAATAAACAATTCGAACATACTCTCACTTGTTATTCATATGATCATTTAATACACTAGATCATTTAACAATCATTAGGTATTGGTCTTCATTTCTTGTGCCATTCAGCAGTGTTGCGTTTAAGTTTTGGGTCAGTATGTTAAATTATCTCACCCAATTAGTGGCTAACAGTTGTTCTGCATGGGGAGTAAATATTTTCTCTTGGCATTACGTATAGCATTGCTTATATCTGGGCCAAGCAACACAGTAAAGTATCCCGAAGAATTAAGTATCCAAGCCAGCATTCTACATAAATCTACAGCGGGCCGTTATCGGCCCGTCAGCTATCCTGACGCGCCGATAACGGCCCGCTATAGATTTATGTAGAATGCTTACTGGGATAATGTCAAGATACGAAATACCATTGATCTTGATACGCTTTTCAAGAGCTATTGTGTTATGTCCATTTGCAAGAAAGAAACAGAGTTTGGCCCTAGGTCATTTCTTGAATATTTGAGTGAAGTTTCATTTGTAAAATCATGGAAATAATATTCGAAACTAGGATACATGTATATCCTATAAGCCTAACTGGATACCTTAACTCTTCACCATACTTATCATTAAATTCAAACAAGTCCATTTTACTGCCTGTCGATGCGTTTAAAAAATGTTTGATGGTTGATCAGACGCCGCATAAACAGTGTCGACTGATCAGATGCCGCGTTCCGCGGCGTCTGATCTAGGTCTGCATTGTTTGCACATGCCTGTATCTCTCAGTAATTTGGGTATAAACAGTAAAGAAATTCCGGAAATAAGCGGATGTCTCGTAAAAAACAATTTGTCTCAAATTGTATTTTTGTAAGAATTTGTAGGAAAAAAAAAATACTTTCTCTTAAACTTGCGTCTGTGGCACATTACCAATAATGCTTTTTTTTCTGTTTTCCATATTTACCAAATAAATACCCGGTCCTGCAAATTAGACAGAACAACATGCAGAAGTGCCTGCAATGTTATTTGAAATATAGGCTTAATCTAAAACATAAAACTTACATTACGTTGCATTAGGTCAATAAAAAAAACTAATAAAGGCACAGAATGATTATGCAATGTCACCATTCCGTCTGTAATTTCTAGCTACATGGTGGGATTCGTGAAGTACCAATCGAAAAGTGAGTTTCAAGCATATACAAAAGACACAAGCTCTGAAAGACTGCACATATTAGAACATGGCGCACTGAAATGGCACACAGTGTACGCATTGGACCATAGCGTACGCCTCGGGTTTAATTTCGTAGGAACAGGTCGATATGGGCTTTTTTCAATTGTCTTTATTCGAAATTCCTGCTACTGAGACGCAGTTAAATAACAACATTGACCTCTACCACTCCCTAGACAAATTCAGGAGACGACAAATTGATAATTTTTTTTTTCATATTTTTTCCCCAGAAAATAGGCTTTGACATTTCGTGCAAAGGTGACAATTTGCATGAAATGCCAAAGTCTATTTTCTGGAGAAGATATAAAAATATTTCAAAATGTCGTCTGCTGAAATTTTAATCCAGCATGCTAAGCGTTAACGGTTTTTATACTCTGTTTAATGCTGGGCATGTGTTTGCAACAAGTAAGGATATCAGTATCGATATTAGCTATGAACATGTCGTTCGCTGATTACGGTGTGTTTTGTTTTCTTATTTAACCCATTTAAGCCTAGCATCCCATAAAAGGGACATTGGCAAACAGTGTAGACCCAGATCAGACGCCGCAGACCGCGGCGTCTGATCAGGGTCTACACTATTTTCATGAAGTACGGGAATTTCTATAAAAGATGGTTACAAGAAAACTAATCAGACATCCCTTTACTTGGGAATGGACGATCTAAAGAGCTATGGTAGAAGAGTCCATTCGACATAAATGGGTTAATTTCTTGAAAACCAAAGTAAGAAACAGGAAATGTCATTTCATATAAGTTGTTTCGTATGCAAATGAAACGGTTTTACAAAGTAACCATGAATAAAACGATAATTAAACTGTCTCCTTGTGATATTAAAATTCAATAGGTTTATGGTAATAAATTGCCATGCTCCAACTGTGAGACAGCTAGAGTAAAGATGTTTTGTCTTAGTGTAGCATGGACAATCTTCCTTGTTGGCCTATATGCGAAAACATCTCTTCGAGCAAAGGCAGACAGAGAAGGCCCAGATCAGCCTGCGCATGCACGCAGTCTGATCAAGGCCTTCGCTTTCCGTTAACAGAATCATTGGATACTATAGACCGTTTCAATGGAAAGCATATGCCCGGATGAGACTTTGCGCATGTGCAGAATGATATGAATCCGTCAATTTTGCGCATGCTCGAAGGCACTTTTTCGTTTGACGCAGTACAAGTTCATAGACTGATTTAGTTCATACTGTCTGTATACAGAGAACTATGTGAGTGGCACCATAAGAAAAGGTGTCTTAGCGGATATGCAAATAGAATATCCTCTCCAGCCATTGATGGCGCAGGATATTTCAATGACCGTTGCTATACATGGATATATTTTACATGGATATATTTTTTTATATTATATTTTCCAATTAACCTGTTAGTGGACAGATCCTGACCAAACTGTGTGAATGCACAGACTTATATCGGCTTTTGCTGTCCGCATATGCAGCATGGCACAGCTCATTTAATATCCACAAAGGGTATCCCTCTTGTCAAAGACATTAAAGTGTTTAAAACCATGATGCTGAAAGTAGTCAACATACACATGTCTGCGACAACTGTCACACAAACGGCATTGAACGCAGCAAAATGACTTGTACTACACTCAATATGGTGAAGATATTTGAAATTTCTCACAGTTTTGAGGAGGCTTAGGTCTAAACAAACAACAACAACAACAGCAGCAGCAACAAAAGGCAAATAAGGAGAAGAAGAAGAACAAACAAACAATGTTAAGTCCAACAGACACAGTGCTAATTAACCCATTGAAGCCTAGCGTCCCATAAAAGGGACATTGACAACCAGTGTAGACCCAGCTCAGACGCCGCAGAATGCTGCGTCTGATCATCAGGATCTTTACTGTTTGCGTTAAGTTCAGAAATTTCTACAAAACATTATATTAATAAAAACTAACCAGATACCCCTTTTATTGGAAATGGACCTGTACAAAGACTTGAGGTAGAAGAGTCCACTCAGTATGAATGGGTTAAGTACAAAGTATGTAATAATAATTTGGTCTCAAAAAGCATGCGTAACCGATATGATCAACTGTACATAAATGCGATGACAGCATAAATAATACACAGTACTAATGTTATGACAGTAATAATGATAGTATTAACGTAATTAACGTACAGTAATGCGATAAAAGCTCCTCTGTAGAAACTTCCATGATTCAAGTACATGTTCCTTCATCAGTTATTTGTAAAAGAAATTTGTTTTGGTTGTATTGTACTGTAAAGACACATAGTTTGTTAAAAATAGCTTAACTTATTCACGCTAAGTATTTGGACAACCAGGCCTCAGGAAACAGTGTAGGCCCGGATCAGATGCCGCTAAACGCGGCGTCTGATCAGGGCCTACACTGTTTGTTACTTCTTAAACAATTTTGGCACAAGGATATGTAGAGACATGGATTTGTTCAATTTCAGGACAAGTATAGTAAGCTATTAAGGTGTCCGAACACTTAGGATAAATACGCTACAGCTCAGGTGATATTTCGTTTTACTATATTAAAGCTAAGTAGTGATAAACCTTACCATACTTGGCCTAAAATATTAACATTTTTATTTAATTACCTGTTAAGGTGTCTAAAGCCTGTAGGATGAGTGACAAACAGTGCAGACCCAGATCAAACACACTGTTTGCTCAGGCCGATCTGAATACTAAGGCCAAGTACAATAGTTCCTTACATTTACTTTTTAATGATAGTACTACCAAATCACTAAAAACCAAAATGTCAGTCAGCTTAGCTTATTTATTTTCCCTCGTCTGAAGAGATATTTGATGCTCGAAACAATAACGGGGCACTTATCCCATTTGTCGGAACCGCGAAGAATCAAGTCAGGCGGCACCTTCCGGGCATGTAGTCTTATCAAGGCCTTCTCCGTTCATTGGCATAATTTACAACATTCATAATTCTTTATGCGTATAACAAAGGCACTGATCAGACTGCTCGGATGTATAAGTTCATTTATACCTTTGCTTTCTACATGTCTCCAAGACACAATTTGCTTTATGCAGCCAGTTCCGCCTCGTCTGATAAAGAATTTCATTTGCATCCAAAAGGATTTAGGTGCTATATATCCCTTTGTTTCTACTGTTTCAATTAAAATTTAAAGTGCTTCAGCCTAAAGCAATTAAATAAACGAATTAAGCAAAATTGTCTTATTGGTTTATGTCTAGAATAGACTAGATAAAATTCATCTGTTGTGATTTAAATGCGAATGTTCGTTTATCTGTAAACAAATTCCTGTTAAACTGGCTTCTGGAAGCCGTTAAAAAGCTCTTGAATCAATACAAGCAGAAAATTACCGTTACATCCGACTATTTAATGCTCTCTTCCAGAAATATGTCTGTCTTAAGAGAAATTAATTTGCCAGATTGTACTAGCCCAGAGAAGAAAATGACATTTCCAATTTACTTCTATTTCAGTAAGTACATGAACAATGCCATTCTTTAACGTATCGTATTTACCCTAAATTCGGATAGACGGGCTTGAACAAAAAATTTAGACTATGATCAGACGCCGCAGAACACACCGTCTGATCATGGTCTAAACTGTTTGTCACCCATTCAGTAGTTTGTACAAGTAGATATATCAACCGGTAATACAATGGATTTGCGCATATTGTACATGTAGGACAAGTCTGGTGCTAGTAAGTAAATGTGTAAATGCAACAGATATCCGAAAAATGCTGATATCTTTCTTATTTCTCGACGAAAACATATATTGTGGTACTCATTAGAAGCGCCTCGCCGAGGTGCTCCTAATGAGTACCCACAACATATGTTTTCGTCGAGAAATAAGAAAAATAATATGTGGATACCCCCTCTTATCTGTAGCTATGTACAGTGTCCTTAAATTTTGGACAACTACAATACACGAACAATGCAATTCTTCAGCCTAATCGAAGCCTACGGTCGTTTATTAAATTCATTGGATGCGCAACGTGAGAAAAGACCACTTATCCCGTATCAGAACACCGAATACCTAGCTTTGCCTGCACATCCACACAGTCTGATCAGGGTCTTCTCTGTCTGTCGATATATTCTATAGAACCCATTAATATTGTAAGATGCTTAAGAAGGCACTGCCTCTCTTCTCAGCTGCGGATTGATCTAGTCCTTCGTTGACCGCGTATCCGATATGAGCCCATTTCGGACGTTTGACCACTCTTATTTCCAATCATACTCGTAAACGATATTAGAAAATGTTATATGTTTATCTTTTTGCACACAATGCACTAGAATGAATGTATCTTTCTATCAGGACCGAATCTCAATTACAGGAAACGAACATATTAAATAATTTGTTTGTTTGCACCTGATGTCAAATTTCTTTCATAAAGAACACATGTGGAGCGAACTTTTCATTTGCATTCAGTGACCAGAGAGAGACTAATATTCAGATAAACCATTAACAGTCTTCAAAATTACTGAGGCAAAGGACGCTTCGAGGAATCTAGCATCCTCATAAAGAGAGAAAAAAATATTGAGATTAACCTAGCCCTAGTAAGTTAAAGCCTTCTGTTCACTGAAGGACAGAAAATGCAACAAAAACAACAGAAACGTTTGTAGTAATTTACTAATCTCAGCCAGCATCATCACACAAAACTGTTTAAGGTTACCCTCATTAGCATATCTAATCCCTTTTTGTTTCTTTCATTATATTTTACTACAGTATTAAATTGTCACTAATCCACATTATACCTCTCGTCATTAACAGATCTCAATCAGGATCATCATACAAAACTGCTTGATATGAATTCTCACTGGCCTTTTTAAATTCTATATTTTACACCGTCATTAAGGATAGACTAAATCAAATGGCCGTGGTCATCTTTGAATGACTGTCACTCTTTATTTACCAATAGCGACCCCAATATGTTAAATTCATATGCTAAAGTTTCTCAAATAAAAGATTTTTATTTCCCGTATCAAATTTGATTGGGTACATTGAACACAGATTTTATTTAAACCCCAAGCGTATAAAATATTAAATTATAAAATAAAACTTGAAGAAACATACTTGTACATGTATGTGCCAAAAGTGAGCTAGTGCACGACAAAACCTAAGATACGACGAGTGCGACCAGCGAAGACTCAGATCTGCCTGCCCATCCGTGCAGTCTGATCAGAGTCTTCGCTAATCGCATGTGCCTTCTAGGCCATCCAGGCTATCCAACGTGGGAACCCTTGCTATACTGGGTGGATGTACATGTTGATCTGAGTCTTTGCTGGTCACAAAGGTTTTATTGTAAGTTTTGTCGTGCGCTAGCTCAATAATACATTTCATCTGGGCAGTAAGTAAAAAAACTGAATCACTTAAAAAACTACAATCCATACGAACGTTCCATTTTCCAAGAAAATCAAAGAATATATACTGATATCGAAAAGGCATTTAATTCAAGTTGAACAGAAATGGCGTCCAGAATCATAATAGTACTGACAAGACCTTCATAAATATGCATCTGGGGTAGATTTACACTTATTAAACATGTAGCATTATGTATAGTTAATATAATACGAAATATGAAAATACATGAAGAGCCGACATGACATTATTGACAGTGAGTATGCATAAAACCAAGTGATCACTTTTAAAAGTGCTAAATACTGTCGGATGAAACAAGGGATTTATATGATTTTTTTCGACACCTAGGAGTCAGTCTCTGAGATGATAAACAATATATATTCTTTTATTCCTTGACCATCGACCAGTATACCGCGTAAGTTCTTAAGGAAATAAATATTAATATTTTCTATTGCTTTTGTATCTCTTTTAATCGTAATTTTCACTAACGCCATTTGTCACATTCTTTATTTCATCATTTACTGATCTCAGCAAAAAGCATCCTACTCTGCTCAAGTTCACTTCTCACTTGCCTGTCTAATGCAACATTCTTCTATAACTGACACTTCTACATTTAAAATGCTTACAGTGAATATTCACTAGTAAAACTTATATCACATCCTTTATTTCGTCATTTACTGATATCAGTTAAGAGTATCATATAAAACTGCTCAAGTTCAATTCACACTAGCGTCTCTTACCAAGCATTCGTCATTAACTTAGGTCAAACTGAGTTGTTTGTCCAAAAATATTTTTAGTGTTTTCACTAGTTAGTATTATTTATCTCACATTCACTGGTTCATTATTTACTGATCTCAGTCAAAATCATCATACAAATCCGCTTAAGTTCAATTTTCACTAACGTCTCTAATCAAACAATCTTCTTACAAATTATTCGCCACTTATCTCGCATTTGTCATTTCACAATCCTATGATCTCATTCAAAGTAAATAAGAAAACTCAGGAGCTGACACAATCAAGTCCTAATCAAACACCCAGCACCAAAGGGAAAGACAGTAAAATACAACAAAGCAGTCCCAAAATGAACAGATGGCAAGCAGAGTTGGCTACTCTTTCCCCCAAAACGGTGGGAACTCTGTTATCCGAACTTATCTGAATATGTAATCAACTTACATAATAGTTAAAAGAAAAACATTAGAAAGTAAAACACTACATAACAATTAACCAAAACAACCACAATGAAAGCACCAACCTCGCCCTCAGCTTCCATAGTTGTAGAAACATATATATGGTCTGTCCGTATGGAGGTCTTTTAACCCATCCATGAACCATTACGGGCAACAGGTAAAGCTTGTGATGTAGATGTAGCAAAGATAAAGACTCAACAGAAACAACGTGCTTAGACATTTGGAGATCCATGGGTTGTCAAACAACACCACTGGAATACTGGAGAAAAAAAAAACACCAGTTGAACCCCGGTGAGCCGAAAAACAGACATAAACAAATCCGGCACAGACCACCTTAGAACAGATTTTAAATCGGGGCTTCATAGGGTCTGAGCGGGATCCCAACCCTCACCTTCAGCTTCCGTAGTTTTAGAAACATATATTTGCTCTGTCCGTATGGAGGTCTTTTAACCCCTCCATGAACCATTACGGGCAACAGGTAAAGCCTATAATGAAGCAAAGATGAGGACTCAACAGAAACAACGTGCTGAGACATTTGGAGTCCCTATGTTGTCAAACAACACCACTGGAATACTGGAGAAAAAGAAAAACACAGTTGAACTCCGGTGAGCCGAAGAACTGACATAAAAACGTTCCGGTCAAAACCGCCTAATAAACAGATTTTAAGTCGGGGCTGTCATAGTCTGAGGCCCGACACACCAGCGTGCAATTAAAGACGTAAGTAAAGTGGTCAACCGTCATTGGATTAACCGCTAAGCAAGCAAACTGTTTAATGACATCAATGTTATACCCATTTCGTTTATAACATTACGAAAACATGCCTATATAATTTTGACCCCCTTAAACCCCACTTTTATATAGTAAAACTGGGGTTTACAGGGGTATACATTATTTTTCTTATTTCTGCTAAAAGCATAGATTGTGAGTACTCGTTAGAACCGCCTCGCCGAGGCGGTTGTAACGAGTACCACAATCTATGTTTTTAGCAGAAATATGAAAAATATCAGAGTTTTTCATCTGAAAATTTTCAGTTTTTGGAGATGAAATTTTCTATATATTTGAATAGGCGAGTTTTCGTAATGCATAAGAAAACTTTACTAAGTAAAAGTGTTTTCAGTCCGATATCGTATTTAGGGATCAATTCGTAATGTCGACGATAAAACTTAGAAAGTTTCCTAAGTTTATAATACCGATACCCCTGTTGTAAATGTTTGGCAGTCAAAATTTTGTCACATGCATTGAAGTCATCCAAATGACTAGATTCTCTAGCAATCCAAATAAGTTGAGAAATGTAAACACCATAAGAAGGGGAACGAGGAACGCCGCCATCTAAAAAAGTTAAATTAAAATGTCAAAAACAAAATCATAGCGTTTGTCATAAATTTTAGATGAAACAAAACCGTTAGAAATTAACAAACGCAAATCTAAAAATGCGGCTTCGGTATCCGTAAAACTATCCTTATTCAACAGCAATTCATTGGGATAAAGTTGAGTGACCATTCTTTCAAAGTAAGGATTGTCGATTTTCACAATGTCGTCCGAATATCTGGAAGTTGAGTTAAAAGCTTAAAAAATACCAGGGCCCAGTTGTTCAAAGCTAACGATGTCGTTAAAATTTACATCGAGTGATACGCAAATATTCTGAAATGTTTTGCTGAAAAAAATGTGAGTAGCTTTTGCAGTGCAAAAGCTACTCACATTTTTTCAGCAAAAAATATCAGAATATTGTGTATTGAATCCGCTAAAACAGTTAACGAAATGACCCTTAACGAGCTCGTTAAGCTAACGACGCTTTGAACAACTGGGCCCTGATTGTGTATCATCAGGAAGATCATTATACAATCTCTTTCATAACAAAACACAAACAAATCTGCTACCAGTGGAGCACAACTACAGCATACAAAACTGTTAATGTTCAGTTCTCACTAGCATATCAAATGGAACATTTGGAAAATTCGTCTGTAACTGAGATCAATCCGAAACGTGATACAAAAGTGCTCATGGTGCACTTTACCTCACATTTTTTTCACTATTTTCTAATCTTAGTTAAGCTCATCATACAAATATGCATAAGTTCAGTCCTCACTAGCGACTCTAATCAAACATCCTCTTTACAAACATGCTTATCGTGAATTTTCAGTAGTACACCTAATCTCACATTCTTTATTTCATTATTTCACTATTTACTAATCTCAATCAAAAGTATAATGCAAATCTGCATAAGTTGAGTTCCCACTGGCGTCTTTAATCCGACATTCACCATTTGGTCATTAATTGATGTCAGTACACTTCTTCATGCCAGATTGCGTTTGATTTTCACAGTTTATTTCATTCTGTACTGATCTCATTCAAGATTATCATGCAACAAATCCCAAGAACAATTCTCACGGCGTTTTCAATGTAACTTTCTTCATAAACTGATTTTAGTCGGGATCATCATACTACATGAGCATCAACAGTTTTTATTTCACCACTTACTCATCCCTTTCCACGTCTGCCTGTCCGATCGTGGTCAGTTAGCGAAAACGGCCATTGCGCTTAAACCGTTGGGGAAGATACCGACAAGAGCTAGCCAATACGTTTGCCAAATGCCAACGCTCTTTGATCAAGGCAACGCCGAAGCAAACTATGAAAATATGGAAATCGCCGCAGGTTTTCAATAATATGAGATATTTTGATTAAATTTTGTATACACATTGTATTGATAAAATCAAGATAAAAAATGCCAAATGCCACTTTTCCTTGAACAAGGCAATGTCAGGGCAAAAATGTGACAGTTCTCATAACTATTGGATCATTCGGAATACTTTGATTATTTTGATAATTTTTTGCACACAGGATGATACCGACAAGATCTAGCCAAATACCAATTTTCACTGAACAAGCCAACGCCTAGGCCATAATATGGAAATAGCCACAGGTCTTCAAGAACATGGAATATTTTGAGAAAATGTTGTCTACACATTAATACTGACAAGCCCTAGCAAAAGAAATAGCTAAAAGCGGGAGGCTAAGTAGATACATGAGCAAGATTGAGGCGGGTCGTGCACCTCAGCGAAGTTGAATTCATATACATTTCATTACTGTCTGATCTTTTTCAGAAATACCATTCAAAATTACTAAAGCCGAATTCACTCTGACATATTTAATCTTGATTAGTCGTAGAAATAAAGTCCCACTTTTTATTTCTTATATAACGAATATCCTTAATTACTTTTAATTTATAAAGTAAGAGAACCTATGGGGAAATACAGAGTAGTCCAATAAGACAAACCTAGCAAAGTTGTCATATATCATTCTGCATCATTAATCGTAGACATAGGTCAGCTTGCACATCAGACATTCAATGTTCTACGGAACAAACGGCCCTAGTGAAAAAAGGAACGTAATATATCGATACTTGTGGTATGAATGCTATGCCAAGACGTTCTATGACTAACTGCTCCGTTATAGTCGCAACCCTTACAGCTGATCAAATTAGACTGAAAACAACAGCCATAAGTCATTAACTGTGTGACATTTATTTTAACGTGAGAATTAAGATTATGCAAAAGTTGGAGGTTGCAACACAGAATTGCTTATGACTTGTTATATTACAACAAATATGCATATATTTTATAGAATTTATAGTTTGTTGCAGTTATTACGAAATAAAACTTTTTAGTCATTCAGTGGCATTTTCGAGTTTATTTAAGAAGAGTACAACTACCTGCTAGATTTTTAAGCATTTGTACAAGGGGAATAACTATTGTGACTTTCTATTTGCTCTTCCTGCAAATAAGGGATCTACTCTTACAGGAAAGAAGTTGCTCCCAAAGGGGCCTTCTGAAAAGTGGTCTACTCTAAAAGGGAAGAAGTCGCTTCCAAAAGGAGTATTTTTTTTCCTTTTACGGTAGACCCCTTTTCAGAAGGGGGACAAACCATTTCTGCAGGGTTGCCTAGCCTGAATGTGTATCCGTTCCTCTTAACCTTTTCAGCCTAGTAGATAAAAATAAATACTTATGCAAATAGTGTAGATCGAGAAGAGACGGCTTGTAATGAGTCCTCATCAGGATCTACCCTGTTTGCTATTCTGCTCTAGAGTTTATTTTACTATTATCCCTATTTGGAACAGTGGTTCTGACTACATTCAAAGATAGAAGAGTCCACTTCAGAAACTTAGGGACAAAAGGGTTAAATAGTTATTAACACAACCGAATGGTAAGACATTTGAACTGGATATTTTTTATCTGGGATTTATATCGTCTAGACATAAAATTTGCATCCTTTGAAATATTTTCCCGTTTTATGGTTTTTATGAGAGCAAACTAAACAGTATTGTTATAAAACTCTAACGTTTGATGATGAAATAAAATTTCTGATAAGCACTAACACTTGCCTCATAACGTGAAAAGTAATTTGTAACTAGCAACATCAGCAGACGACAAATGCATGAAGTATTTATTTATTTTTTTTTCGTGAAAATAAGGATTCATCCAGGAGACAATTTCAGTGAAATGTCGAACAGTGTTTTAAATCAAATGAAAAGGAGAGAAAATAATTGTCGTCTGCTGATATTTCGGGCAAAGAGGGTAAATGTTAACACTGCAATACGAAGATCATGTGGTTTGTTAATAAGTCGAGTAATTTAACCCTTAAACTGCCAATCACAACAATTGTCATCTGCTTTGTCATCTGCTTGTGATTTTTACAGTCGCTTTTCGCAAACAGTGTGGACCCAGATAAGACTGCTCCTCTAGGAGCAGTCTGATCAGGATCCACACTGTTTACCAGTATGCAAAATAGGTTTGAAAAGTTTGCAAGAATATTCAGCAGACCACATAAACAGACGACATTTTCAGATGCAGTTTTTTTGGCGTTTTATTGGTTAAGAGTATGCAAAAAAAAAAACTATATTCGGGATCTGCGAAACCATAAAAGCAAATGAGCCGAGGCACAGCGTTTCCTACAAGGTTGCCTGTATTCCCAGCATACGCTCAGATCAGCCTGCGTATCTGAATCTTCGCCGTCCGTCTGAAGGAGCTTTGGATCATTAACCCGTTTACGCCGAGTGGATTCTTTGAATAGGTTTATTTCTATATAAGGGGTGTCTGGTTAGTTTTCATTATTGTCATGGTATGTAGGAATATCTGTTTAATGCTAACAGTGGAGACTCTGATCAGACGGCGCGTCCTGCGGCGTCTGATCTGGGTCTACACTTTTTTGCCGTTGTCCCTTCAATGGGACGCTAGGCTAATATGCAAAGACTTTGATCAGACTGCGCGGATGTGCGGGCTAATCTGAGTTTTCACTGGGCGCACATGCAGTTATGTAGGAAATGCTGTGCTCAAATGTATGAAAGCACGTCCAAGCCATCGTCCTTTGAATGGACGGCGTCAAACAACAGGTGTCTTCAAGCACATTCTAAATGCGCAATTCCAGATCACCATATGATTCTACACTCTAACGCTCTGCTATTTCTTGATCATTCTGCAGTATCTCATGAGTCTAAAGCGCACAGCGAATGCCCTGATCTGATTGCGCGGATATTTCACCTTGCTATTTACATCTATTTTCATTAAAGCTGTCTGTCATTTCAATCTGAAAATAGGGATTTATATTTAGTTTTGCACATTTTAGTGTGTACATATACAGTGGAACCTCGATAATTCAAAGTCCAAGGGACCGAACAGTTTTGTTTGAATTATTGAGACTTTGAATAATTGAGGGTTAAAATGCATACATATATTTAAGTCGGGATTTCAAAGTGATTTTGAATTATTGAGAATTTTGAGAATTGTTGGAGTTTGAATGATCGAGGTTCTACTGTATTTACGAATGCGTTCAGTGTTATAATACTTGTTTACACTTCCTTTTTGATGCCTTTGCTGTACATCACGAAAACATGCCTATATAATTTTGACCCCCTTAAACCCCATCTTAACATAGTAAAACTGGGGTTTACTGGGGTATACTGGGGTATACATTCTTTTTCTTATTTTTGGGTACTGGTTAGAACCACCTCGGCGAGGGGGTTCTAACGAGTACCCACAAACAATGTTTTGAGCAGAAATATGAAAATATCAGATTTTTTATCAAAAAAATTTCAGTTTTTAGTGGTGAAATTTTCCATATATATTAGAATAGGTGTGTTTTCGTTATAATTCATATCTGACGCAGACATCTTTTGCTGTGTTGCAAAAACACTTTGACGTATTTAGATGCTGTTTTTGCGCATTTTAAAAATGACTACATGTTCGAAAATTGTTTGAATTGAAGAATAACATAACTGCCAACAAGCTTTCAGCATGTCAGTGACTGTGTGTGGATAGGTAGGTGGGAATTCATGCTCTTTTAATGGCGCCGTCTTACTGTAGGCATTACGAGCGAGACACAATAACACAACTGGTGGCATTATGAGTCCACATTACGAAAACATGCCTATTCAAATATACTGAAAATTTTACCACCAAAAAATGAAAATTTTCAGATGAAAAATTCTGATAATTTTCATATTTCTGCTCAAAACATAGATTGTGGGTACTCGTTAGAGCCGCCTCGCGGAGGCGGTTCTAACGAGTACCCACAATCTATGTTTTTGAGCAGAAATAAGAAAACTAATGTATACCCCTGTTAACCCCAGTTTTACTATTTAAAAGTGGGGTTTAAGGGGGTCAAAATTATATAGGCATGTTTTCGTGATGAATAATTCTGGGGCGAGAACTCAATGAAAGAGTACACTAAGAGGGCACAAGTTTCAACCGTATCGAAATGATTGAAAGATAGTTGAAAGTGACGTTGAACCTAATACAACCTAAATTCCAAAATACATGTACCTGATTGCACGGTAATTGTCCCAAAGTTTACGTATACCTACATTTCTGGAATAAATGTGATATCCAAACAATGCAGACAGTGCTGTCATTTAACCAAGCATTTTGTAAATCAAAGGTATAGAATTTAAAATGTGGTAAAATAAAACTGTATGAAATTCCAGTATATTTTCCGTACAATCATTCAGTTTTAGCTCTGGGACCAGTCATTTTGTAATTAAAAAGATTTTAGATTGTAGTCTGCCTTCTCAACTTCGCCGAAGTAGATTGGCTGCTCTAACTCTCTTTGCGTTTGAATTTGCCTCCTCATGTTAAGATGTACACAGGGTGTTTCAAACATGATCAATATATTTTTTTCAGAATTGACTACAACTAACACGTTTTACAGAGCTTCCGCGACCATTTTCATTTAATTTGGAACTACCAAAGCGAAACTTGCAGCGACAAATTAAATCTACCCTGAACACATCGCTTTCAGTGTAAACACACTAAATATAACTGGTAATAGTGTTTTCAGACAAGAACAGACGTTCTCCAACGTGAATTTTCAGTGTTTCTACTATAGTGACCTTGCTAATTAGGTCAAGGTTACCATAATCTAATTCGTTCTTTGTTATGTCCCAAGTATATATCCGTGAATATTTGGTAAGAATCCAACCACTGGCTCACATTATAATGTGCAGACAAGAAAGTGTCAGGCCGACCAAAATCTAACTATTTCTTTGTTTTGGCCCAAGTATATAGCCATGAAAATGTGGTGAGAATCCAGTCACCGGTTCACAAGATATTGGGCATACAAGAAAGTGTCACGCCGACGCCGACGCCAACGCCAACGCCAACACCAACACCAACGGGATCCGCACCAAAATCAACTTGTTCCCCTCCCCGTAGGTTGGGAGGGGATGGGGGCATAACAAGTCTCTATTTCTACACCACTGTGCTTGTAGTTTCAGGATGCGCTACGCTGACAGTGTAAATACACTTTTAGTGAAGTATTTATACTGTACTGGTTATACATATTTTGACAGAAATGCCTAAGCTAAAAGTACAGGACAACAGGAGACTGTTGTTTACCATTCTTCATGCACTTACCATGTAGTTAATGGGATTTGTTAGGAGTTTTGCCCTGACTGAAGCGCCAGTCACAACAGCAGCAGACGACGTTTTGATTTTGCTTTATTTTTTTTTTCAAAGGAAATAAGTCTGCAGGATTCTCATAAAATGTCAAAGACTTATTTTATCTGAAAAAAAAAAAAAAAAAAAAAAAAAAAAATAGAATGTCATCTGCTACAAATTTTCTTCACAGTTTAAGGGTTAACTGCGATCAGGATTAAGTAAGGTAATCATGATGTATGCGAAGCAACAATCAAAGCACTGACAACACTGGTGGGTCAATTGTCTTTGAGTGTAGGCAGAGAAAATGATCCAGAACGGGGATTTAAGACTGTTTCATTTAACACATAACTTTCCGGGCCCAGTTGTTCAAAGCGTCGTTAATTAGCTTAACGAGCTCGTTAAGAGTCATTTTGTTAACTGTTTTAGCGGATTCAATATACAATATTCTGATATTTTTTTGCGTCTCACTCGATGTAAATTTTAACGAATCGTTAACTAACGACATCGTTAGCTCTGAACAACTGGGCCCTGTAATTTAAGCAATTTCTGCGGCGTCTGATCTGGGTCTGCATGGTTTGCCAATGTTCAAGTCCAGGTTTCTCAGACAACACTCTGACGTCACAGCGACAAGATTAGCGCCGCTATACATGTAAATAACCGTTACCTGGATTTCGTCTTACGCGCGGTTTTGACTGCGTTGGTAAATGATTATCACGCGGACAACTATCTTTAGGAAATTTTGGTGTTTGTATACTGTGGTTCGATTGTAAACATACGACCCAAAATACCCTATTGCGGATAATATATGCGAACGAAGTACCATATTTACCCAAAATTATTAGGACGCCTTAACATTTTTCCTACTTGTCCTAAACTTGAAGGAGGATGGGTCCATTTTACTATCAGATGATGAGTCTAATACGGCTGCATGACTGGCAAGGTGTGTAGAGACCGCATTCCATGTTTATATTGTTTTTCTGGCCTGTCTGTCCGATACGGTATTTTACCTTATATCCTCGTATTGGTACAATTTTATTTTTTAATCATACTTATCTTAAAAGATTAAGACTGTCTGACGTGGTTCTACAATGTTGTGACGGAATTGCAGACATTGTGGACTACGATCAAACTACGCGTACATGTAGGAGAGATTTCATCTGGATCTACGCTGTTTACTCAGGACTCTTGGTCCAAATAATTAGAATAGGATCTAAATAAGCTCGTATGCTTTCGTTCTAATCCTATTGTTGTATTTTTGTATGTGTTGTATATATAAACATTTTGGAAATAAATATGTTTAAACCAAATATTTAGTATGAATATGGTGTCAAGTATGATATAGGGCGAACAGAGAACTCGTGTGAGACGTATACCCAGATGGAATGATTGTCGTTGTTCACCTGATTACAGAAACTATCGGATTTTCCTGACTGAGTCTTAGACTTTAACGTTCTGCATGCTTGGTAATAAAGTTCAGCAGATGACATTTTGAAATATCTTTCTTATTTTCCGAAATGCAAGAAATGTCAAAGCTTATTTTCTGGAAAAAATACCGCCAATTTGTCGTTTGATGAATTAACCCAGAGATCTGTAAAGGTTCAAGTGACCGAGGCATACCAGTTGATGGAAATGCCACTATTTTATATTCTGATATCAGAAAACATAGTCATAATAGTGTAGGTTGACAAGCAGCTGACAGTTTTATGAAAACCTTAGCAGGAACTTCCTTGTACAGCAATTATCTTTAAGAATTTTCTTCATGCTCAATTATATCCTATTGTTACTTTCACTGTAAACAATAATAACATGACAGAGTTATTCTACAGTTGAAGAAATAATCGTGCCTTGCACTACTATCCTATTGATTTAAGCACCACGTCCTGAGTATTAAAAATGCGATGAGCATGACGCAAGAACATGGTACAGAATTTAAGCCTTAAAGTAATAAGCAAAACTGTAACAGACGACATTCTTTTTTTTTTCCAGAGAAAGTATGACTCGGCATTTCAAGTGATTTACATGAATTTTTCAACCCCCGCCGAGGTCGGCAACATTCTTTCGTGGAGATTGATCATGAAATATTTTCTACGGTCATTCTCTCCCTTCCGCTGATTCGAGAAGGGCAGTTGTCAGTTTCTTTTGTTCCATAACAAATTGCTTGCTTAGAATCACCACTTACGGTAATTACAACCTGTGTTATGCACCTCTGAGTACAAACTTTTTGGTTATATAATGCCCTAACTGCTTTTAATTTTAAAATCGTTTTTGTTTTTTTTTTGTCAGGAATTAGTTTCTAGATTATTGAAAATAAAATTAATGCCATTTCTATTACTTAATTGATTATTTCAGAATATTTGGGACGTCTCTGATTTGGCGATTGTTTTTTAATTTTGCACCGAACCGACCTAAGTGCATATCACGCATTTTATAGACATGTTACCGGTTTTTAAATTTCACCGAAGCTTCACATATCAGCAGAAGACATACGTATGTGGCATATTTTAAGCCAAACATCATAGCTTGACAACAAGTGGAACAAACAAAAATTTGAAGATGAGTTTCTTGATTTTCTTATTTTCAGCTAAAATATAATCAGGTCTTGATTTTCAGTATTCATTATAATTATAGAACTGTATACACATCTTTACTACAACAATTGACATACGGACAGGTTTTGAGACAGGTGTATTTATAAGCTTGGTGTATCTAAGGGAGCTCTCCTGAGGCCAATAAGTCTTTGATCTAAACACCAAGACTATCTTTATGGTTGCTGGGCCTTGTACAGACAACATGCAAAGTTTGAAGGAAATCCATGTGTAGGCAGATTTGGACTCCCCCTTTAGTGCAGTGGAACTGTGATTTCCCGTTTGATTACTTACACACCCAGATCCTTATGAAAAGGGGCCTTTTGTGAAAGAAAGGTCATTGCTCCAATGGAAAACATGTTTTGCGATTTCCGGTTTGCTTTCTGTCACTTCTGGAAGTTATTTCCTTTTAGAAGTGACCTCTTTTAGAAGAGGACAAAATTATGACAGTCACCTCCCTGAAAGTGTACCGATTCTCTTTAACAGTATTTTGTAAGTCGCTGCTTCTTCAATAATTTGCTTTGAAATTAAACATTATGAGAATATTATTTTATGATTTGATCAATGTCAGAAATAAATTTTGAAACCTGCAACAAGAATGCTTTCACATACCAGCTTGAATTTGTGTAAATAATTTTCTAAAATATGCTGTTTTGGTGATTTGTAGTATGGAATACACTTGCACGGCCTGTCAAGCGTCGGTCGAATCGGTCAGATTTGGCGAGTGCATTATTTTCGTATCCGTTCTCGTTATGGTCTCGTATAGACAGATTTTGATAGGTCAAAGGTGTGTGTTCAGTGTACACATTGGTCAGTGCTTCATCTCGCGTGATCAGTGAAATTTCGAGCTTTTGATTTGTCGATATGGTGTGATGTATGACTTCCGAGCTTTTAATTAGTCAATTTGGTAAGGCGAATCAATAGGAAGTGACGTTACAGTTTTCCAGAAGAAAATAGCACATACCACCCTCTTAAAAATGTCAAGATGAAAATATTTCTTTCCATTGCGCGGCCCAAATTTCTGCACTGCATTATTGGTTTCTCTTACCCTTTTATTTTAAACATATTTTTATTTATTTCGAAATTACAATGATTTTAAAAATATACATGACATATACACAGAAGATAGGATTAAACGGTGGTTCGAGTGGCAATGAAAACGGAAAAAAAAAGAAAAAAAAAAAAAAAAGACAATTAAAAAAGTAGAAAAAGTAATCCGGAGCGAGAAGGAGCGGAAGGGATGGAAGGCTATCACTTGATAATTTCTAATAATATCGGAGGTAGAAATATACTGACCTCATATAACGCCACCTCCGATTTATTCTGATTAGCTGATACTAGTATCACCTACAGGCAAGTGCTTAAAATCTTTTGCTGTCATGTATGTACTTGTAAACAGCTTCAAAAATGACTTGATTTGTTTCATAATGGAGTGACTCCAATCACTACGCAGAAATACATGTAGAGACGCATTACAATATTGAAACACTATCAGAAAAGGTTCGATTCGATGATCTCGATAGATGTTACAAGATAAGAAAAAAATGTTCTGCGTTTTCAACATCACTACTTCTACAAAAACATAACGGGGTGTCTGAAATTGATTTTACAAATAAGTCATAATTTAAAGAGCTGCATCCTGTGCGTAGCCTAGTATGCAAAATTTGTAATTTTCTGCTTCCAGTATAAAAATATTTTGGAACTGTAGTTCACTTGATAATTTCTAATAATATCGTAGGTAGAAATATACTGACCTCATATAACGCCACCTCCGATTTATTCTGATTAGCTGATACTAGTATCACCTACAGGCAAGTGCTAAAAATCTTTTGCTGTCATGTATGTACTTATAAACAGCTTAAAAAATGACTTGATTTGTTTCATAATGGAGTGACTCATCACTATGCAGAAATACATGTAGAGACGCATTACAATATTGAGACACTATCAGAAAAGGTTCGATTCGATGATCTCGATAGAAGTTACAAGATAAGAAAAAATTTTCTGCGTTTTCAACATTACTACTTCTACAAAAACACAACGGGGTGTCTAAAATTGATTTTACAAATAAGTCATAATTTAAAGAGCTGCATCCTGTGCGTGGCCTAGTATGCAAAATTTGTAATTTCCTGCTTCCAGTATAAAAATACTTTGGAACTGTAGTTTTATTTCGGCTAATCTGTCGTTTAAAAGAATTAACTGAATCTACATATTTATCATTGTCTGGTATATTGTTCCATTCTCGTATAACAGACGGTAGGAATAAATTGAAGTATAAAGCAGTTCTCGCGTTATTATTTTGGACATCATTTGCGTTTCTTAGATTGTAACGTGACATTTCTTTAACTGAAGAAGGAACAAGTGATGAAAGGTAAGCAGTAGTTAAGTAATTGTATATCATGTAAAGCAGAATCAGCTTATGATTAATTCTTCTTCTTTTGAGAGTTTCATAACCAATCTCATTGTAAAACATATGCATTGATATGAATTTAGTAGCACCAGTAGCTATTCTAGCTGCTTCCATCTGTATTTTTTCGAGTTCCTTTAATATAGTCAATATGTTTATGCCAAGAGCGATCAGTTGAAAAATATATTTCTTCGAGTCCTGTTTGATTCTACTCCCATTAAGACAACACATTGTTTTCTACCATCAAAGAACTAGAAAACCATTTAATTGTTCACCAGAGATTCCAATTGATTTAAGTTTATGAAGAAGACCGGCATGCCAAACACGGTCAAAAGCTTTACTTATGCCACAAAATACAACCCAAACTTCTTTTGACAGCATCAAAAGCCTGGCAAAATGTATTATACAAGAAAGTGAGTTGGTTGGTAGCAGAGTTTCCAGGTATGAAACCAGATTGAAAAGCTGTAAGAATGTTATTATCACGGAGATGATTAAACAGATGTTTAAATACAAGTCTTTCGAAGACTTTGTCTAGATTACCAATAAAGAAATAAGTCGATAATTAGAGACGTCAGAAGCATCACCTTCGCCTTTAGGTACAGAACAAACGTGAGCTATTTTAAAACTTATTGAACTCCTTGGTGTACGGACTGATTAAATAAAGAAGCTAGTTGTGTAGACAGTTCGTTTCCCTAAATATGACGTTTCTTCATCTATCGGAAGAATTTCTTAGGGATTTAAAACAAGTTCGAAGGAGTCTTATGTAATAAACCGAGTTTATTTTATCAGTGGTTGTCACAGCCATGGTAAATGAGCCATTAGTGTTCGAGCTTTTGATGTTCTACTATATTGTTGATACTCATTAGAAGTGCACTTTGGAGACGCATCTTACAAATACCAAACATATATTTTCGTGCACAAACAAGAAAAACAAAACAAAAAAAAAAAAAAAAAAACAACAAAAAAAAAAAACAAAAAAAACAAAAACAACAACAACAACAAAAAACAAAAACAAAACAACAACAACAACAAACAAACAAACAAACTTTTTGTGAAATCCTTCTTATGGTGTAGCATGTGCAGTGAAACCTGTGTAAGAGAGCCAGCTTTGAGTCTGACTTTAGTGGGTGGTTGATGTGGAAAGGCGGCTGACTAATAAAGATACACGTCATGTAATTTTGCTAACAAAATGTACCGTCATAAGACAGACATGTACCTTTATGAGACAGCCATAATTCCAGATTAACCACTATTTAAAGCCAGTCTCAAAGGAGGCTCTCTTACACAGGTTTCACTGTAAATCATAATATTTACGCTATACGATAAGGAGAAAAATAGGGAAATTTGGTTATCAAATACATATTTATGAAGTACAATAGACTGAAAGAATTAGCATATTGGAACCAGGCTTATAAAGTATAAAATATAATAATTAATTACATAAGCTGTATATCTCTTTGTACCCTTGTTTTTTCTGAAACTTCATTGGAAAGATCATAGTTATAATTCTGTACTATTAATACATGTATGAGGTGTTCCTGGGTTGTTTTCCAATATAAAACGATGCGTTCACGTGATGCCCGGTAAAAACAAATTATTGACACTCAAGATACCATGTATGGTACGAGGATGAGTCACTTCGCAGCCCGCCTAAACGATCATGTAAGATTGTTGAAACGGTACCGTGTGAAATGCCAATGTCGTTGCCCTCTCTTCCATCTGAATATGCCTATCATAATTTATAAGATTCCGTAGTTTCTAGAACATTTTCTCATTAGTGACATGTAGTGGGCGTCTATACCTGCTTTTTGTTTATCTTCCAAGGAAGTTCTAGCCTAGAATTTAATTTCAGCAAAGGATTGTGAAGGAGATCTGTATACATCGGTTAGTTTGCATTGCATTCCCCTGTCTGCTTTTCGTTTCAAAAAACAATAATGCATTATAAGATTATATTTCACGTAAGACTACAAGAAAACCGTTGTATCACTGGTAATGTTAAATATCCGACAACTTACCAATGAATAAACACACACTGATAGTTAGGGATGTGGTCAAATTTTAAATCCGTTCAGTTGGTTACTTATTGACTAGCCCTCGTAAAACATTGACAAAGTTGTAAAGGTTGCAAAGGTTGCAAATGTAGCATAGAAAAATTTTGGAATATTATTGAGCTAATTTTTAGTTTCATTTTACACATGTTTCAACTATTTTTAAACATATATTTCACTATAATTAAGAAAAGGAAGGAAAAAAAAAATCTTTTACGGGACTGGACATACTTTGAATATTTTCCGTCATTTTTATAAGGGAAACACCGCCTGTAGTTTTCTGTTTGCTTTCCTGCACACCAAGTGTGTGCCACATCATTTATAAACAGCTTGTCGCTTAAAACATATGCTATGCCAGTTCATACATTTGACAGCTCACTTGAGACACTTGGTTTTTGCTCACTAAGTATATTGGACATATCACCTGATACATCTGGCCTTTCACTGGATACATTTGGTTGTACATTTGATATGTTTGAATCTGCTAGTGCATCTGGCAATTATCATCATATTTGTAGCGTTTTCAGTTAGTTTGATATCTAATTCGTTTAATTTTCACTTAAGGAAAATAGATATAATTTCAGAGGAGATACTTGTTTTACCAATTGTTTTGCCTGCCTGCTAAACTAAGAATCCGCTTTAAAATGAGCTACTCTACTCTTTTAGAGTAGACCTCTTTTCAGAAGGCACTCACCGTTCTTCACTTTGTATAGTTTATAATTTCTGGTCCTTTGCTACCACTGAGCTTATGTGAATGTGTTTGAAAATAGAATATAGTAGCCCAGCTTTGTGAACGGAGATGTGAACAGAATTGCTGGCTATATTACTGAAGATATTTTTGAGGATATTCAGAAAAAAAACAACAACAAACAAACAAACAAAAAAACAAAACAAAACAAAACAAAACCAAAACCAAACAAAAAAAAAAAAAAAAAAAAAAAAAAAAAAAAAAGAAGAAAACCAAACAAAACAAAAAAACAACAACAAAAAAACAAACAAAGAAAAATCAACAAAAAAACGAATAAGCTATTTTCGTTCCAATGTTTCTTCTTTCCAAGAAATACTAAAAGGCCCAGCAGCAAGCAATCAGAAAGACCCATAAATAACTAGCAACACAAGGACCACAAGCCAAAGATTTCAGATAAAAAGCCAGATTTATCACGTGACAAAACAAAAACATAACAGACAAATAGCCTTGCGACAATCATCGAAAACATACATGTTCATTCTCCGGTGGTAAAAACAGTATTCGTAAGCTAAATGCTTCTATTAACCCTCTGTAAAGTACATTCGTTTACAATCGAGCCATAGTATACAAACGCCAAAATTTCCTGGAGGTAGTTGTCCACGTGATCATCATTGACCAATGTAATCAAACCACGCGTTAGACGAATCCAGGTAACGGTTATTTACAGCCGCGCTATTCTTGTCGCTGTGAAGCCAGCCAGATTGCTGTTGATAAGGGGTTATCTGTAAAACCTGGACTGGGACATTTGGGACATTGACAAACAGTGCAGATCCAGATCAGACGCCACAGAACGCGGCGTCTGATCAGGTTCTGCACCGTTTGCTTACATCACTAGAAGTTAAGGTTTAAATGAAATAATGGTAGATCCCCGTTCAGGACCATTTTCTCAGCCAACACTCAGAGACAATCGATCCACCTGTGCTATCAGTGCTTTGATTTGTCTTAGCATCATATTGCTATTCGATTTCTAACTTACTTCGAGGAAAAGCAGGATAAAGCATTAAAATATGAGGCGCATCGTCAGAAAACGTTCCTTCGGACCAGTGCGCCCAGCAAAGATTCAGATCAGCCTGCGATTTCCCATTTTAGATAGTCAAGGATGCAGTTTCTTCATGTGGACAACGAAGATTAATCAGACTATGCGTATGCACAAGCTGATTTGAGTCAACGTCGTGCGCATCCGTCTGAAGGTACGTTTTCTCACGCTGATAATGTTGAGTCAGACGTACAAGTATGACATTTATTAAAATCACAATGACGGAGTAAGTCTGTTATGATCATAATGAATGTGGAATGAAGTTACCTGTAGGGAGAAGTCCCTTATGGTAGAAGATAAACAGCTTAAGATACAATATACGAGTTACAACATCCCACGAAGGGCAATTATGACATATGCGAACCGCAAATGCCTAGGTAAGTTTGCACATCCATCTAGTAAAGGCATTTACTGTCCATCAATACATTTTAAAGTAGCCAGTGATTCTGAAAGTGGCTTACTAACGCTCTAAAGAGACTTCATCGATGTGCAGGCTGATTGGAGTATCCTTTGTCTGTATATGTGATAAGAGACTTTATTTTGTGACACTACTCATGTAGCTTTAACGCTTTGTATGCTGGCTAAAACACTTTCAGAAGACGACTTTCGATTTTTGTTTTCAGAAAATAGGTTTTGGCATTTCAAGCAAACTGTCGCCTTAGAAGAAAATTTGCATGAAGTGTCCAAACCTATTTTCAGCGGAAACATAGTAGAATTGTCATCAATTTGTTGTCTGCTCTATTAGTTCAAGGAGTGGTAAAGGCTAAGCGAATAGGATAATGTTGCTTCATTCCTGCATCTTATCGCATGGTTTATTATTTAATTCCGTGAAGGCATTCGAAGTTTTAATGGTGGTATCGAATGGCAGTCATTAATAATGATTGGAAACATAACAATCTGATTAGTTTGATTTAATGCACAATGAGATTTTAACCGTAATCCGGAATGTGATAAAGCCACAGAGCTGTTGCACCAGCCAAACCGGAAATCATTCTGTGAGTCCACGCGCCTACATAACACCTTAACCTCTATCACTCTATGGGCATATTCAGCAGATAACAAATTGATGTTTTTTTTTTTTATTTATTTATTTTTCTCAGAAGAGTCTCGGACATTCCATGCAAATAGTCTCCTTAGGAGACAATTTGCATGAAATGTCGAAGCCTTTTTACCGGGAAAAGTAAGAAAATGTTTTAAAATGTCGTCTGCTAAAATTAGCATTTTTGTCTAATTCTTTTTTATATGGGTCTTAAAACTCAATTTATTGCGTTTCACTGGACAAAACGATATTTAACAAACATATACTGAAGACGTATCAAGTTCAGGGGCAATATTGGAGATTTATTGTCATTTCTTTTTCAATAATTAAAATTTAAGAGCATGATATCAAAATATATAGCCAGTAAATGTTTTAAAAGCTTATTTCTGGAAGAACTATTAGACTTTGAGAATATTATTCTTCTTTCTATTTCATTGGTGGCTCATGCAGTTGGATGACATATAAGCCGGGGCATAGCATAACATAATGTACCTACAAGATTGCATGTGCACCCAGGGAAGACTCAGATCAGCCTGCTATCCGCGCAGTCTGATTAGAGTCTTCGCAGAGCACTCTGTAGGTAGCCAGGGATCCAAATCGTCTTCAAGCGGTCAACGAGGATTCTGATCAGCTGGCTGATCTGAGTCGTTGTTGGACATACATGCAATCTTGTAGGAAATGCTGAGCCCTGGCTCTTATTACGAACAAAATGCAAAACCATGTCTAGACGAGATGAACATATATTGTTATTTCATCGCAAAAGCAAACAAAAAGTCCCACATTATGCAATATTGCAAATGGTTTTAATATTTTCGAGTTACTTAAGGTCTTAAATGACACAGAATAAATTCGATACTGACACTGTCCATTCCTGATCTGCACGACAATGGTGAAGTTTGAAATCATTAGTTGGTAATATCAAAGTATCAAGTTAAACCCAACACAAGTTATTCCCTGGAGAATAAAGCCAAAAGCAGTAGAATTGTACGTCTGGATTATCAAAGTGTCAAACTAAACTCTTTTTCGAGAGTAGTTAACTTTATAGAATTGTCTGTTTTCAGTCAAGTCTGCAGGTTATGTATAATATAAGTTTGAAGGTGATGACGAATAGATATTGTTTAAATCAAACCAAATAATCAAAATGTGTTATGTTTTTAAAAGGTTGATCCCTTGGTAACAAGAAGAACGTGTAAGAACAAACATATAGAGTATTCGGTTTCACTGAATTTGTGTGTAACTTTTGAGTAAGTAAACCTGTGTTCGTCCTTTCATATGTTTATTTTCAAATTTACTCGAGCGGCCTCAGTGGTCCCAAAGTTTTCGAAAATATAAAATTACTATTCTGTAGGGAAGTACGGTATGACGGGATACGGGATTATCACCAACTGCATCAAAGGTAATACAAATAGAATGCCATCGAACGCAAAACCTGTTGTCAGTTACTTGTTTGTTTGTGTTGAGGTTTTACGGCCCAGTCAACCCAATGGGGTCATGTCGAGCGCGGTCAGTTTACCTAACCACACGTTTACTGGGCAGGCTTAGTCCTCTAAGCGGTTAACCAGTATTGTGCACATTCTTTCGCCAGAAACTGACAACTGCCCTTCTTGAATCAGCGGAAGGGAGAGAATGACCGTTGAAAATATTTCATGATCAATATCCACGAAAGAATTTGCCGACCTTGGCGGGGGTTGCTGTAATGTAAAATATATATATAGGCCGGTCAAGTGAAAAAAAAAATGCCTTCAAACATGGGCAAAATGTACGGATTCACATCATCCTGCACATACACAAAGACCCATCAATGCATTTCCGCTCCATTTAAACATCTTAAGTATCCAATGATTCTGTTTGCGGACAGCAAAGGCCCTGATCAGACTGCGCTAATGCGCAGGCTAATCTAGGCCTTCGCCGTCAGCATATATCTAAAGATGGTTTCGCATGGCGTGGCCTATATGAAGTTACCAAGGATAGGCCATTATAACGAAGCACAGACTTCCCGAGCACCGAAGGATGAAGTTATGAGAAACAAACAATAACAAATAAAATGGTACACATCACGAAAACATACCTATATAATTGTGACCTAAATAACCCCCACTTTTAGATAGTAAAATTGGGGTTTACAGGGGTATACATTAGTTTTCTTATTTCTGCTCAAAAACATATATTGTGGGTACGCGTTAGAACCGCCTCACTGAGGCGGTTCTAACGCGTACTCACAATCTATGTTTTGAGCAGAAATATGAAGATATTCAGATTTTTTTATCTGAAACTTTTCATGTTTTGGTGGTAAAATTGTCATTATATTTGAATAGGCATGTTTTCGTAATGATTTAAGTTGATCAACGTACGAACAAAGAAGAACTGTAAAGAGGTACCTCCTTTGAAAGGTAAGCAGAAAAACTACTCTGTGCTTTAACTCGTTTTACTCTGTTACTCGTGCGAAACCTCGCGCTTAATTTTAAGGTATTTCCAAATTACATATACAGTCGACTCTCGTTATCTCGAAATCCAAGGGACTTTATGAAATACTTCGAGATATCCGTATCTCGACATATCAGATTTGCAGAATTGAGGAAAAAATAATTCGAACGACCACATTTAACAAATATATATGTAATTGGACTCTTGAAGTTAGATATATATTGAAAATATCCTAAGGAGCAATTTCTCCTCTTTTCCACAATATTTTTTTACTTGTTGTTAGATTTCATATTTAGGCAGGGACAGATTTTCACTTCGAGATAAGCGGTTACTCGAGATAAGCGATGTCGAGATAACGAGAATCATCTGTATATGTTCAATTTGCACGGTGGTCTTCTGCCTCATCAGTGAAACGTCATAGTAGAACGCGTATAATCATGAACACTAAGATGAAACAAAGCAAAGGGCGATCGGAAGCTAGAGCACAAGAAATCAACAAGTAGGACCATGATGGCACCAAAGTATCAACCAAATGCATCAACTAGCTTTTCATTGCATAATCGAAGAATCAGGTTGACTGTCAAAATTGATTTTTGAGCATAATATACCTAGTCGTCTGCCTTCACTTAGTGCTTAAATATGTGTGTGACTAAGCTTAGCGTTGCCTAATTGCATTTTTCCAATGGGTTTTTATAAACCCTTTCAGCCCTATAAACCAAAACAGATATTTTGGCAAACAGAGAAGATCAATATGTGACGGCTCGTGACGAGCCTTCTCTTCAGGAACTACATTGTTTGCTATTCTGTTCTGTTTTTGACAACCCTTATTTATATCAACATGTGACCAAATTCAAGTCCACTTAAAAAACTCAGACATGAAAGGGTTAAAGCGTGCCACCCACTTTATTGTACAATTGTGTGGGACAAGAAAACGACCCGCCAAGGAAAGATAAATGAGGGAGAAGAGTCTGATTATACTTGTGATTATACCTGTATACAGTCGACTCTCAATGGCTCGAACGTCTTTGGGACCATGGAAATTTGTTCGAGACATGGGTAGTTCGAGCCACTGAGGGTTAATCATGGCACCAGTTCAGGAAGCAAATAGCGATAATTTAGGGAAATCTTTTCGATTTTCTACACAACGATTGTATGTTGAGTGTACTCATTAGTGGAGTTTGATATTACACTGTGGCCTCGAAGAAGCGATTCTAATGAGTACACAAAACATACAATTCCATGATACAATCAGAAAAAATCCTAATTATTTGTTTTCTTGAGCTATTGGAAGAATTTTGTAGGGACTGAAGAAAGAGCTCGAATCATCCACGGTGAACGAGCCATCCGTGTTCGAGCCATTGATGTTATACTGTAATAAGCAATAAACTTCCAGATGCATTTCCTGCTTCATGCAAGTATAAGTAAAGGTTGGTATCACATAGACATACATTTATACGAAGCCAACACCACATAAAACTATTCTAAATGTATATCAAGTGGTCCGGGACACTGCATTTCCCACAAAAATGCATGTGCAAACAGTGCAGGCTGATCAGACTTTGCCTGAAGACGCTTGGGAGGATTGGTTACCCACTCATGTCTTGCGAAGACTCTGATCAGACTGTGCTGGGCGGGACGGTAATTTTGTATGTTATTTCATACAAGTAATACACTCGTAAACTTTGAGACTAGACTTATGCCCTTCCAGTACTATTTGATAACCCAAAGCATAAATCTGCACTTGATGCAAACACTTCATCGTATTGACGTGTTTGTGTATTGCGGGCGGTATCTCCATTAATTGATAACGTTTATGTAGTCAATAAGTTATTCAAAAGCCTTTTCTTGTTCAACTGTCATCTGTCATTTCAGTCACTTGTTTGTTTCGATCATAATTTTAAGAAAAAAAAAAAAAAAAAAAAAAAAGACACAGGACCAGACAGTTCTAGTCTTAATCCGTTCATCCCTACAGACCAAAACAGATACCTGTACAAATAGTGTAGATCCAGATCAGACGGCTCATTACGAGCCGTCTCATCAGGATCTACACTATCTGTCATTTTGTTTTGATTTTTGACTGAGACCCCTATTTGGAACAATGGTTCTGACCAGATTCAAAGGTGGAAAAGTCCACTTCAGAAACCTCGGGCGTGGCGGGGGCGGGGGGGGGGGGAGGAGGAGGGTGCAGGGGTGGTGGGGAGGTGTGAAAGGGTTAAAGTCACCTGTCATGCGACCATGCTCTAACACCAGTAAATTATCTTCACCTGCTTTATGCTTGATTCAGACGGTCAATCAGAGAAATCAGTCATAATTCTGTTTCGTGAAACTTGTTTTTAACAACCGTAATGGTGCGGTGGTTATGTCTCCTGACTGGAGGGCTGGGCGCTGCCATCGAAACCGGCATGGGTTCGAACCCCATTCAAGCCAGTGGTATTTCATATATCTCCCTATACACTTTTTTCTAGTAATGACCCTAGGCCGCAGTTCTTTGTTGATTTTTCTTTAAATCTTAAATATATCACTTACTATAGAAATTACATAACTCAAACCAATCTCTGGTCGTAAGTTTTATTTTAGGGTAAATGTTTGAGAAAAAAAAACAAAAAAAAAACAAAAAAAAAAAACAAAAAAAAAAAACAATAAGGACAAATAGCTTTTAATAAGATATGGTCAGTCAAATGAAATATTGTTTTCATTTGGAATAAAACGCCAATGAAATAACATCTTTCCAAATGACGTCCAAAGGACTGTAGATGGTATATTTGCATAATGATATGCTGTGTGCATTTATCGGGTTGATGTTCCGTCTACGAATATTTTTGTATGACCAATATATATTATATTTTATGAACCAACATACATGTCATTGTGTATAATGTGAAACAAAAGACACGGGCTGACTGACCAGCGCTAATAAAGAGATGAATGGTACTGCATACACTTGGTAGACTTTTCACCATTTCCGCTTTGGGAGGCAGCGTTTGTGACTTCCTGTTTGCTTTATTGCCCTTCTGAAAATGGGAAAATGAGTCTATCCTCTAAGGAAAGAATTTGCTTCTTATGGAAGCAAGTTCTTTCCTTATAGAGTAGATCTCTTTTCAAGAGGGGACACGATCAATTTTACAGAGTTTTCTCCTCTGTAAATGAACCACCCCCTTACGCAGGATTGTTTTGGTTAGAGTAGTACAACAGACTTGTGGTATCTCTGTTCAGGGAGTTGACTGGATCGTTAAACCTCAAACAAACAAATAAAATCTCTGTTCAGGGTTAATAATTTTCCACCAACATAAACTACGAAACTCTCTGTGGTAAAACATACATTTATTGAGACGATTTTAACAAACACAAGCAGACATGGCTACACATGTATATAAATGTGAAATTATCAAACAAAAAATATACATTGTCCGTTTTGTTCATTAGGGTCATTCTGGAATTTTTGATAATTTATGTGAAGGTCACAGATAATTGAGGGTCTAATTGACGCAACTAGCTAACCTGCCCAGATTCTGCTGTTTTAGTCTTGCGAGTGTGTATCAAAGGTAATTTCTTTAAGAATCAGTTTAGGTTGCCAAATTTCATTTAAATATGCAATATTTTACAGAAAAGAGTCTTTAACTTAAAATTATTAAAAATATATATCTTGTCCATACTTTTATCCTTTAGATGTATGCTCCGAAACAATAATATTCGAAATTTATTTAGAAAACAAAAACTGGATTATAACATGTGACTGTTTCCGCGTATGTGTGTGTCCGAGTATATAAGTATGTTAAACACTCATTGTTGGACAACTTGAGTTATATTTTATACTGGGACCAAGACGCTTTGCATTCTAATTTCACACTGAAAAGAAAATTCCTTCATGCTTCTATTGGTCATTACAGAATTCCGCATTTATACATTTAATCATACAGAATTCCGTATTTATACGTTTAATCTTACTTATACCAGGGTTTGTGCGCAGTACGATGGGCACAAGCGAGTGCATTATCGCACGTACATGCGCAGAACTATGATGTATAAATGATGTATCACATTTTCATGCATGCAGAACAATCACATGGTGAAATATTTCATGCTGAATGTTGGGAACTTTGGCTTCTATGTGATAACAAAATCACTCGCAAACCAACAATAAAAGCGCCTGCTTTAAGGATTCATGTATTACGTATTCTTGCCTCACATTTGTTTATTTCTCTAAGCAGAAAGGAAGCATGCCTGTGTTTGCCTGTCTTCTGAAAAGGAGTCTACACGAAATAGAAAGAATTTAATCCCTTGGGAATACAATTCTTTCATTTTTTCATATATCCCTTTTTTTCAGAGGGGGGTTTAGACTGCAAGAAAGCAAACAGAGAATCATAAACATTATCACCCTTTTAAACAGTGAAGAAAGGTCTATCAAGGTTATCCAGTCCTCTTTCATTATTAAAATGTCTTTGATTTGAATTGTGGAAATTTATACTTGCTAGGCTCCAAAGCTGTAGGCACTGTTTTCAAGGAACAAAAGCGTTGATGTTTTTATTTCTCCATGAACGCAGATTTTGTGGGTATTCATTAAAAGCACCTCGACCAGACGCCTCTAACAACATATCTTGCAAGGAAAAAAAATCAATAAAAAATGATGTTCTGGGTACTCTTTTATCAAGAGCTATTGAAGCCATGGATGGAAGTGTCACAGCATATCAACCCATTTATGCCAAGCGTCCCATAAAAAGGACATTGGCAAACAATGTAGACCCAGATCAGACGCCGCAGAACGCGGCGTCTGATCAGGGTCTACATTGTTTGCAATAAATATAGGCATTTCTAGAAAACGTACTACCAATAAAACTAAACAGACACCCCTTCTATTAAAAATGGATCAGTCCAAAGAGGTGAGGTAAAAGAGTCTATTTGGCATAAATGGGTTAAGACTAGAAAGAGGAGAAGGAATTGGTATTAAGCAAACTAAAACAGATTTATTCAGATCAAAGGTTTGATAGAAAGAACAGCCAAACTAAAATAAAATTTACACACTTTAAAACTCTGAACGTTCACCTATTTTTATGAATATTATGTCAGTGTTCTTACTAGCTATGCTTTAGCAAGACTTCGTCAAGCAAATAATGATTGACATTAGTGTTTATTTTACATATCATTTGAAGGTTCAATTATAGTCCACTGCGTTGTTCATGCTCATGCTCCAGATTTTATCTGATTACACAGTGTGAAAATTAAAAAAAAAAAAAAAAAAAAAAATAGACAAAGTGCCCTGTGGGGCACGTATACCCCCGACCAGAGCTACCGCCACTTTTTAAAGAGCACAAAGTATGTAGCTTTGACTCTGGAGATGGCAGTTGTATGCTATATGTTATAACATTGAAAAAATTCAATCACATAGAATATGAAGCCCTTGACCTCAAAGGTCAGGCACAGGTGCAGGGATTGAGCTAAATAAAACTTTAGCCCTATAACTATCACCATATACTAGTGAAATCAATCAGTCTTTATAATATAAGCAAAAATGACATTTGTATGAAAAGTCTGTGACCTTGACTTAAAAGCCATGCCACAGCTTGGGGATGGTGCCGAGAAAAACTTTAGACCTATATATACCATCATGCTTAATATTAATGAAACCAACAAAAGGGTCTTCATAATATAGCTATATAAATTTTAATGAAACTTTTAAGGTGACCTGTCTACATATCGGTAAAGAATCACAAAAATATCTTAAAGATTTTTTAGAGTTATTGCCCGCTCAAGATTTAAATAACTAAGGGAGAAAACTGCAGAATGGAGTCAGTTAGAGTGTCATTCTTGAATGTGATATGCCTACTCAATGTCCTCTACATGCTGGTGAAGTATCATGAAAATATCTTAACGTGTTTTAAAATTATGGTTCGCACAAAATTTTTACAATTCTTGAGACAATGGGAGATAACTCATGGACCAAGTCAGTTAGAATTGTCTTTCTTGTACCTGACACCCATACTAAATGCCCTCTACAACCTGACAGTTTCCTGAAAATAGCTCTAAGGGTAGTTTGGAGTTATGGAGTGCACAATAATGCGTTTATGGACAGACAGATGGATGAACGGATTCCATGATGATAGCTATATACCCTAAACCTCTCGGTAGGAGGATAAATAAATTCAACAAAAGGTCTTGATGATATAGCTATATAAATTTAGATGCATTTTTTTACTTTTATATGAAATTTCTAAGTCTGTGACCTTGACCTCAAGGTCATACCCGGGGATGGGGATGATGCTGAGTAAAACTCTAGACCTATATCTGCCAACATGTAAAATATAAATGAAATTCCTCAAAGGATCTTGATAATATAGCTATATAAACATAAACACAAAAATTTTGACTTATTTATGAAAATTAGAAGTCCGTGACCTTGACCCCAAGGTTATCCCCCGGGATAGGGTTGGTGCTGATAAAAAATAAGCCCTATATCTACCATCAGGCCAAATATCATGAAATACATCAAAGGGTCTTCATAATATAAGGTCTTATAAACTTTAATGTTAAAACTTTGACCCTAAGACAAAAAAAAGTATGAAAGAATAATGCTTCAACGAACGGACGGACAGAGGAACAGATTCCTTGCTGATATATCCGCTCGAACTTTCAATTAGGGGATAATGAAATTTAACAAAAGGTCTTGATGATATGGCTATATAAACTTAAACGCAAATTTTTTTTTTATTTTTATATGAAATGTCTAAGTTTGTGACCTTGACCTCGGTCACACCCTGGGAGGGGATCATGCGCAGTAAGACTCTAGGCCGATATCTAGCAACATGTCAAATATAAATGAAATTCCTCAAGGGTCTTGATGATATAGCTATATAAACTTAAACACAAAAAAACTTTGACTTTTTATGAAAATTCTGTCCGTGACCTTGACCCCAAGGTCACCCCCAGGGTGGGGATGGTGCTGATAAAAACTTTAGACCTATATCTACCATCATGCCAAATATGAATGAAATTCATCAAAGGGTCTTCAAAATATGAGGTCTTATAAACTTTAACGCAAAAACTTTGACCCTGTGACGGAAAGACGAACGAACGAACGAACGTACGAACGAACGAACGTACGTACAAACGAACGAACGGACGAATGGAAAAGAGAAAACTATATACCCCCCCCCCCCCCCACACACACACACATACTTCGTATGTCGGGGGTATAATAAGTTATAGAATTCAGGCATAATATATGAAGTGAAAATGCGCGACTTTCTGAGTTTTGAGTGAGCACTTCTGAATATAAAAGCACTTTTCGTCTCGGGTGGTCAGGTGTTAAATTGAAAGCATAGAGACAACTTGGGTAAAATATTACTAAATAGAAGGCTAATTTATATTTTAGAAGCCACAAGACAGCAAAATGTAGCCCAGCTACCATCATTCAATGTTCAGACAGTTATTTTTTGATCTTTGTTTGGTACAGTTGTCCCGTGATGTCGTCAATAAATTATCATGCTTGAGATGTCGACTCCTTTGTGTGTTGTAGACATCCCTTTGTGACACTGCTTCTACTCATCTCTATTATTAGTTAGCCGGGCAGGTGTGAAGCAGTATTAAATTTATCACTGTACATACCCCTGTTTAATCATATACAGTCGAACCTCGTTATCTCGAACTCGCTTATTTCGAATTACCGCTTATCTCGAAGTGAAAATCTGATCCCTGTTTTAACATGCAACTATGACAACCGGTTACAAAATAATGTGGAAAAGAGGAGAAATTGCTCCTAAGGCCTAAGGAGCAATTTCTCCTCTTTTCCAAATTAATATATATATATATCTAACTTTAGGAGTCAAATTACATATTCATTTGTTAAATGTGTTGTTCAATTTATTGTTTTCCTCACTCTCTCAACTCTGATATGTCGAGGTACAGATATCTCGAAGTGTTTCAGTGAGTCCCTTGGAATTCGAGATAACGAGAGTCGACTGTACTATAGGGGAAGTGACTGTATACATTACACAGACTTGTTAAAGCAACGAATAACTGTACAAAATCCCAAACATGTTATCTACCTTGTCTTACATTTATCTTCTGGTAAACTTCAACGTACTTAATGGTCTCTTAATAAGTATCAGGAAAATATTGCTAACAACCGAGCATCACTGATGGCAGTCATGTTGTTTCTGTATCTATCAGATAACGAAAAAATATATGAACCCAGCATGAAGAAAGCGCCCTCAGGGAACATGGCATCGACAAGTTTCTAGATCAGCTTGCATCTTAGCGTAACCACACCTGACCTTTTCTAGTCTGTGATATATTCTACAGTAGCCATCGCTTATATATATAAGAAAACAAAACAGACAGTGGGGTCTCAATCATATTGTAAGGATGCGCTGGCTGATCTGTGCCTATGCCTTCAGCACATGGCTAAGTACTTTTGTCCCATAGCACATTTAATATAATAAAAAATCAAGACACAAAGGATAAAATACAACAGAGTAATTACTAAGCTAATTACCTAGACGAAATGAAGTGGATGAAAGAGACAGATATTTTCTGTGCAACGCAAGTCAAAGGCCCTTTTGCCATAAATGGGCATTTGCACTTTCAATTCGGGGTCTTAGCAATTCGACCTGAAACTACAAGAAATTTTCCATCATTTCTAAGATGAGGGATAACTTTTATGACTTCTTGTTTGGTTTTCTATAAGCAAATATCTTCTGAAAATTGGTCCATAATAAAAGGAAATAATTTTTTTCCTAATGAGCAATTGTCCTCCAGTAAGAGTGCACCCTTTATTCAAAATGAAGGAAAACCAATTTTCACAGAGTTGTCGCCCCTAAAATGGGGTTTATTCCGCTTAAGGAATCGTTAGATACTGTAGGATGTGTGCAGGTGATCTAGACCTTTGCTGTTAATGTATGGTATGATTGCCATTTTCTTATGTTGCATATCATTCATCTCAGAGAGGCTGTATTTTGTTTTTCTTTTCATTTTAATTATTTTGTAATTTGATGGTCTGCAATGTGTGCTGTGTCATTGTAAAAGGATAGTTGACGGAATGAAAAAATAATGCGATGACCAGAAAAGATCAGGCATTTAAGGGTAATGAATACATTTTAGGGGAGGCAACTCTGTCAAAATTGTTTGTCTCCCTTTTGAAAAAGAGTCCTGTCTAAAAGAAACTGAATTGCTCCCAGTAGGAGCAAACTGTTTCCTTTTAAGTAAGATCCCTTTTCAGAAGGGGATTGATGTTCAGGAAAACGAAAAGAGAGTTATAGAAGTTTTCTCCCTTGTAAAGACGGCCGTTAATCTCCCAGGTGCATTCATTCACCTCAATCGAACAACGTTGACAATGTGCATAGACGGTATTTACCATGTCAGTATTATAGGTGAGTTGTTCAACGAACAGATACACATACTATACATGTAAATTACGGTGTTCCAGTTTCTATGGAATCCTTGACGGGGGGCTTCTAACTTTATGACTTCTTAGTTCTAATTTTATGAGTTCCTGCTTACAACTTCAGTATTTCTGGCTTTCATTTTCTAACTACTCACTTTTGTCCTCCTACTTCTTACTTCTAACTTCTGACATAATCTTCAAACGTCAAACGTTTGACTTTTTATATCGAACTTCCGTTTCTTTACTTTCTACTTCTTATTTCTAATTTCTTATGTCAGACCTTGAAATTACCAACTTCTTAACTTCAAAATAAAATTCTGTTTCCCTGTACTTGCAATATTCTACTTCTTATTCTAAAGTCTGCCTTCAATTTGCCATCATCGACTTCTTTATCCCCAACCTTAATCATACCTTCAATATGACCATCAATAATGAGATCTTGATAATCAAGAACGTGGGAAATGTCAAGAATTATTGAAGTCTTTAGTTGAAAATAATGAAACTTGAAATCGCAAACCAGGAACTTGGCTATGCTTCCCTCTTTAATTGCACGACGGCGGTTCGGGCCACAGACTCAGTGACGGCCTCTTCGTAAAACTCTAATCAGTGGGTTGGGGCTTGACGATGTGTCTTTGGCTTGGCCTTCTGTGGTTCAACTATTGGTTTTCATTTACTCTGACATACAGTAGTCATGAGTCCTCGTCTTTGTTTATGATCATGATTAATTTGATTTTTTTTATGTTTTCGCTTTGATGCATTGACTGATTCATACGTTTGTTCGATTTGCGCTTGTTTGGTTTTTGTCTGTTTCCTCTTCCTCTTGGTGTCTGGGAAAGTCTGCGATTTGTGATTGTGGCACTCTCTGGACATTTCTCTTACTTTTTTTAGAAGTCGGAAGGTAGAAGTTAGTGAGAACTCAGAAGTAAGGAGACGGAAGTTAGAAATTGGAAGCAAGAAGTCGGGATTTATAAGTAAAAGGTAGTAAGAAATCAGAAGAAAGAAGACTAAAGTTGTAAGTAAGAAGCCGGGTTAGAGGTAATAAGTCTTAATTAAGAAATTTGAACTTAAAAGAGAAATGTTAAATGTAAACAGCCTGAAGTTAGACCCAATGACGGCCTCTTCGTAAAACTTTAACCAGTGGGTTGGGGCTTGACGATATGTCTTTGGCTTGGTTCCGGTGTTAGTCTTATTCTTTGTAGCTTTGCGGTTTATTCTGCGGGGCGATTTGTTGTATGTCGTTCCATGTGTCATTTTGTTCTTGTGTTTTTCAGTCCTTTTAGTATAGCGATTACCTCGCTTGGGGAAGAGAGAGCTAATCTTAGTGCTTTTCGTACGTTTTTTCGATTTGTGCTTGTTTGGATTTGTCGGTTTCCTCTTCCTCTTGGGGTCTGGGAAGGGCTGCGGTTTGTGATTGTGGCACTTCCTGGACTTTTCTCTTACCTTTTTTTTTAGAAGTAAGGCGTCGGAAGTAAGACATTGGAACTTAAAAGTTAAAAGTAAGTAGTTGGAATATAGAAGTAAGAAATAGAACGTCCTGAAGTTATAAAACATTTTTTTTCTGATATCATTGTCCCAACTATGGGTTTCGTCGTAGTTCAGTTTTTTGTTTTCACCTTTCTACTTGACAAATATTTATATATATTGCTATTTAGACAAATTCTGGTATTCCGATGGGTACGAATTGCGCACTGCTTGTGGCTGATTCGTTCTTGTTCTGTTTTGAACGCGACTTCAAGAGGTCTTTTTCTGAAGAAAATCAACCTTAAGTTATTGAAGCTTTCAGCTCGGCGTCTAAATATTTGGAAGATTTGTTAAATATTGACAATAACTACTTTGATGGTTTGATCAGTCAAATTTATTCTTCACGGCTTCAATGAAATAAAGCAAATTCTGAAACTGAAGCCCCGTTTTTGGATTTTCATTTGTCTAATTAAGATGGGTTTTTACTCGGTGGTTTACTCTAATGACCGTTCTAAGGCGGTGATCCCGGTGTTGGTCTTACTCTTTGTTGCTTTGTGGTTTATTCTACGAGGCGATTTGTTTTATGTCTTACCTTGTGTCATTCTGTTCTTGTGTTTTTCAGTCCTTTTAGCCTTTCGATTACCTCGCTTGGGGAAGAGAGAGCTAATCTTAGTGTTTTTCGTACGTTTGCTCGATTTGTGCTTGTTTGGATTTGTCGGTTTCCTCTTCCTCTTGGTGTCTGGAAAGGGCTGCGGTTTGTGATTGTGGCACTCCCTGGACTTTTCTCTTACCCTTTTTTTCATGCAAAATTTATGATTAACGTGATGATTTTGATTTTGAGATTCTTAACTTTCCTTACTTGGATGGGGATGTTCCTCGTCGAGCATCCTACGATGTTTAAATATAGCAACTAATTCGGTTCCGCAGAGTGTCTGGTCATGTTACTGACTTCTAATTCGGTTCGCCAGAATGTCTGGTCATGTTACTGACTTCAACACTCGAAATAAATCATTAACTTCTACGAAATTCTAAATCAGGGTTATTGGTACTATAATCTCCTCAAATCCGTCTCTAAATTTTATGGACGTCATTTCGATTTAGTTTCAAAATTCAAAGCATCGCACCGAAAATGGACATAATTAGGAGCGAGGCAGATGCTTACGACGTGCTTATATTTACTGAAAGTTGGCTAAAACCGGACATTTCTGACACCACCATCCACATCGAAAACTTTTCGCAACCTTTCAGAAACGACAGACGCAATCGTCTTGGGGGTGGTGTTCTTGCGTATGTACGTGAAACTATTACCTGCAAACGTCGCCACGACCTGGAGATAAATGCTCTTGAGGCCGTCTGGCTCGAACTTTCTGTCAAATCGAAAAAAGTACTCGTGGCAGGTATATACCGACCACCAAACAGCAATTCAGCGTACATGGACTTAATAAAAGAAAGTGTTGATCGAGCCTACAACACAAACATTGTAGACATTATTATTGCAGGCGATTTTAACTTTGATATGGCTTTGAACAGCGACAACAAAATTACGGAATTAGTGAACGAATTCCACTTAAGCCAGCTTATTACAGAATCAACACACTTTACCGAACACTCCGCATCAACGATTGACCTTGTTCTTGTCCGTAATACAGCAAACATTCTGCAAAGTCATGTACTCGATCCCTTTATACCTGATCAAGTACGATATCATTGCCCAATCGTTGTTTACTTAAAATTTACACGTCCGTCAACCATAAGTTTTAAGAGAAAAATCTGGAACTATAAGTTAGCCGACTACGATAAATATCGTCGATTATTATCGGAATTTAACCTTGTTGAGCATCTCCAAACAGAAAATGATATCGATTCCAATGTTCAGTGCATTTCAACAGCAATACTTAGTGCAGCTGACAAGGCGATCCCGAACAAAGTTATTACAGTAAAATTATCCGATCAACCATGGGTAACATGTCGCATAAAACAATTGATTAGGACACGTAAACGCACTTTCCGCCAGTATAGAAGAACAAACGATATCCGTTTTTGGATCAGATACAAAACAGTTCGCAGCACCGTTGTAAATGAAATAAGAAAATCCAAAAAAGAATATTATGATAAACTCGATCGCTTACTCTCTTCCGATAACTGTGATCCCAAAGTTTTTTGGAAAACCTCTAAACAAATTTTAAACTTACAATCAACAACTAACATACCCACGCTGATCATGAATCAGGAATATGCAGAAAATGATCTTCAAAAAGCAAACATGTTGAATGCTTTTTTTACGGCACAGACAACCCTTAATGACACAAACAAACCTTTACCAAACTTAGACCCAGTCCCTTACCACTTAGAATCTATTAACATTTCAGAGGAAGATGTGAAAGATTGTCTTTATAATTTGAAAATCAACAAGGCAAGTGGTCCAGACTTAATCAGTCCCCGTTTACTGAAAGAAGGTGCTATAGTTCTTGCATGCCCGTTTTCTGTTATCTTTAATCGATCACTCCAACAGGGTTATTTCCCTTCAGCCTGGAAAACTGCCAATGTTTCGCCTATCCATAAGAAAGATGAAAAGTCTTTACCCAGTAATTATCGACCTATATCTCTCCTAAGCTCACCAGGCAAAGTCATGGAACGTTGTGTGCATAAACATTTGTATAACTATGTCACTTCTCATCAGCTCTTAACTCCTCTTCAGTCGGGCTTTGTCCAAGGCGACTCCACAACATATCAATTGTTACATACTTACCACACATTCTGTGAAGCCGTTGATAAAGGTAAAGGAGTTCGCGCCGTCTTTTGTGATATAAGTAAGGCTTTTGACAGAGTCTGGCACAAGGGTCTCCTGCATAAAATGTCCGGAATAGGTTGTTCAGATAACGTTCTTAAGTGGTTTGCCAGTTATCTCTCCGGACGGCGACAGCGTGTTGTACTTAATGGCCAAGCTTCTGATTGGACTCAAGTTTTAGCAGGTGTTCCCCAAGGATCAATTCTTGGTCCCCTTCTTTTTCTTCTCTACATAAATGACATAGTAAAACATATAGGTTGTTCTATTCGGTTGTTTGCAGACGATACTAGTCTTTATATCATTGTCGAGTGTCCAAATGCAGCGGCTCGGTGTTTAAATGCCGACTTGCAAACTATTTCTCAGTGGGCAGAAGATTGGTTAGTCAATTTTAATGCTCACAAAACACTTTCTATGATTATCTCGAGGAGAATTATCTCACCTCCTCATCCTCCCCTTTTTATGAACGGAACAATGCTTCAAGAGACGAATAGTCACAAGCACCTAGGACTTACGCTTTCTAGTTCCTGCAACTGGTCAGATCACATTAAAAGCATTTCCGTAAAGGCTTGGACAAGATTAAACCTCCTCCGAGCTCTTAAGTTCAGAGTTAGTAGAAAATCACTTGAAAAAATGTATAAGGCGTATGTGCTGCCTCTGCTAGAATATTGTGATTCGGTGTGGGACAATTGTCCCACAGAGACCAAAAGGCAACTCGACGTAATCCATACCGAGGCCGCTCGAATAATAACCGGTGCTACTAAACTGTGTAGCGTGAGCAAACTACTCACAGACCTTGGATGGGAGACTCTCAAAAACAGGAGAAAAAAGCACAGACTCATAATTCTCTTCAAAATCCTTCATGGGCTAACTCCTGTATATCTTAACGTTCTCCTTCCACCACTAGTGCAAGACACGACCTCTTACAATCTAAGAAATTCAAATCATTTCCAGAACTATCGCGCTAATACCAATTTGTTTCTAAATTCCTTTTTCCCGGCAACGATCCGTGCATGGAACGATCTCCCCGCCGAGGTCAAGGATGCGCCATCAGTGGCTGCATTCAAAACACGTTTAAACAAGGATCTAAAAAAACCTCCTTCGTATTATAACACTGGTACACGTATAGGCCAAATTCTCCAAGCGCGTCTGAGACTTGGATGTAGCTCCTTAAATGCCGACCTTTATCGTAAAAATATCGTTCCAAGTCCCACGTGTGCGTGCGGAGGATTTGAAAGTGCATATCACTTTTTCTTTGCATGTCCTAGGCTCACTCATTTTCGAAGAAGATATTTCTCGGATTCTCTTTTAAATTATACGGTTAAAGATTTTCTCTACGGCAGCCAAAATCTATATTTTCAGGAAAACGAACAGTTGTTTCTTAAAGTGCAAGAGTATATAGTGAAATCCGGAAGATTTTTGTAGTCCCTATAAATGACTATGTTTGGGGAACTGGGAATCAGCCAAAACATGTTCATGTTGCCGCTAGAAATTTTTACAGCTGTAGCATTTGAACTGAACAATATGCTTTGTGTTTCATAACAAACACTAAACCTACCTGTGTATCCGCTGAATTTACTAATCAGTTCGATTGTTACTTCATGTCAATACACATGAAATTTCTTTCGTTCTTTCTTTCTTTCTTTCTTTCTTTTTGTTCTTTTTCACATTCATTAAATGTTACACTGCCTTCCATTCATAGATGATGTAACATATGCTGTTTATTCGCAGGAGATGACTAAAATAAGCACTTGTGCTTACCGTCAAATCCTGTGACATATATGTTTAATGCATGTATTGTATATGTCTACTATAAAGTCAAATAAATACAGTTTAAACCAAAATTCAATGTTGGACAAATCTCTTCTGCAACAAGGCCGAACGGAACCTAAATAACTAGTATATAAATTCAGAAAAATATATGCTTGCATTGATTTTAGCACTCAGTTTCGTAAAATATTAATGGTAGTTAACCAAATCACGGTTAATAACATTTCTTCCCTTTTTGGTTGCACACCGGCCGGTCGGACTTCAGACTATATGACGGCTCCGGCCAAAAGACTTTTAAGTAAGTCGGTAGGTGCATTATGCTCTGGCACTGGTCGGGCCCGCTGAGGTCCAACTGTTGGTTTTCCTTTGCTTCAGCATTTCAGTTATTTCTTATTTCTTGCTGTCGAGTCGTTCATCGTTGTTTCATCTCTGTATTCGTTTGATTTTTATGTTCTCGGAGATATTGCACTGATGAATTCACGCGGACTGAACAAATGAGTTGTGTATACCACGACAGAACTAAGGCGGGGGTTGTGGCCACGTAAAATCGATTTAAGCCCCTACCCCGCCCGCCCGCCGTAAGATTTATACTGACCGTCCAAAGGCTGTGTTTCTGCTGTGGTTTACTATGTCTTTGCATGTATGTCCTGGTAAATGTTTTATTTTGGATAGCCATCTTGTTTATTTTTTTGGGGGAAAGAAACTGTCATTTTGGCTGTCTTGCTTGTAGTGTTTTGATTGTAGTGCCGTTGCTTTAAGTGCGTCCCTCCTTCTTTTTTGTGTCTTGGACGGAAGGTGTTTGGTAATTGTATCGATTCTTGATCATTGCCTTCCTTTCTATTTATTGTCTTTTCCTCGGGACATTCATGTATTCTTGTATCTGGAAACTTCGAGTTCTAGCTTATTTTTATCGAGCACAATCAAATCCTACCCTCAAAACCTTTAAAAAATACAACAGAAAACAAAAACTAAATATTGATATGCCAGGAAGTACTACTATCACAGGTCACACACAAGGAATGAATGACACAAAATGATGTACGAAAACGGCATTAGACGTCAGCAGACGACAAAACGAAGCCGGACAACAATTGATGGACATGAAGTAAAATACAAATTGCACTTCATTGAAGACAGAATGAACTTACAAAGAGGAGCTGCAACAGAAACATCGCCTTAAACTGTCGACTGCAGAACTGTTGGGGGCTTACACCTGGTTATACAGGTGTCAATCTCGCCCTTAATTCTGGAACCGTCTTAGCTACATGTGAATGTTCGGTCCACAGGCTGTCGGTATCGTAAGCTTGATAGAATAGTTTCTGAATTTTGCCATCAAGTCCTTGAATCAATTTCTAAATGTAACGATGTGTTACAAAACTGCTCATTAATGCGAGGTTTTGGCGCCTATAAAGCCAAAACAGGTAAGAGAAAAGTCCAGGGAATGCCACAATTACAAGCCGCAGCCCTTCCCAGACATCAAGAGGAAGAGGAAACAGACAAAATCAAGCGCAAATCGAACAAATGTAGACTTCTCGAAAATCAAAGACGGAAGAGGCCACTACAGAAATTAGGCTTATGATATTCAATACTTATATGGTGATGTAGGAAGGATTTGTTTTATGGTTACAAGGCCTAGTATCTGGGTACGTTCATATTCAATACGTGTTACATGCCAACAGGTCTACACTAATGCTAGCTAAATAGTCCGTTTTGCGACGCACTGTATTAATGTGTTAATCACTACTCCGTATTACTGAATACATGAGTTTACAAAAACTCCATCTATTACGATTGTTAATATGTAATTTGCGTGGAAAAAGGTTAGAAAACTCCTTATATTTCGTGCGATTGAATCTCACATGTTATAAAATAGCCGTTAAGGACACATTAGATGATGAAACTATTTCAGTTTTACGACCAAATTATTGGAACTGCGTTAAAACTATCTTAAGTTAATAGTTTAGAATTATTGTAACGATCGACAGACATCTCCTCTTAAGGGAACTTATACACCTAGTAGATTGTTCGTCATTTTTGTACAAGGGGGATACTTGGTGTGACTTCCTATGGACATTCTTGCACAACAATCCCCTTCTAAAAAGTGGTTTACCCCAAAAGAAAATAATTGGCTCCTTTCAGGAGGTACTTCTTTCCTTTTAGAGTAGATTACTTTTCAGAAAGGATGGATTAGAATTTGCCAAAGTTGCAGCCCTGCTTTTGAAAGACTATCATCTTAATTGTGCTGTCCTGAAATACAGATTTGTTTCTACATAATTTCATTCCGATTAACTCAATATAACCCAGAGTATTATCTTCGTTTATGAAATGTGTTTCGCTGTAAAAGATCCCCCTTCCAGAATCTTTTTACAACATAGCGTTAAATAGACTGTACAATATTCACTTAAATTCCCCTTATATTGGGGAATACAATAATATATTTTTACGCGATCTCCATAGGTTTTCCTCGCTATGGTGAGCTTAAAGTATTTATTTATTTTAAATTTCTACTGGTGTTTTGCATTTCACAAAATCATTTTGGTAGACTTAAATAACCACTTATTCATTTTCGTACCATGAAAATGGCATGGATCAATATAGGCATGTTTTCTACGCGCTATATGTTTTTGTTTTATTAGCAGCTGGCTAAAAGTTTTATAATTATGCAGACTTCTTAAGATATCAGAAGAACGTAATTTTGACGTCTTCAAAACGCAATAATTTCCTTTTTTGTCCAGTTTCGATCAATTTAACATCAAAATGCAAGCTTTAGCATAAAAATGCATCTTTTATTTCAGATACATTCTTAATCAGAATTGTATTCCCTCTAAGTAAGCATGAATGCATGTTTCAAATGAGCTGGCCGATTGCATAAAATGGTTTAAAAGTTCTTAATATTACCACAAACGTTAAGTGCTCAAAATCTTACTGTTTGTTGCTTTGTGGTTCATTCTACGAGGCGATTTGTTTTAAGTCTTGCCTTGTCTCGTATTTTGTTCTTGTGTTTTCAGTCCTTTTAGCATTGCGATTACCTCGCTTGAGGAAGAGAGAGATAATCTTAATGCTTTTCGTACATGTGTTCGATTTGCGCTTGTTTTGTTTTGTTTTGTTTGTTTCCTCTTCCTCTTGGTGTATGGGAAGGACTTGGCTTGTGATTGTGACATTCCCTGGACTTTTCTCTTACCTTTTATATACATGTAAAAGCAGAAAAAAAATGAAAGAAAAAGAGAAAGAAACCATATTATATAACTCAATCATCCGATGCAACACGCATACTTCGTATAAATATATAATAGGGAGAGATAAATAACGATGAAATAAAGAATCATAGGCAGGAGGAAGTCCTTACTCCCAGTAAACAACGTAACGCTGTCTACTTGTATCCATTTCCATCTTTTAAAACAAAGTCCAGCTTAATTAGTCGCTATGAAAACTGATATGAAAATTAAATGTCTTCGTCTACAAACCACCAAAGGCAAGCAATGCATCCCCAAAGAATGCGGCGTCTGATCAGGGTTTCCACTGTTTAGAATTAGTTAAGCCATTATTCTCTAGAAATATCTAAATCACAAGGCCTTACGTACCTAGAAATGAAATTCGACTCTTCCAATAAATAGCGTAGGAAGAGTTTATTCAGCTAAAAAAGGGTTAAAAAATGTAACGGAAGAAAACAAGTTGAAAGTGGGCAAGATAAATGCTAATATTTCAGATGCAAATACCATGGCGCTGTACTGGAGTGTGAAGGTTCAAGATTCTACCGTTTGCAGTTACGCAGGAGACAGTCCGGGTTTGTAGACACACTGCCAAGAAAATATAATTGAAGTTATCTAAGTAAAGCCGCAATCATGAAACACAGCCTTTCCGAAAGAAGAAGAGGTTAGGAATAAACAATGACAAGACACAATGACACAGTTGCAGTTATTGGCATACAAGAACTGCAAAAGAGGAACCGCCTTGGAACGGTCGATAGAAACAACTACTGGGGGGTTAAACTAGTTTTACTACATCGGAACCTCGCTCTAAATTCTAATTGAGCTCAAAATACAATCATGTTTGGTTCGCGTAGATACTCTGCAAGGAAGTCTAGTGTTTACTCTTTGGATTTGGTGTAGGGTACGGTATAGGTGTTGGAATATTTATGGTAATTATGGAATCGTTGCGTGAAGTCCTTGTCTAGGAAGAAAATTATACAATAATTGTGTGAACTAGATCAATATTTATTCATTGGTGATGAACGCAGCTAAACATGCTTCACATCGAGCTGTACTTGTTGACATGCAGATTTATTCTTTACCTTGATTAGTTTAAATATCAGCAGACGGCATTCTACAATATTGATACTAGTTTACCCAGAAACTAGTGCTTGCTTGATGTAGAGGACCCTTTGCGGACCGAACACATGTTTGGAATTTGGAGCTGCATCAGACTTAAGGGCAAGATTTTGCACCAGCAAAACTGGTCTAAGCACCCTGCCCGTAATGTTCTACTGACCGTTCCCAGGCGATTGTGTTGCAGCTCTTTTTCATTTGTATTCCGGTTATTGCATAAGTGACATGATTGTGTCTTGTCGATATTGTTGTATTTCCTTGGTATCTTCACTTGCATTTCTGCCATTTAAAAACATCGTCAAGCCTACCATGTTTATTTTAAGTATTTTTCATGATGCATTCGACAGAAAGGCCTAAGCAAACAATGCATGTCCACATTAGGCACCACAGAACACGATGTCTGATCAGAGTCTTTTCTGTTTGTCAATCATCCAGGCGTTTTAGACACACATTAACGATGGTAAAGTGGACTTATTCAAAGTTAAGGTTAAAAAAAGTCTGGTAAATGGTAAATGCCTCCTAACATTTAGAAAACAAAGAATACATAAAAGAAAGAAAATCGGTTTCATTAATGTAATTTGCAAGGCTACATATGTCCCGTACCACCCCGACTTAAACGGAACCAAATGAACCAAGACATCAGAGTGGGTTCAATTTCATTTTCATTCAAAGTCCATTTTACCATTTGTTGGTGTGTTTACAAAATACCAGATAAGTGACAAACAATGTAGACCCAGATTATTGCTCTGAGTGCATTGTTTGTACAGGCCTGTCTGTCCGAATACTTAGGGTTAACATGGCAGTGGCTACCACAGAAAAGATCAAAAGAAGGCAGAGGTTTAGATCATGTTTTGCTAATGCAGAATATGATCTGTGTTGTATTTCACATATAACACATTTCAGCACGGCATGGTTCATTGCGTGCTAAAGATTAATAGACAAGGTCCGGTAAATGTCACTTCAGGGTATAGACTGAGACGTAATGTAATACAGTCAGCCCTAGTGTTTATGAGTATAACCAGTTTTCGCTGTAGAAGTACATTCGATTTGAATTTTAGAACTTTAGAAGAGCAAAGTTTCTGTCCAGACTGTGCAATTGTGAAGTCTAGATATCTTTCTAGGTCGTTGCATATTTTGTACGGTGCCATATGCTACCCCACTGCGTATTTATGTATTTTAATATCTTTATTAAATGCATATTTGAAGCAATGTCTTATTGCAAATATCACGAAAACACAATTTAAAGATTTATAGGAGAAATAAAACACGCTGCTTATGGTGATCAATCAGCATGCGATTTACAGTCGAACTTCGATGGCTCGAACCCCTTTGGGACCATGATAATTTGTTCGAGACAGCGGTAGTTCGAGCCTAGGAAGGTTACTATTAGTGCCACACCAGGAGGCACAATGGAGATAATTGTGGGATATCTTTTCGGTGTTCTATATTTTAAATGTATGTTGTGTATACTCATTAGAATCGATTCTAATGAGTACACACAGCATCCATTTACAAGATAAAAGAAGAAAATCTCCCTAAGTTATCCGTATATCGTATTTGGAGGAAATCCCTGCGGACTCAAGAACGTGTTCGACTCATCCATGGTAAAACGAGCCATCGAGCCACTGAAGTTCTACTGTATATTGTATGAACAGCTGGCATTGGTCACCACAATACCTGCAACAAACAATTTACTAATCCATTATAACATGCAGCGACATCATGTCACAACATACTAAAATCTCATCATCTATGCTTATACAGAACCCTGGAAGGGGCATACTATCTCGCGATCAGAAGATTTTATCATGGGGAAACAACACATTATCTTGACTCCCACAAGTTATTTAGTTCATGAAATATTAGACGTGACACAGCATCTCCTACAAGACGGCATGTGCGCTCAGCAAAAACTCAACTCAGCCTGTGCATTCTCTCAGTCTGATCAGGGTCTTTGCAATACACTCTGTGACTAGCCAGGGATCCAAAGCGTCTTCTTCGCCAGTGAAAAGAAAGGCTTAGGCCGCAAGATAAAGAAATTTTGTTGTTCTCTGCATGTAGCATTTGCTGTCTGCAAATAATTATAGGATACTATAATTTACAGACTTAGCTGTTGTTTTATTTTACTGTTCACATATGTCCAGACATGTTTTCTCATGGCACTATACATTTTAGATATTAATAGGCAGTGCCTACTAGCTATAGACATTACGAAAATATACTTATATAAGTTTGATTCTCTTAAACCCCACTTTTAAAAAGTAAAACTGGGGCTTACAGGAGTATACATTATTTTTCTTAATTCTGCCCTATGTTTTGGGTCGAAATACGAAAAATATCAGAATTTTTATCTGAAAACTTTCAGTTTTTGGTGGTGAAATTTTCAATATATTTGAATAAGCGTGTTTTCGTAATGATGAAAGGTATCCTCGGGGAACACTCTCACTGACCTAATACCTGAAGCGAAGTGTAAGAATTTAGGTCAGACTGTAAGTGCATGTCATAGCTTATTGGCGTTAAACAATACTCAGGCCTCCTAGTGGCCCACTTTGAAAATATAGGTTTTTATATAGGTTCTTCTTACTCAAAATATAGGTTATTTACAGGTTTTTCAATAAAAATACAGGTTAAAAAAAGAGTCTTCCAAACTTACATAAAAATTTAAAACTGAAGAAAAAATATTTGATGAATTTTTGTGCCACAATTACTCAGATAAAGTTGATCTGAATTTTACAAAGTCCGAGCGAGCGAAGCTAGCAAGGAAAAAAATTACAATTTCTTGACAGTTTTCATCACTTTTTATGGGACTAAAAAGTAAAAAATAGTAGTGCATTTTGAAGAAAAGTTAGGGTTGAGTCGCAAGAAGGTTCAAAAAGTGAAAAATATAGGTTTTTTCATGAAAATACAGGCTTTTTATAGGTTTTATGAACAAAATAAAGGTTTTATAGGTTTGGCACAAAATTATAGGTTATTATAGGTTTTATAGGTTTTGCTAGGAGGCCTGAATACTGCTGACCATAATGATTGTGAAACAAAGCAAATTGATAATTCAGCAATGCGCTTATTCTTGGAGAAAGTTACGTAAAGTATAAATTGTATATTATATAATAATATCGTATCCGTAAAACAAAATAAGAAAGCTAAACTCAGGATTGCCGCCAACTGGGCAGTGACCTGTAACTAGTGGTGTAAAGACTGAGGAAGACTGTGAATGCCGTGTGATAAACACATTTTTCAAACTATGTCCAGCAGCTCTTAGGGATTGTCTTTGAGTATGACAACATATTGCGTGTATAAAAGAAATGATTCACACTAGTGAGTTATCAGACATCTTTATTCTTTAAGTACATTTCACCAGTAGGGCTTCCGGAGTCCAACTAACCCAATGGGCACATAACGTTAAATAAACGTTAAAAAGATTGGCTTTGGAAACAAAGAACACACTACAGATCAGAAAATGGAAGTCTCGGTTTTATTGAGACTTTTCATAAGCAGTTATGAAGTTTGCAACACTGCTTACGCCCTCTAGCGTATACATGAGCAGAACTCCATTTTCAAAAATACCACACTGTGCCCAATGATTCCAAAGGAAATAAAATATAATATGCACTGTCGTTGCAGCGACGTTAATGCGATGCTGTTTCAACAATTTGTGCCCGCTGGGAAAGCTTTGACCAGTAACTATGTTAATGTTTGTTATTCATTCTGCTGTTATTTAAAGTTTTCAAAATATCCATTTTCTCAGAATTTATTTACAGAGTGTCATAAATATTGTCTGTTTGATTCATAGTAAGCAAGCCAATTTAAAGTGTTCAGCTTCGGAACTTGTCGCACAAAGCTAGCCTCCGCATCTTTTCACTCGGTGGTTTAGTAATATATGTCCTTAACTTTTATTGCAGGGTTAAATATAACCGTGAAAGTAAAAGACTTTATTAATCAAGATTCAGGTACCTCCTCTCAGGCCCAGTTCATACTTTATATAGTACAAAAGGGTTTAGAAATAATACGGAAGTTTGTGTTGTACCGACATTAACATAATATAGACAATTAATTAAATGGGAGAGGCGGATATTTGAACAAATAGTATTTCAAACTAAAATCCATTGATGCAAATAATAAATAAATAAATGAATTAATAAAATAATAATGAAAAAAATGCAAAGGATGGAAGCCTGTTGGAAACGTCGGTTCACTTAGAATGACCGAACGTCTGATAATAAATAAATAAATAATCAATCGGAACAATTAGTAATAACATTAACGTAACTATCTCCATTTCTGGTCATATTAATTCACATGAAAAAGAAAAAAGAAAAAAAAAAGATGGAGTTATCAAAGAAAGTCCACAGTCACGAGGCGTAGCCTTCCCAAAGCACAGGAAGAACAATTGATGAGGAACAAACAATGACCAGGCAAAACGACACAGTGGCAATAATCTATATACAAAGAACCGCAAGAAAAGAACGATCAACAGAAACATGCACTTTATGTGGGAGTTTGAGTGACTTAAAATAGATTTACTTGATCAAAACATCGCCCATTATTCTGATGAATCTCAAAATAACAAATATGTGTTTGATCAGCGTAGAATCTTGTGCTTCATTGGTGAAACATCAGAGTAAAACACAAATAATCACAAAACTGCAGTGAAACAATAGAGAAGGTTCAATGACAATCTGAAACCAGTGCAACAGAAAACTACAACTTGGTCAATAATCGGCCTGAAAACAGACTGATTTCGTTCAAGGGACATTGACGTAAAAGAGCAAGGACCCGGCATAATATAAGAATATATCACTGGTGTGAGGGGTAGATAGAAAAATCAGTTCCCAGGATCACTGTATGCCATCAGGAGGACTTGCCGAGTGATGCAAGACAGTGATCGCGAGGGACGAATTTTTCTATCTACCCCTTAACTTATGATAGATTCTTTTCTTGCACACCTTTTCATTTCTGAACGTAGATTTTTAATAGTGCAGTCACTTCGATTGCTGACGTCTACCATATTGTGATGACGTCGTTACATTTAGTGACGTAAACCTTAACGATAGCTATGTGACGTCCATTACAACCAGTGCATATCAAACACGTGAAAATTTTCGATACCCTGGGTAGGATAACCTGGGTAGGATTAAATCCAGGATATCCTAATCTGGTGTGGAAGAAAATGTGAGTTTCACCTACATAATGTGAGTCACGTACAGACTTCGCTGGATGCTATAGGGTCGAATTCAGAGGACGCAGTCGAACTCCCACCCACCCAACTTTGCCTAAAAATTTCATTTTCACGAGAAATTTTGGATAAATTTGATAAATTTGGGATACCATTTTTACCCTAAATATTTACACCCTTTACTCGTTACCATATACGTCTCTTCAATAAGCCCATTTTACTTCATGTTCCTGAATGTGTGTAAACTTGCAGGGTGAGTGGCAAACAGTGTAGATCCTGATCAGACGCCGCGTTCTGTAGCGTCTGATCTGGGTCTACACTGATTTCGCTTAGGCCTGTCTGTCCTAATACGTAGAGTACGTACGGTAATTTGGGTGGTCACACATCTTATACTCGTAAAGCACATAATCTCACGTTCAGTAATTCGATACGGTACTGATATTATTTACCCTTTGATTCCTGAATGTATGAAGAATAAAAGTAAAAAAAGATAATTGCCTTTGGAAACAAAGAACACACAAAACCACGAAAATCGGAGACTGGGGTTGACTGAGTCTCTTCATGTGCAACACTGTAGTTTGCGAGGCTGCATATGCACCCCCTAGCGCCGGTTAAGCGGTATTCGATTTTCAAAATAACCAGGATGGGGTCAATGATCCCAAAGGAAATAAAAGATAACCTGCACTATGATGATGTACTTGGAGACTTTTTTACGGTCGCCACACGGCACAACACAAGCTACCGTAGAGTGAAATAAAAGTAAATAAAAGGATTGCCTTTGGAAACAAAGAACACACAAAACCACGAAAACCAGAGACTCGGTTTGATTGAGTCTCTTCATATGCAACACAAAGACACTTCCATCATTGCGTTTGGGCATATCCAGTGTTGAAAATACAAGTGTCAAACAAAACTAAAAAATAAATGGCAGACAGTGTAGATCCTGATGAGACGACTTCTCATCCGAATCTACACTGTTTGCAAAAGTACCTGTTTTGATCTGCAGGGATGAAAATAACTTTAAAGGACTTAATACACTTGAAAGAGTTTTCGCCACTTTGGCCAAGGGAAACATTTTTGACTTTGTTTTGCATTATTGCACACCAAGTCCCCTTCGGAAAAGGGATCTAATCTAAATAGAAAGTATTTGCTCTTGAGGTCGAGCAATTTCCTTCCTTTTAGAATATTGGGTGGTCGGGTGTGGCGAAGGTGTCGTGTATCTTACGGCACAGGGGCATCCAACTGATATTGGCTTACAGATGGACAAGGAGCAGGTAAGAGTAGAGGGGGATGTTTTTATTTCTTCTGTTTCTTCACTTTCATTCTTGTTCTCTTTCTTCCCTGTCCCTCTCTTTCATCTCCTCTATTATCTCTTCTATCTCGTTTCTCCCTTTCTCTGGGAGACGGCACAAAATGACCCACAAGGGTTGTCGTATCGTTAAACCCTAAACAACCGAATCCTTTTAGAATAGACTCAGTTTAAGAAGGAAGGTTAAGATTTTTACGAATTTGTTTCCCTTCAAAGTGTATTCATTCTCCTTGCACTTTCTGGATGAATTCATAAACAGCATACAACAAAAAGTCCATTTAAAACGCAGCAAGGGAGAGGAGGACAGGCGTGAAAAATACTGCAGTTCTCATTGTCTCTGTGGAACAAACACAATTAAACCAAGTCTGATATTTTCTATGTTTTGGTTTGTAACATATTTTCAAAGGAGTCCCTTTCAAATTACCAAGTATAAATAATAGACTACCTTTGGATAACTGCAAGTTTTAAGTCTCTGTGTAACAGCTATCGGAATGAACTTAACCCATTTATGACGAGTGGACGCTTTTCAACGCTTTGGATAGATCCATTTCCAATAGAAGAGGTGTCTGGTTAGTTTTTATCATCACCATGCGTTATAGAAATTCATGTATTGAATGCAAAAAGTGTAGACCTGATCAGACGCCGCGTCTGATCTAGGTCTACACTATTTGCCAATGTCTATTTTACGAGTATTGGATGCTAGGCATATAAAAGTACGGGTAAAAATTAGGCTACCCCCGACTCTTCTGTCTGGATGGTTTGCTCGAAATATACTCAAGCTCTGGTCAAGTTGTATGACAAAATAGACATTTGATGTATATTTTTGCTTTCATTTCGGTTTCCCAGTAGTGAGTGAATGGAACTTCTCCTTGTAGTCTAATCTGCCATACCTTCGGCACATTTGTATATATCTTGAAGCCTTAAAATGATATTATTAAAACTTTGGAAGTTCTTGAATCAAATCCTGCTATTTGTAGTCGCTAACTTGGCATTTCATTCAAATTATCTCCTCAGCAAGAAAATGGACATTGTCTCCTAATTTGCATAAACTATTTATTTTCCGAGAAAAATAAGAAACAGATCACTCATTGTCGTCTGCTGCATTTGCCTATCGAGTGATAAAGTTAATCAACATCAACAATAGCGAACTGCAGAAAAGTGGAGCCCTGGAGACCAAAGGATGTTACCAACCAGTAACTCTTAAACCACAGAAGACATAAAGGCCTATCATTGCTTATAAAAAAAAAACATATTTTATTCTAACTACTTGGACTCTTTAACGCCTTACCACACGTGTCTTAATATACAAATAAAACCCATTTTATTACTGTTGATGTGTCCAAAATACGTCTGTATGAATGATATCAGTGTAGACCCTAATCAGACGCCGCGTTCTCCGGTGTCTGTTATTGTCTACATAGTTTGCTCAGGTGTGTCTTTCCCATTACTGAGATTGAATTCGGTAAAGTTCATTCCGTTATCTTTATAGTATTAACAATACGTCAGCCGTTGGATTGGTTCAACCAGTGATTTCTTTTAATCTTACTTAAGACTTCATTCAGACATTAAATTGTTTTCATCATAGATTTTGTTCCTGGAATTGCATGTACTTTGGAGTCTATGCGTAAATGTATACGTCTTCACTTCACGAAAACATACCTATACAATTGTGACCCCCTTAAACCCAACTTTCATATATTAAAACTGATGTTTACAGGGGTATACATTATTTTTCTTCTGCTCAAAAGTATAGATTGTGGGTACTCGTTAGAACCGCCTCGTCGAGCAGTCACACGATGTTTAAACAACGTAGATTCAACGTCTTGACGTTGGATCAACATTGAATCGACGTTATTTCAACGTTGTGTGTCCGCTGGGTATGCCTCTTTGCCACGGCTCTAGGTAAGTCAGCTTTATCCATCCCAAAATATTGATATTTTTCTTACTTCGCGGGTACTTATTAGAAATTCCTTGACGAGGCGTTTCTTATGAATATCAACAACCTGTTTCGTAGAGAAACCGCATAACGAAAACACGCCTATTCAAATGTACTGAAAATTTCACCACAAAGAACTGAAAGTTTTCAGATAAAAATTCTGATATTTTCATATTTCTGCTCAAAACATAGATTGTGGGTACTTGTTAGAACCGCCTCGCCGAGGCGGTTCTAACGAGTACCCATAATCTATGTTTTTGAGCAGAAATAAGAAAACTAATGTTTACCCTGTAAACCCTCGTTTTACTACATAAAAGTTGGGTTTAAGAGGGTCAGAATTATATAGGTATGTTTTCGTAATGGAGAAGAAAACATTATTTGAATACCCCCTTATCCAGAGCTGTATAGACTACAATGTTTCACTATATAACACATGAAATTATGAATGGGTTGTTAAGGACGCGTGTAATATACAAATAATTGGATAAAAGGTTTTAAAATTTCGATAGTTTGCCAAATGATATATAGCCCTACATACCCTTTTGATTTTACTATATATTAAAGAGAAACAGGGTAGGTACATATCATACAGTCCTATTATCATAATGATACCACCCATTTATCGTCTGCTCATTTTGCTTAGAGAGCGCTAATGGCTGTTGCATTAGTGTGTTGCCTTGTCTGAAACTGTTAATATAAGTCTGGGAAAAATGCCACTCACTAAGTAATACCACGGACTGCTTTCAGAGAAGCGAACAATTAGGTTAACTGTCATTTTCTGTAAAAGTTGATTTTGACTTACTGGACAGTATTGCAACTGCGTTTACCCTTAAAGCACTAATCATAACTGCAGTAGCATTTTTATTATTTTTTGTTTTTTTTTAAGAAAATAAGGTTTGTCATTTCATATGAATCGTCTGCCTAGCGAATCTCAAGTCTTACTTTCTCTGAAAAATAACGACATCACTTTTAGTATGTTGTCTGTTACAAATTTGTTCAGCGCTTAAACACTACCAGGAATTATCATACTGCAGGAACTGTCACTCAGGTTATCGATATTCCAATTTAGATCGGTTTCGATTAATTCCCTTTGACTGGAGGCCCGTAAGCGTCGTCTTACCTGTGTAGCTGGTGTGTAATCAACCCAGTGTCACACACCTACAGTACTACTACAATTCAGATTAAATCATGTGTGGATGCATTGCTCTTGGACCCAATATACACTGGAATAGGTCCGAGTTAGAATGAATGAATGAATGAATGAATGTCAGCAGATTATTCAGTATGATTTTCAAAAGAATATCAATTGTTTAACCTAAGAATTGATAAATAATGATAATAACAAAATATTAATTAATTGATTAAAATAAATTATTATTACTATTATTATTATTATGGTTTCATTATTTCAAATTGAATAAAAAGTGTTGTATTTAGTTATAGATAATTCAATATGATTTTTAAACGAATTTAAATAGTTTAACCTAAGAAAACAAAAGCAATTAATAAATTAAAAAAGTGTTATATTTAATGAATGGTAATTCAGTAAGATTTTAAAATGAAGAACAATAGTTAATCTAAGAGAACAAATGAGTTGATTAATTAAGTTTGTATTTAATTACTGATGATAGTTTGGTACAATTTTTGAAAGAAAAACGATCATTTCACCTGGAGAAAACAAATGGGAAAATTTAATTAAATATAAGTAATTTGAAAAAAAAATGAATGAATGAATAAAAACAAATTACTTTATGATAACCAAAAACTAAAGAAAGAAAGAAAGAAAGAAGCCTATGGATAATGAATACGGGAGAAAGACCTATGTCATCCACTTCTTAACATCATAGGACAGTCTGCGTACCTCCGTTATTAAGTTATCCTAAGACATTTGTTGTTACAACAGGAAAGAAAGAAAGAAAGAAAGAAAGAAAAAAGCATATGGATAATGAGTACAGGGGAAAGGCCTATGTCATCCACTTCTTAACCGCAAAGGGCAGTCTCCATACCTCCGTTATTAAGTTAGGTTATCCTAAGACATTTGTTAGTACAGTAATTAAAGCTACCTACTCTTTATTTAAGGTGATCTAGGTAACCTATTTCACATCAGTACTATCACCACAGATTAAAGAAACCTATTAATCAGAATGCAATCAAGTGTGTTTAATCAATGCTCACCAGACACCATGATATGCGGCGTCTGATCTGGGTCTAAAGTTCTTATCTATTTGTCAATATCCCTTTTTTAGCATAAATGAGTAATATCAAAAATTACTGTGTTTTAAGCAACCTTCAGGTATGTGCCCTTTGTGGACCAAGACCCCATTGCGCTTTCTGAGCAAGGTTATGCTCTTTGCTTAATGTGTGTTACAGATCTGATTGTTAAGATCAGTATGTGCAGATGCTTATGCTAAACAATTCTACTGGCCATTCTGTGCCTGAGCATAGTAGTAGTATTAGGGTACATACATGATTAGAAAAAAAAAAAAAAAAAAAAACACACGCAAATTTAGAGGTTTAAATTATTGGTAATTTGATAATTTAGTAGTTTGAAACCAGTCTGCAAAGCTCACACAGACCATCAGCTGGACAGAGGTGTACAAACAGGACATTTCTTTCAAGAGAGGTACATAAATAGCTTTGGGCTATTTGTTCACAGCATAAAGACAATTAGCTATTTCATAAACTTAGGACCCATTGGTGGCGCGAATTAGCATAGTACTTATCAGTTAGCACTTTGGGTAAAAGTTTTGCAGACAACATAAATATGGGACAATTTTCTCCAGGTCTCCATTAAAACATATGTTGAAGGTATTAATTTGATGCACCTCGGTGAAGCAAAAACATGTTATGAGTACTCATTTGAAGAACCTTTGTGAGGCTCATCTAATGAGTACCCACAACATATGTTTTTATGGAGAAAAAAATACAATCACCAAATACTTAACCTGAACAATTTTCCTCTGTACGTTTTATTTTCAAAACAGGAAACTGTCTCCAATGAAGACTATTTGCATGAAGTGTCAAATCCTATTTTCTGGATAAACTAAGACAATAACCACTTTATCGCATGCTGAATTAGCCCAGAAAGTGATAAACGTTTAGGGATCAAATATCACCCCCATCCCAAAAAAGGAAATGGTTTGACATTTCTTGCAAAGCATCTCCATTGCAAACAATTTGCATGAAATGTCAAATCCTATTTTCTGGGGAAAATTCAACAAATATCACCAGTTTTTTGCTGCTGAAGTAGCCCAGAGAGTGGAAAAGGTTAAGGGTTAAAATTTTTCCCCCTCCTCACCCCCACAAAAAAGAAAACAACAAAAAATAAAGTTTGACAGTCCATACAAACTGTCTCTGTTGGAGACAATTCGCATGACATGTCAAAGCCTACTTTCTGGGAAAAATAAGAATATCATCATCACTTTTCCCTTGATGCATGAACATTGTTTAACAATCATTTAAACTTAAGAAAAAAAAAAAAAATAGACAAACTGTCAAAAACCTTTCATAAAAATTAATGTATAATATGCTATTTCTAGTTTTATCTTATCATCTCAAGAATTGCAGGACCACGTGATCTGTCTCAGATAAAGGGCAGTTCTGTCAGATTATGAAAAAAGGGAAATTATGTATTATGCAAACACTAAAGATCCAGATCAGTCTGCGCATCTGCACACTCTGGATTTTAAATCTTAATCGATATATTCTACAGTAATCAGTGTTTCTTTAGTTATACAGTTAAAGATGGCGCTTTGTTTGCCCATATTCCTTGATCATAGTCATAATGGTCCTTTTCAAATGTTGATGTTCATTTGATGTTTTGACCACTTTGTTTTTATTGCATGAGGTATAGATTAAGCTATTTGTACATTGTCCAGTGGCCTGAGGCTTCTAGTTCCCACGGGATAATAATAATAATAATGGTAGACAAATGGAACCAGAAAATAAACAACGTGCTGTTATTTAACTTGTATTTATATATGTTTGAACAATTTTTTTAATGCTAATATAAATGAAAGTAAAATGTTTTGTTGATCGTTTCAAGAACTTTGAGATGTCTTCAAGTAACATAAGAAACAATTATGATTGAATCTTTTTCAAAAACAAAAAAAAAAAAAAAGAAAAAAAGAAAAATGGGCCTTATGAATTATGCGATCAATGTAGAGCCGATTAGTCTGTGTGTCCGCTGAAATACATTGATCAGTCTATACTGCATGTTGAATACAGCTTGCACAATCTATCAAAGAAAATTGTATGCACATGCTGATCTGGAACTACAATGGTTGCTGCTTTTATTTGGAGAGACTCGTGTTATTTTTGTGTTGGGTAATTAGCAAATATGGATAAAATGTCGTTTTCCTTGGATTATGACTGTTACTACTATCCTAGATTTTTAGACAGAGGTCTGTGCCAACAGTGTTGACCCAGATCAAATGTCATATTACGCATTGTGTGTTCAGGGTCTACACTATTTTACACTTACCCAGCAATGTTTAGACAAATCAGCTGGTTCTGTAATGGCATTGTTAAAAAGATAGGGCAAGTGTTGTAAAGAGTAGAAATTGATCGAATCATCTGGTATCCCAGGTTTGTTTTTGAAACAATTGTCTTTAGAGTAATGTTTGAAAAGGTGTGTACTGAACAATTTTTTGAATCTGACTGAGAAAGTGGTTTATAGTATTTAACCTCGGGATTCTGATAAACACACCATAAGAATAGGCAGTGACCCTGATCAGACATTACATCATAGAGTATCTTAACAAAGGTCTACACTGTTTGCCACTCAGATAGCAGGTATACGCTGTGTCAACAGGTAGCCAAACGGACTTGATCAAATTTCAGTATGATAGTAATTTAATGTGTCTAATAGGGTTTATACGGTAATTACCAATATTTTACCCCTAAATACACATGTACGATAGTATAAACTGTCCATGAGGCTATTTTACAAATAAAACATTTCGAATATGACCAGCTTAATAATATTTATTCTTCGGAATTGTGATGTACAACATACTAATAATAATAGTAGTAGTAAGTACTACTACTACTACTACTACTACTAATAATAATATCATTAGTATCATTATGTTCTAATTTCCTAGATAACCATTTTATGAAACAAAATTTCTGAAAATAATATCAATTATCATTTTGTTTTAATGTATTTTGTTTTAAATATTATATATTTTTTTTATTAAATATACATATTTAACACCGCATGTTGAATAGAGCTTGCACATTCTATCAGAGAAAAAATGTATGCACATGCTGATCTGGAACTACAATGGTTGCACGTCATATTTAATGCTGCTTTTATTTGGAGAGACTCTTGTTATTCACAGATTTAGAGAACGTTTGAGAGAGAGAGAGACTCAATCTCATTCATTTAGTCCTTATTTGTGTACAGGAATCTAAAATGAATAAATCGTGTCAATTAAAGTGCTAGTTTATGCAAAAAGATCAACTATTGGATTTGATTCTGTTTGTGCAATTAAAATTGCGCATAAGCATGTATATCAATTATGTAAAAAGTGATTTCGTTCTTTTCTTTTGTCAAGATAAGGACATAATTGGCATTCATTAGCAGTAATTGTTATTAAGAAAACATCGCAGGAGTGGCCGCGCATTTAGGTATTTTTCTTGTATCCCGACAAAGCATTTTTTTTCATCATTAAACAAACAAAAAAAAAAAAAAAAAAAAAAAAAAAACAAGTAATTAAGCAGTTTGTAGTTTTCCTATGGTCAAAAGTAATTATATCAAATTTTCATTAAAGCTTCAATAAATTGCCGAATAAAAACATAATTCGACATAAACAAAAATTAAATAAATAAGTTTATATTATCATAAATATATATCTTTGTTTTCCTTTTTGAAGCTAAATAATCTTTATAATACTATCAATGGATACCAATTCTTTTTTATTTTCCAATTCTTACAACCTCTTTTGCAATTCATGCTAGTATCATGTGTACACAAGACCTGCGTCTGTGTAATCATTACACATTTTCTCTCCGCATTTTTAAAATATAGCTATATTCTGCAACCTGTGGGCCATTTTTAATAAAATAATTTATTCAATATTTTATTACATAACTATAGATATTAAATAGATCTATCGAATGAGAGGTTATAATGAACGGAGAAATTTTAAAAAATATGACTTTTGGGCGATTGAATCAAGGCAATTTTTCATTTTTGTTGTAAAATACAAAGACTTAATAAGGAAAAACCCTTGTAGCATTCATTACAATCTGGGCCATTTTAAAATTTATCTTATTTCAACAAATTTGGTATCAAATTGAAGCAGATACATTTTTCCATCTATTGCGAGGTTATAATAATATCTTGTATTATTGAAAATAAATGATTTTATTAGTTAAATGATGGGCTCCTATATAATTCTATACATTTCCACACTAGTACCTGTCTGAGAACTAGCGACATGCTGTGACGTCACAGAAGGGACCGATTGGTGCGGATTAGTACCTGTAGTACGAGAATTCCTGCATATGGCCTTATCCTGCTCGGATATACCCTGCCTTTGCAAACAGTACAGAACCAAATCTGGATCTGCACTGTTTGACAATAAGTATGCGAATTCAAAGCAACAATCTGGAGCTAGTATTCTGACTGGCTGAAAACAAGTGGGCGTGGCATCTTAATTTATTCAGCAGGACAAGGGTTAAGGGTTAATACGTTACATGTAGCATAAGAATGTTTCCTTTTAGAGTCGACTCCTTTTCAGAAGAAAATTGCGTACATGGATTCAGTAAGGAAGTCACATGAAGTGTCTCCTTTGTAAAAACAACGGAAATTCAATTTAGTGTATCCAGTCCCCTTGAATGAGATGACAATTTATCATGAACTTAACCCATTTATGCCGAGGGGGCTCTTCTACCTTAACTCTTTGGACCTATTCATTTCCAACAGTAGGGGTGTCTGGTTATTTTTTCTTATTACTACCATGTTTCAAAGAAATGCCTGTACTTAATGCAAACAGTGTAGACCCTGATCAGACGCCGCGTTCTGCGGCGTCTGATCTGGGTCTACACTGTTTGCCAATGTCTCTTTTATTGGACGCTAGGCTTAAATTGGTTAAAATGATCTATTTAACCTATTGCAGACTGAATAGACTCCTCCAACACTATATATTGGAAGTCCAATTTCATTTTTAGATTCATCCGGCTATGAGATTTATATATTCCTAGAGGAAAACGGCTAAACTACTTGAAAACAGTAGAGACCCTGATCAGATGCGCGTTCTGCGGCGTCTAATCTGGGTCTGCACTGTTTACCAATTACCCTTTTTGGGATTTCCAGACTACAATGGGTTAATTTGTCAATGTAACAGTCCAGGTTTTACAGATAACCAGGTTTTACAGATACACTAATACAATGTATAGCTACCGTTAGACGTTTTATTTTGGTACATGTACCAAGTTGTTGCTGGGTTCCATGACTACTGTCCTTGCGGCATCATTAGGAAACAGTGGTTTTGCTTGGTGTTTTATTTTAAATGAAAATATTTGGTACTTATTAACCATATTTTATCAGAAACCATTTGTTTTTATCTGTTTCTGTGTTTTATTTTCAAATATTTACCCTAAAGTTGGTCTAAGCCATGCAATTTCTATAGCAAAGTGATGTTTAGGATTTTTAATAAAAGAAAATGTTTTTACTTTTCTTTGCATATTTTAACTATTGATGTTTTGCGACAACATTGTGAAAACATCAGCAAATGTTAACACGAGAAACTTGTTGAAAAACTGCCTCCAATGTACCTACCGTGCGAATTTCTGTATAATTTGCAGCCATTTTACTATGGTAAAAAAGCGAAAGTATTTATTATAAAAACTAAAAAAACAACAACAAAAAAAAAAAAAAAAAACACAACAAAAAACAAACAACAAACAAACAAAAAAACAAAACAAAAAACAAACAAACAAACAAACAAACAACGACACGAATAAAACTTTTCTTACCGAGGGTGTTACGACAAAAGGTTTTGCATTCAATCACGACAAAACGTTCTACATTTAGTAACACTTCTGTTTAAAGCCCGAGCAGACAATTAAAAAAAAAATGAAATAAATAAAAAATAAAAATAAAATCCTTTCTGAAAAATGACGAAAGAGAGTATGCACATGTACATGTATACGTTATACCATAAATCACAAATCAGTTGTCAATATTCTCTTAGAAATAAGTCATTCAACAACAAATGGAATATTGTTCCATTAAAACCCAGACATTTATCGTGTCGCTTACACTGTGTCTCCAAGAAAAAAACAACAAATTTAAATAAGCCCCAGCAGACTAGATAAAGTATAAGTTCTGTACTTTTTATTGTTAGATGAATGATACAATGTCAAAACACCACGCAAAACTCCGACAAAAATTGATAAATCAAAACATGGATCAGTGCAGTTTTCAAAGTGGTTATAGGAATATAACATAAATACCGTTCAATGTCTTTGGTTTCAAAGTGAAGTTACCTTATACATTTTACAACTTCTCGCGAATACGTTAAGTTATATCTATATTGAAAAAAAAAAACAACAAACAAACAAAAAAAACAACAAAACAAAACAAAAAAAAAAAAAAAAAAAAAAAAAAAAAAAAAAAAAAATAAAAAAAAAAATAAACAGAAACAAAACAAACAAACAAACAAAAAAAAAAACAAAAAAAAAAAAAAAAAAAACAACAACAAAAAAACAAAAAACAACAACGAAACTACGAGAAAAAAAAAAGCCAGTCATTTGTATCGATGTAAATTCAAAGATTAAAGTAAGTCAGGAAAAGCCGCAGTGAACGAACACAGCCATCCCGGTCCACCAAAATGAAACGGAATGCATGATGTTACGCTTTACTTAACCTACAGAAAACCCAACTTGACTAATACTTCACAGAACAGCCGCCTTGGAACTTTTAGTGGCAGGACGTCTGAGATTCAAGATTTGTTAAAGAGGTCGAAGAAAGATATAGTTACGGGAAAATAGTAAACTCAAACATTATACGAACGCTGTCTCTGTTATTATCATTACGAAAACATGCCTATTCAAATATTCTGAAAATTTCACCACCATAAATTGAAACTTTTCAGATAAAAAATTCTTATATTTTTCCTATTGCTGCTCAAAACATAGATTGTGGGTACTCGTTAGAACCGCCTCGGCGAGGCGGTTCTAACGTGTATCCACAATCTATGTTTTTGAGCAGAAATAGGAAAAATAATGTACATGTATACCCCTGTAAACCCCAGTTTTACTATATAAAAATTGGGTTTAAGGGGGTCAACACTATGTAGGCATGTTTTCATGATGTTGAGCACCCACAGAGAAAAACGATTCCAGTTTCTGTATTGTACTGACACATTATATGGTACATTGTCGAGGTCATCAACATGGTATGGCGTTTTCAACATAATTTCTTGCAATACGCTCTATTGTTCTCTAACACGACTCTAACACTCTGTTAAACAAGGCTGGTTGTAGAAAAAAAACAACAACTTGAAAGTCACCTTTTGGCATTATTAAATATTGTATGGGCATGTTTGCGAGGTTTAAATTGTCAAAAACTTTAAACACTGCTTACCATCTTTTTGTTTTTTGTTTGTTTCTTAACATATGAAACAGAGGCCATGAATGGATTAAATATTTATGAAACTGGACTATTTTGAATTCCAAACTGGACATTGTTCCCTTCGTTACTGTAAGAAAGCGCTTTGTTCGATACACTACGCACTACAAATCGGGATTCATATACTGGTGAATTTCACTGATTATAATCTTGTTATAAGTGTAAGTTTAAAAATGAAAAGACCTAAAAATAGCAAATATAATTAAAAATATCCTTAGACTTTCCGTTAATCATAAACTACACACTCAAATAAATATCTATTATATTAGTTATATCGATTCACATTTAAATGACGGATAATTTGATTAACTGTAGAATCGCTTCTACAGGGGCGGAAAACGACGAATGGAGGTTTTGCGGCGCGTTTATGATTACCAAATCGTAGAAGCGAGTGATGACAAAGTGTTTGTATTAAGAAACGTACCTTGAACCACTAGCCGAACAGCCGATACAAATAGATTTTCCATATATTTCTATTATAGTAAATGCAACAAATACGAATACTTAGCAAGCTTCTACAACTTTACAGGGGGCCTCAGTCAAATTAAGGAACGTTCTCAGGCCTACCTAAGAATACCAAAGTAGTAAGTCATATACCAACAACGAATGCTGCTTTTTATCTATCAAACACTTGTGCCCCAAATTCAACAGGTACTAGAAAACGAACACACACACACACACACACACACACACACACACACACACACACACACACACACACACACACACACACACACACACGTTTACTTTACCTCTGCTCTCTCGGCCGTACGAAGGCAACAGATCAGATCGACAGATTAAAAAATACAATGTATAAGCAAGATTACTCCATTTTTGTTATTATTTTAGATTATATATATACGAGTATGTCGTCCATAAACCTTTTTGATTCGAGCCAATTGAAGCTCTCTGTCACCTTAAGACAAAATAATCAAAATGTAACGAATACGATTACTAAACACTCCTTCCGCAACTTTCCAGGGCCCCTGTGTCTACAATCAAACTAAAGAACGTTCTCAGGCAGGGTTGGGATATTTAGGCGAATCATAGTTTCATTCGGGGTTAGATGCAATGTAAATAATCTGAGTGCACAGACAGTCTGGAGTAAAGACAGTAACATTAAAAGGTCGTCATGCGGTGTCGTACAGCCTGGAGTAGAGTCGGTGACGTTAATAGGTAGTCTTGTGGGTCTTCCAGAGGGTTCAGTCGGGGTTAGTTGCAACGTGGAAATCTGAGTGCACAATTTGGAGTAAATGCGGTGATATCTAAAGGTTGTGCTCGGGTGTCCTCGGATGCCTTGAGGTGTTAAGCCACACAATAGTTTAGTATCCCGTCTGGCTCCATATATTCTGAGCGCACAGTCCGGAATAAAGGCGGTGACATCAAAAGATTGTCCTGGGGTGTCGTAGGGTTCCTTTGGGTGTTAGATACACCATAGTTTACCTCATCTAAGTCACTACGGCGGAAAAGAAAGTCCAGATCATACGGATCGCTCATACTGAGATGCTTTCCAGCTCCATGTAAAAGTTGTGGAGTTGCATTCCATACTCAGCATCAAGCTTTCTTTAACCAAAATACTATCGTCAAAAAGTCATCAAATAGTCATTACGAAAACACACCTATTCAAATATATTGAACATTTCACCACCAAAAATTGAAAGTTTTCTGATAAAAATTCTGATATTTTTCATATTTCTGCTCAAAATATAGATTGTGAGTACACGTTAGAACCGCCTCGCCGAGGCGGTTCTAACGAGTACGCACAGTCTATATTTTTGACAAAAATAAGAAAAATAATGTATATCCCTGTAAACCCCAGTTTTACTGTATAAAAGTGTGGTTTAAGGGGGACAAAAGTATAGAGGTATGTTTTCGTGATGAGTCTCGTATTCCAAAAAGGCATGTAATACAGACCAATAAACAGTGTTTGACTGATATTAATTGATTCATATAAAACTATGTTACGAAGGAACATGGTAATTCGAAAACAAAACGAATTCTTTTCATCGAATTATCCGCGCTCCCGAATGACAGAGTGTTCATATCGAGCAAACATTGGTTATTATTCTATTTATTATGTACCCTTTTGCAATAGTAAGGAAAGTGTCACAAAACTATGCTAAGTAATTATTTCAGCAGAAACATTTTAATAACATATATTTTTATGATTTTTACAATTTTGCAAATTATCTTCTTTATAGAAGGGTTTGAGAGAAAACCGGTAAATGAAAGGCCTGGATCAACCTATGCATTCGTACCTATTGGTCAGTGTCTACGTTATCGCACAAGCACATTTTGAGGTAAATAACTTATTGCAATACTTTGAAATATGTAAGAACATATCCATGCGCGGATTCGCACTAACTTCGTCTGTGGTAAGCTACTTTGTGTTAGACAAGGTAGGCGGTCTCATAACAGCGCTAATATTCAAAAGCCATCTGCTATTCTTATCGTTTGAAATGAAATCAGATTTACACCGTGTCATTAGAAAATGTTTCTTCGAGGCATATTCGTTTGGTTGGAATCTATATATGCCTGTTGTTTTCTGATATATATCGCTTTTATTCTCGAGAATTCTTCAATGTAATCAACCCTTTAGGCACTAAGAAATAACAGCAGACGACATTCTATTTATCATAATTATTATTTTTAGAGAAAATAGGGCATTTCTTGTGAATCGTCTGCAATGCCAAACTTATTTTCACTGAAAATAATTAACAAGAAATATCTTTAAAAAAAAGATAAATGACGTAAGATGTACTGGAATATGAATATTGAAACAACTTTATGGTTCAATATGAAAAGAAGAAGGCCTTTAAAATATAAACTTTATTACGAATTCAAACAGAATCAAGAAAGATTTAATACTGTATAACATTGTATATATTGCAAGGGTTGGCAGGAGAGAGAGTGTACTCAGCTGTGTAAACACATCTGTGCTAAAGATTGAAAAGCAATTTAGCATATAAATGTAAAGCATATAATTTTGTGTGTTAATTTGTATACTTTACTAGTATTAGAAATATCCTTGCCAACCATGCACCTTTTCGATAAAGAGTAAGCAAAGTGTGACACTGACCAGGAAGATTGGCAAAAACTGGAAAAAACATACATTATGTATTTAATTTGTAATAAGAGGGTCATGATGGCCCTGGACTACTCACGTGGGAAGCAGATATATATATATATATATCAGACCCTGCCCTTTGTTGGTGATTTAATTTTTTTCTTTTGGTGATACAAATTAATTTGAAAAATTTTGATGGATGGCTAATCCAGTAATGTTTGTGAGTATTATTGAAATCTAATAGTTGCTGATTACAAAATGTTCGAAGTGTTCTCGACAGACATATGAGGAACCAACCAAAATAATTTGAACAAATTTGATAGACATTCACCTATGGAACATTTGTACAAAATTTTTGAAATTGGACCCATAGGTTGTGCAGAAGAAGAACTGTCAAGTTTACTCTACATAATTCCATATATAATGAAAAGTAACCACGCCAACTGGAAGCATATTTTGAGACAGAACAGAATTCTTTTAACAAGATTTAAAGACCTTCTACTGAAGAAACATTTCTGTGAAAAAAAAATCCAACCAGCCCGTACTAGGTCTGGTTGCTATAGCAACAAGAGGGATAACTCTCAGTGCTCCAGCTAGGATTTTAGGACAGAGGGGTGCTGGGTAGGGCACTTTTGCGCGTGCGGGCAAAAAAATAGGGCACTTTTTTTTTCTTTTTTTTTTTCTTTGAAATGGTCAATTATCTGTACCATTAAGATATCTATAGTGTACTGTGCAATTCAGCCTCGTGTAACACAGATCTATTACTTTATTTTTGATCTAAGAAACAGGTAACAGAGAAATAAATTAAATGGGGTCTTACAATTTATATTTTTTATTTAGGACTGAACTTTGGGATTAACTCTCTTCAATGAGAGAAAATTCTGTGTATCACAATAGTAGCAGACACACTTATTTTTTTTTTCCTTCGTAAAATGTCGACATTTAACGTGAATAGTTTGGCGTAGAATAGTTAGAGTGTGTCAATATTTGGATGACTGACTGTTCAGATATTTTCAGCTACAAGCAACCGGACCATTTAGTCACACAATATATTATTGTATCAATTCAATTTCAATTTTTATCGAGTTGTAGATCCTCTTCCTACCAAGTGCTCAAATCTAAACAGATAATCACATTAAATATTACATTTCTACTTTTTTATGTAATTTATTAAATGATTATTATTATCTTTTCTCTCTGATGTTCAAGACTTAGTATTAAACTTGGAATTAAATCTCATAATAGTTGAGCCTCTGTATAACTATTCAAAGGGAATAACTAGGAAAATTCTGCATTCGTCAGAAAACGGAGAAAGTGAATTCAGGGCAAGAAAAGTTCAGCAAACAACATCGCCATCTCTCTCTCTTGATCGTTTAACTAACTGTTTGCAATATTATTGCATAATTAATTGGAATGGATTATCTAATTGTAAAGATGAATTGGTTAAACAGCAATAGTGATCTAGCTTAATTTCACGTTGACTGAACGCACCATACTTCAAATAGCCGAAAAATAACGGTCTCTATTCATAAACTTTGAACAATCATTCGGCCCTCCAAAACATTGACTTTTCAAACGTGGGAAACACGTAACCAAATGACTAGGTGCACAGTTTACTATTTTTAGCTCCGCTTCAGGTAGGATGTTTAAGAATATCTCGATTTATACCTGATGAATTGTTTTCAAACAAAGCACAGAGTTCGCGGAAAATCAAGCTCTTTCTCGTGGTGTCAGTGCTATTCTGCAATCTGGTCTGATTCTCGAGAACATTCGGAGAATGTTTTCGTCAAAATTCATGCATTGACAGCAAAAACATTCTTCGAATGTTCTCGAGAATTAGATCAGATCGCAGAATAGTGCTTACACCACCAGAAAGACCTTGATTTTCCGCGTACTCTGCGCTTTATTTGAACAAATTCCATTCGGTATGAGAAGAGGTATTCTAAAAAAAATACTACCTGAAGCGGAGGCTTAAAATAGTAATATTTCTTCTTCGTGTCGTTTACGCTCCGACGCAATAGGCCGCTTACACCGTGAATAAATCAAAGGGGTCTTCAACAAACCTATTATCTGGTTAAGAATAACAATATTATTTATGTTGCCAATATTTCTACCAAGCTTAAGGCATAGTTCCTGTTTATTTATTATATAAAATTAAACCATGCAATTTTACATCCCTTTTGTACATAATACAAAGCACATGATAATTCTGTATATTATGATGGACACAGTGGAGAGAAGTAAACTTGAATGTCCCTTGTTCGCTCAGTTTGGGCCGCTTATATCAAACATTGTTACACTGTACAGAATTAAAAGCTCGTCTATTATCATTTATTTCATTGCAACTATTATATTGGTATTATTTAAATTATGGGTATTTTTGTCCATTGTTTAACATCTGCATTGCCATACTGTCATGACAACTTTAAATAGATAAATGTCATAATTAAGTGATTGTTCCAAGGACGTAAATAATACAAGGATTTGCAACTTGTTCTCCGCGTAATAGAAAGAACCAACACATCTCGTGTTACCCGAGAAACCGCGAGAGACGTTCGAGAACCGATAGCGTCACTTGCCGCCATCTTGTTTTTTTCTTCGCCAAGAAATATTTATTGATGAAATACTATCGTATGATCGTTACTGTTAAAAACTGTTGCCTTCAATAGATTTTATTTAATCAACTGTGTCCGTTTATGTCATGAATTAGTCAAAACAACATCGTTTTACCAACAAAAACGGGTTTCACCATGAAGACTGGAGCATGAATTTTTAGCAGATTTCAAGTAAGTTTTATATAACTTCTTACTTTATGTAGCGAATTTAAGGGAACGAAATAGGTCCTTGAATGTCTCAAGTTTACTAACTACCCAGTTATTTTTGCACATCTGCCGAACCAACTGAGAAAGAAGACGTTGAACAGTGCTGTACACATTGAGTGATGAAAGACTGATGCGAGTTTTCCAAATCATTGCCCTTTTGTAACACGAAAAACATTTCAGTTTTCTGCGTTTTCTGTCTGATACTATAATTTTTAGTTAAAATTATATCTGATCCTGTGTTGGCCAGCATTTTAAAATGCTAAATCGGCCAAACCATGCATTAAACGTGTGTTGTATTTCATATACCCCCACCCGTTATATGCACTGGAACCATTGGTTGTTGCCAAGGCATTACCCATTTTGTAACGCAAAAACATTTCAGTTTTCTAAATTTTCTGTCAGATATTATTACTGTTAGTTACAGTTATACCTGAACCTGTGTTGGCCCGCATTTCAAGCCCTGTATCATCCTAAAATATGTAATATTTATGAGTTTATATGTTTATTCCAAACGCCCTCCCATTGTTATGGAATAGTTGACGGGGCAATTGCCCATTTTGTAACACATAAAACTTTTCAGTTTTCTGCTTTTTATGTCAGATATTATTATTATTAGTTAAAATTATATCTTATCCTGTGTTGGCCAGCATTTCAGGTCTTAAATCATCATAGAACAGGTGAAAATGTTTATTTCATTCACCCTACCCATTATTTGTTATGGAACACAGTTGTAGGGCATTGCCAGTTTTGTAACTCCAAAAACATCAGGCCCGCATCTGATTAACGGTCGCCTCGATATAAGTGAAATAATCTTGAAAGAAACGTAAAACCCCGAATGAATAAATTAAAAAAAATCAAGTATCATTGAGATTCTGATGCTGATCGGGACAGAAAATAATCGAAATGAAAACACCTGACAGATTTTTACCGGCAGCTGTGAATCTTCGATGTCTTTCGCCTCTTGAAAATCGCCGACTTTTACAAATTCATTTCTCCTTTTTATCAATTAAATAGTATGAATGACGCCTTGTGAAAAAAAAAGATAATGGTTATTTATGCTGTGAGAGAAAACAATCAAGAAAAAAAAGGTAATGTTTATTTATGCTGTGAGAGAAAACAATCAAGAATTACGGTCATGGTTGTTCGCTCTTTCGAGCGATACCGGCGATAGCGTACCTGTGTTGTCTTGGTAACGAAAGTCTCGCGCGGCTCTCGCGACCGTAGGACTCTTAACACAGGGACGCACGAGATATTGCGGGATTTCGTTTAGTTGCGAATCTTGTAATTTTATACGTCTTTGGATTGTTCAGTCACGAATATATTCGTCAAACATCGGTAAATTCTATACTTACCCCTACTTATTTACAGAAGTTTACACATTTTCAACCAATCGCAAATTACTATTTATTCATTCGAGACTAATACCAATAAGTACGTCAAAAGCCAGCTTATACAGCTACGCCGAAAAAAGAATGTCCTCTGCTGCAGTAGTATCGGTAATAGGACATTGTTTGACCTTGTCATACTGTGGGAAGGGAGTGCTGATCTTGTCTTTGATGACATTTTCTCCTCAGATAATTCATGTAATCATGTTATATCATAATGAAAATGTGCAAAATCTGGGTCAATCCTAGGGACGCAAAACTTCAACAGGTGAAATAACATTTTTATTTTCCACTAAAAATAATATTTGGCAATTTATTCATTTGTGCAGAGGAATATAATATTTGTCGTCTGAAAGTTTCCTGCCATTTCATTCAAATCTTATACTAGGGTGAAGACCAATCATTTTTGCAGAGTAATAAATCATTTTTGGATCGGTTGTTTATAATCGAGCCATAGTATACATACATAAAAAAATTGTTGTCCACGTGATTATCGTGACCAGTGAAACCAAACTGCGCGTTTCTACGAAGTCCAGGTAACGGTTATTTATAGCCGCTCTATTCTTGTCGCTGTGACGTCAGAGTGCCGTGAAAAGATGGTTATCCGTAAAACCTGGACTGACACATTGACAAACAACAGGAAATTAAGGTTTAATGAAAGAGTCTTATGCTCCCCCCCCTCCCCGCCACCCCCCCCGCACACACACACACCATCACGCTATTCAAAAGGGCGAAAAAACAATTTTGACAAGGTTGCTTTTTGAAAATGAGTCTTTTCCCCCTTAAACGGTGTATTCTCCGCTGAGATGTTTTGGTGTAACAGGCGGTTGGTTTTAATTCTACTCACCGAAAAGAAAACTGTTGCACATACAAATGTGCTACAAAATAAACAATGCTTTCTTGAAAGAATTTAATGCTTGAACCAATGTTTAGCAACAAGGCTAATTATGTTTAAACTGCTTATTTTCATATATACATCACGAAAACATACCTATATAATTATGACCCCCTTAAACCCCACTTTTATATAGGAAAACTGGGATTTACAGAGGTATACATTATTTTTCTTTTCCGCTCAAAACATAGATAGTGGGTACTCGTTAGAACCGCCTCATGAAGGCGGTTCTAACGAGTACCCACTATCTATGTTTTGAGCAGAAATATGAAAAAAAAAAAATCAGAATTTTTATCTGAAAACTTTCATTTTTTGGTGGTAAAATTTTCAGTATATTTGAATAGGCGTTTTTTCGTAATGCGTAGCTATCCTGATCCAAGAGAAAATAGCAGACTAATACGTCATTTTTAAATCAAACTACTGACGGCACTGGTGGAGCGATTATCTCTGAGAGTAGGCTGGGAAAAATGGTCCTGAACAGCTATTCTTAAAGGAAAATTCTTTTCTTTAAGAAATAGATCAGCCCTGGCGGTGATTTGTTGAATAATAAATCACAACTTGGAATTCAGTTCTAAAGTAGATCAAATCACGAGCGCGAAGTGCAAGTGATTTACCTACCTACAACTGAATGACAAACTGTGATTTATTACTCAACAAGTCACGCTCTAGAGGTGATCTATTTTGATTCTATGTCACGTGATCGGACGAGCGTTGGGCACGGTAACGATGGACTAGACGCAATCACAAGCAATCAGAGGATAAACACAACACTTTGTAAAATAAAAACAAGCATGTATTTAAAAAGTTCAAATCAAAAAAAAACAAACTATAATTAAAAGTTCAAATTTCCAAGTTCCAATTTCTATGTCCCGAAGATTCCATAAACCATAGGTACTGTTAAACTTCATATCCTGAAAAATCTATTTAATTATATTTACATAATTAAATATAATATAAATTTACATAACTTGAAGAAACTTGTCCACGGATGTATCCTTCATGATATTTCCGGTTATCACTAACACTTTTTCCCATAGAACTTTGAACAAAGCTTGCCGGAAAACATTTGATGGTCAATCATAGTGACGATAACAGTGGTGAAACAGATACATGATACGGATATGGATATGGATACAGATACAGATACGGATACGGGACCTGAAAATAAGTATCATGTCCTAGAACTCTCGATATCAAACATGACAAGATATTTCCTTATCAATTTCCACTAGATATACAGAGTGTGTACGCCAAATGTTATAAATGCGACAAGTCCGTTGCAATTGATTATTATATAGCAAAATCAGATCCTAAAACCACATGGACGCTGTTAATGACATATAATATTGTAAAAACAATTAAACACAGGCAGACACACAGTCAGAATATATCTGACATTCATATTAATCGGAGGAATGGCATCTCGACGATTACACATTCTTACAGGAAGAACCCATGCGCCTTCCACTGTAAGAATCCCTTTAGAACGCTAAAGGCTAAAATAAATTATAACTGCCATTATACCACAATGATTACACGATCACACATCGTCCCCACGTAATCATTGGGTACAATATCAACATGCCATCGTCATAGCCTCAAACATGACTCCTCGCTGCTTGAGCCATTTCACCGTAAAATATTCTAGTAAACAGACTTGTGATTAAAGTAAAAAGGACCTCTGTATATGTATTCAAGGTGAATATAGTCTTTGTCATTTGTGTAAATCGCGCTAACTAATGAATGTGTATGCAGTTAACATAACGCCTACGGTAGCGTACTTTTACGCGTATATGTACGGTGTGTGCGGTTAACATAACAACATAACGCCTAACTGTGTCTTACATTTAAGCGTATATGTCTGGTATGTACATGTCAGATGAGAATGTAATATCCATTTATCTTATTCAAATAAAAATATTAATGATTGCATTCTGATCAGGGTCTACAGAACCTATCAGACTCACCAGACTGATCAGGATCCATAGAATCGATCAAACTTAACCTCCCTATTCGGTTTATAATTTACACACCCGACACGGCTTATTCGTCTGATCAGGGTCTACACATATAACCAAAGTATACACATCTGATCAGGGTCTATCTACTTATCATGCCGGGTTTGTAAGTACGAATGATACATAAAATCGCAACGTAGTAAAGCAATAAATTTATCTACTCGAATTTTAGCTGCGGTAAAGACGAGCAAGAATATTGCAAGAATAAAATTAAAATAAATTATTGACTTACCATGGTCAGATTCCCCAGATACAACACAACATGATGATTAATAAAAGGAAGACAAGGATCAGTCTTCGATGAAATGAATTTGTAGTGTGTATCGTTCTATTCAACTAGGGAACTTTTATAGTAATGTGGCACGTTTTGAAACATATGTCCACAAGTAATCCGTGAAATTCAAGATCTAAAAATAATATTCACAAGAATACCGTGATAGTCAAGATTTAAAATAACCTGTTCGATTGTCCGAACGGTGCAAAGTTTCATACAGCAACTGCTAAAACTATGAAGCAAAAAACATTTTTCTCTCGGAACGCTACAAAACTGCAAAATTACGACAGAAAATTGTCTCCCCTTTCAAAAGATAGCCTTGAGACGAAAATCAATCCCAGAACAGTGAAGATATTGATCACCAACCTAGGTTCACTCGGAATATATAGTGTTCTGGTAACCGCTCAAGTATATAGACGTGAATAATCAAATACACCCTCAGCATAACTATCTCGTGATTACCGTAATACCGTAACCTGAAAGCTGAAGTGTACCTACTTGCTTAAAAAGTAAAACTGTCATCATAATCAGCGCTCCAGTTACAAATGCATTAATCTAACCTGGTTAATAAAAATCGATACAAACTTCTTTTTATACTATGTACATGTAAAATATATTCAAGATAAAATAGGGACGTGACATATCTCCCCTCTTACAGAAGTGCGTAGCACTAGAGTATAACGTCACTTTATATCGCCGAATATATTACGTCACACACGGCTTAAATAATCTGCGCCCACATTTTCTGCACCACGTATTGCCACTATATGAAATCTATATGGCTGTAATGCCAAAGCCCATCGCATCAGTCTAGAATTTGTAAGCTTTGCTTTATTTAAATAGCTTAATGGCTGATGATCGGTTTCTATCGTAAATGCTGTGCCATACAAATATCTATGGAACTTTTGTACTGCCCATACTAGCGCAAGACATTCTTTCTCTATTACTGCATATGATTTTTCACTAGGTTTCAGTTTTCTACTTGCATATGCAATAGGACTTTTCTTACCTTCTTCGTCTTGCAAAAGGACAGCTCCTAATCCCTCATTAGAGGCATCTACTTGTAAAGTAAATGGTTTTGACAGATCGGCCATTTTAAGAATAGGTTGAACTGTCAACGCCTTCTTCAATGAATCAAATGCTCTCTGTTGTGGTTCATCCCAGTGTACTTTATTGGACTCACCTTTTTTTGTAAGTTCCGTCAAAGGTGCGGCAATATGAGAAAAATTAGGAATAAAAGATCTATAAAATCCTACAAGTCCCAAGAATGAACGTACTTGTTTCTTGGTAACAGGTCTCTGCTTTTTCAATTGCTAGAATCTTATCAGGGCAGGGCCTAATAAGTGTACCACCAACCAAATGACCAAGACATTCTAAATTTTGAAAACCAACGAAACATTTACTTGGTTTCACAGTCAAATTGGCATCTCTTTGTCGCTTAAATAATTCCTCGAATACTTGCATATGATGTTCCCAAGTAGATGTGAATATGATGATATCATCAACAAAATTGTCTATATTAGACATACCTTTCAGCAGTTTCCTCATCAGTTTACTACAGGAAGCTTGAGCCGTTACTAAACCGAAAGGTAGAACTTTAAATTGTAACAGTCCTAATGGTGTTTGAAAAGCTGTGTATCGCTTAGCATTCTTAGTTAAAGGTATCTGCCAATAACCTTTGGTAAGGTCAAGCTTGGATATGTACTTATGACCTGCTATTTTCGTAAATATTTCCTCCATATTTGGCATCGGTTCTGCATCGAAAACCGTAATCTTATTAAGTGTACGAAAATCTATGCAAAATCTGTTCGTATTGTCTTTCTTTTTGACTATAAGAACAGGGGAACAGTAAGGACTTTCTGATGGTTCTACAATGTCTAAATTGATCATATCTCTTACCTCATCCTTTGCTGCTTCCATCATATTGAAAGGAAGTGGATATTGCTTAACTCTTACCGGCGTATCTGTTGTCAACTTAGTGTCATGTTCCAACAGAGTGGTACAGCCGGGTATTGCTGTAAATGTACTAGCAAAATTTGTTACAAGTTGCCTTACCTGACTTTGTTCCTCTTTTGTCAAGTCTGGATTAATGTTTAACAGTTCAACTGACTCATTGTCACAAATTGATGGTGATTCTACTAATCCTTCTATATTATCTTCGTTATCTTCCGAAGTACAGTCTAATACTGCTATAGAACATACCTGAACATCTGTAGTCTGTTGATCATCCTCTCTCTCAATGTATTGCCTAAGCATATTGATATGGAAAGTTTTTACTTTCTTTCCCATTTTAATTCTATAATCTAAGACACTTAATTTCTCCACTACTTCGTACGGGCCTTTCCAACTCATCAACAACTTATTTGTCTTAGTCGGAAGAAGTACGAGAACTTTGTTACCTACCTTTAAATGTCGGCGCCTCGACTTCCGATTGTAGTATTTTTTATACTTCTTTGTGACATATTCTGCAAGTTTTGCTGTGCTAAACTTACCGTTGACTCTAAGTCTCAGTGAAACAATTATAGTAAGAAGTTTGTTTCAATTATGCACAAGTTTCATAGGATAAGTCTCAGAAAAATCACTATTAAATGCCCTAAAACTAAAATTAACTCTTAGTTTACACTGAAGTCTAACACGAAATAAAGCATTCCACTAATATGAATACAATATCCACTAACTCTAGAAGAGGACAATAACAATGCTCAAAAATGATCATAGGCCAACGGCATCCATACTACAAAATAAACCCATACATCACTCCTCGTTGCCTATATCATAATATATCCACACAAAATTACTCTTTAACTATGTTAATATCACACCTCTCCGAGTTATCAATGGAACATACACAACCCTGCGCGTTAGCTTATCCACAATAAAATATAAAGGGCATTCACGGTCAGATAAAAAGTGACCACTGGAAAATAAACAAAGCTTTTCCGACCTTATCCTTTCTTCACGCCTGCTGTGCTGTATCTGTTTATCTCACCATGTGACACACTACATAACATGATTGACCATGGTCCCGCTTGTCATTACCTTCTGGAATATACATAATTTGACAGTAACTAATTCCACATAACTACATATAACTACATAAACAACAAAATATATTTAACACAATAGATCTGATCCTCTGTTTGCTAGAATAACGTGTCCAAAGTCACCATCATCCCACTTCTGACACCATTGTTACGTGATCGGACGAGCGTTGGGCACGGTAACGATGGACTAGACGCAATCACAAGCAATCAGAGGATAAACACAACACTTTGTAAAATAAAAACAAGCATGTATTTAAAAAGTTCAAAAAAAAAAAACTATAATTAAAAGTTCAAATTTCCAAGTTCCAATTTCTATGTCCCGAAGATTCCATAAACCATAGGTACTGTTAAACTTCATATCCTGAAAAATCTATTTAATTATATTTACATAATTAAATATAATATAAATTTACATAACTTGAAGAAACTTGTCCACGGATGTATCCTTTATGATATTTCCGGTTATCACTAACACTTTTTCCCATAGAACTTTGAACAAAGCTTGCCGGAAAACATTTGATGGTCAATCATAGTGACGATAACAGTGGTGAAACAGATACATGATACGGATATGGATATGGATACAGATACAGATACGGATACGGGACCTGAAAATAAGTATCATGTCCTAGAACTCTCGATATCAAACATGACAAGATATTTCCTTATCAATTTCCACTAGATATACAGAGTGTGTACGCCAAATGTTATAAATGCGACAAGTCCGTTGCAATTGATTATTATATAGCAAAATCAGATCCTAAAACCACATGGACGCTGTTAATGACATATAATATTGTAAAAACAATTAAACACAGGCAGACACACAGTCAGAATATATCTGACATTCATATTAATCGGAGGAATGGCATCTCGACGATTACACATTCTTACAGGAAGAACCCATGCGCCTTCCACTGTAAGAATCCCTTTAGAACGCTAAAGGCTAAAATAAATTATAACTGCCATTATACCACAATGATTACACGATCACACATCGTCCCCACGTAATCATTGGGTACAATATCAACATGCCATCGTCATAGCCTCAAACATGACTCCTCGCTGCTTGAGCCATTTCACCGTAAAATATTCTAGTAAACAGACTTGTGATTAAAGTAAAAAGGACCTCTGTATATGTATTCAAGGTGAATATAGTCTTTGTCATTTGTGTAAATCGCGCTAACTAATGAATGTGTATGCAGTTAACATAACGCCTACGGTAGCGTACTTTTACGCGTATATGTACGGTGTGTGCGGTTAACATAACAACATAACGCCTAACTGTGTCTTACATTTAAGCGTATATGTCTGGTATGTACATGTCAGATGAGAATGTAATATCCATTTATCTTATTCAAATAAAAATATTAATGATTGCATTCTGATCAGGGTCTACAGAACCTATCAGACTCACCAGACTGATCAGGATCCATAGAATCGATCAAACTTAACCTCCCTATTCGGTTTATAATTTACACACCCGACACGGCTTATTCGTCTGATCAGGGTCTACACATATAACCAAAGTATACACATCTGATCAGGGTCTATCTACTTATCATGCCGGGTTTGTAAGTACGAATGATACATAAAATCGCAACGTAGTAAAGCAATAAATTTATCTACTCGAATTTTAGCTGCGGTAAAGACGAGCAAGAATATTGCAAGAATAAAATTAAGGGTTCATCACAGTCAAAAGTGGGTGGGGTACCTTAGAAAATGGTCTGCACAGAACTTCACAGTAACCATATGGGTGTTAAAAAAAATGATATATCTGCTAATAAGAAGGTACTAGGGGCATTCTTTATACATGGAGAAATTTTTTCTAAGAGGCCAAAAAGACATAAAGAAAATAGCGAATATATGGGCATTCGCATTTGCAGTCAAAGTCAAGAATGATACATTTTTTTCAAAGGCAGTTGCAGACAGAATATGCCATGATATATCAGCTACAATGTCCTACGGTATTAATCTTGAAAACTACAAACTTGCACTAAAATGCATACCATTTTCATGACATGGTATTCTTGATTTTCAATGTAGCCATTTTTCATTCATGAAAATATGTAAACAAAATTTTTAGTATGTTTATCTACCAAATGAACTTACAAAAATAATATGAAACATTCCTTGAAAAAAGCACTAAAACTCAGCTTTAAGATGGTTTATCTTTTTTCAATGATCATTGCTGCGATTTGCAGAAGATGATAATTTATTTTGACACCTCAAATGAGAAGATGAACAACTTTTTACCAAAACGATTTTCACGAGGAACCTGTCGGCCGAATTACACGGATTATTATTGCGCGAATGGGTACTACTAAATACTCCATGGCACCAACGGCATCAAATGGTAATGCGCAGAATGATGCCACGACAAATAAACGTGGGGACACTTCGTGGAAAGAAGAAAAATGGTGAACTACACTGATGGTCATGTTTATTAACTTTAATTACTACCAAAAAGTGCTTTTATGGGCATGACATTGTAGCTCTATTGTCTGAATAGGAAATAACACAGGAAATGCACAACTTTCTGTCCCTTGGGGTTCCATGGGATGACCTGGGGTGTTGTTCAGTGTTTAGCAGTACCCTACGCAAATTTGCAAAACGCGTTTTATTTTTTGAATTTACTATTTTACATTTATATTATATTGAAAATAGTATGAAACAGATTAAATAATAATAGAGATTATAGTGTAATATATTAATAATAAATAAAAATGCGGATTATATGGTATTTGCGCATCAACCTTGTGCAGATGTCCTTAGGCATTTCCGGTTTATTTTCGCCCAGCACGGGGACGTGTTGATAAACAATTTTCCATTAAAATTCGGCAAAATAGTAGTGATCAAGGTAAGTGCCCCAGACTTATATGAAATGGTTCTATGAAGTTTAATTGTGCAGATTATTGTGTGTTCACTGATTAAGATGAGGTAGGTATACATGTTTTAACATACATTTACGATTCACCGTTACTTACACCAATGGTTGTAGAATGCAATCGCGTGACCAGATTTAAACAAGTATGGTGGATGGTTGAAGCCTACAGTTTTTTACAAAACCGTTTTTGCGCGAAAATTATCAATTTTGCAAGTTTTTTTCCAGACTTATAGTGTTGAATTTGTGAATTCAGAACTGAGGAATAGAATTTAGCAAATACAAAGCAACATGTGTGTTTACAATAAGAAAAAAATACAGGAGACGCTTTGGACAGACTAATGGTAAAAACAGTAAAACCAGACAGAGAAAAGAAAAAGTTCAGTTTCTGAAAAAAGAAGAAAGAACTCGTTTGTACGCGAATGATAAAAAAATATATATGTATCAGCCCTATCAGTTAGTCAGAAAACTGTTGCAGAAATTAGTTCTGTAAACTGGAACAGTTTAAACTTTAGAAAAGTTGCTTTTAATTGTTAATATATGTACACAACTTTACAAAAATGATTCATTTTCTTATTGCCCCATTCTATCAGAGATGTCACAGCACACGGTTCTATAGACATCCTTCAAAAAGATTGAATTTGACATTTTTTATGGTAAACATGCATAATTATTTTTGATCATTTAAGATTAAAAAGATAGAAGAAAAGCACATTCTCATTTATTTTTCATGGTCACTCTTCCCATGCTTTTTTAGACAACATGTAGATAGACAGACAGACAAACAGACACCAGTAAAGAAGATAAAGTAAAAGCAATATGCCACATCTACTTTTAACAGGTCACCAGAGAAAACAGGATAGACAATCTGAAAAAAACCCTTAACTTCAGAAGGGAGACAAATCCAACTTCTCTTTCATATGACATTTTTTTTCCTCCATACTTGTTTTGGGCACTACTTTGTAAACAGAAAATGTCTGATATTTTTTTCAAATTTTACCAATGGTTGTGCTATAAAAAGCTGCTTTACTTCTTTGTAGTGTGATTCCCAACATATATCTTGTAAGACATTGTTGTCACATAAAAGGACAAACTTTTCATTTTATTGTATTCAGGATACAGGCTCTATATAAATAGTTTAGGTGTAAATGGCTGGACAGTCCTTCGGGTGAGATATTTTTCTTTAAAATTCTTTAAATTTTAGCCGTACATAACGAATACCCTCACTGATTATGAAAGTAAGCTCTCAAGTAGTTGATTTTTCAAATAACTTCTTACTTTTGAGACAATTCAGAATTGAAAAAATTACAGTTACCCCACCCACTTGTGACTGTGATGAACCCTTAAAATAAATTATTGACTTACCATGGTCAGATTCCCCAGATACAACACAACATGATGATTAATAAAAGGAAGACAAGGATCAGTCTTCGATGAAATGAATTTGTAGTGTGTATCGTTCTATTCAACTAGGGAACTTTTATAGTAATGTGGCACGTTTTGAAACATATGTCCACAAGTAATCCGTGAAATTCAAGATCTAAAAATAATATTCACAAGAATACCGTGATAGTCAAGATTTAAAATAACCTGTTCGATTGTCCGAACGGTGCAAAGTTTCATACAGCAACTGCTAAAACTATGAAGCAAAAAAACATTTTTCTCTCGGAACGCTACAAAACTGCAAAATTACGACAGAAAATTGTCTCCCCTTTCAAAAGATAGCCTTGAGACGAAAATCAATCCCAGAACAGTGAAGATATTGATCACCAACCTAGGTTCACTCGGAATATATAGTGTTCTGGTAACCGCTCAAGTATATAGACGTGAATAATCAAATACACCCTCAGCATAACTATCTCGTGATTACCGTAATACCGTAACCTGAAAGCTGAAGTGTACCTACTTGCTTAAAAAGTAAAACTGTCATCATAATCAGCGCTCCAGTTACAAATGCATTAATCTAACCTGGTTAATAAAAATCGATACAAACTTCTTTTTATACTATGTACATGTAAAATATATTCAAGATAAAATAGGGACGTGACATTCTAACACAAAGAAAACGGTGAAAAAGTAATTGGATCCTTCTGAGTCTACCATTTTTCCGTCATCGCACAAAGAAATCCTGCCAACAGTTTTGACTGTAACGCTAACCTACATGAATTTCTTACGTTGTTGACGCAAGAAAAACCACGTTACACCGTCCAACGTCCAACGTCGTGGAAACGAGGACTAACGTCTATAAAGTAACGAAATGACGTCGGAACGGCGCCAGATAGCGTCGCACACTTCCGCCCATTGACTTGTGACAGAATAAATCAGATTTTTTTCCATTGCCTATATAGGCGCGCTGTGAGTTAGAATTTATTGTAGATCACACTAAACTGAAAGGCATTTGTTCCGTTGGGAGGAGACTCTTTTCTTTTAGGATAGACCTCTTTTTGGAAGAGGCTTGACGCACAGCAAAGCAAACAGAAATAGAAAACTAAAATATTGCCTTTAGAAACAAATAAAACACAGGATAACGAAATTCGGAGACTCGAAATCTCCAAAATGGTTGCAGTTGTAAAACATGAAAAAATCTTCTACATGTAAGTGTAACCGAGGTATTTTAACTTTAACACGCTTTGGGCAAATTCAGCGGACGACAAATTGATGATTATTTTCTTATTTTTTCCCTCAAAACAGGATTTGACATTTCATGCAAATTGTCTTCAACGGACACAATAAGCATGAAATGAAAAATCCTGTTTTTTAGGAAAACTAACAAAATATTTCATAATGTCGTCTGCTGAAAATTTTACCCAGAGTGCTAAGCGTTAAATATATTGCATTCTCGCGGTCATATTCAACGGTTACTCAAATTCGCCATACATCGGTGTTTATGTATTATGTTTTCTCCAATACGCAAAATGTAGGGCCTGATCAGCATCTATACTGTTTACCACTCATCCCACCGTTCAGACGCATCAACAGGCTAGTACATGTAAAATGAACTACAGTCGAGACTCAATAACTCGAAATTCGATGGCTTGTTTACCATGGCTAATTCGAATTCGTTTTTAATTTCCTACAAAATTCTTCCGATTGCTGAAGAAAAGAAATACTTAGGGATTTTTTTTTTCATCATGAAATTGTATGTTGTGTATACTCATTAGAATCGCTTCATCAAAGCGTTCTAATTCGTACACTCATCATACCATTATTATGTACAAGTTCGGAAATATTTCTCTAATTATCGCCATTTGCTTCCTGACCTGGTGCTATGATTAACCCTCAGTGACTCGAACAACCTATATTTCGAAAAATTTTCATGGTTCCAAGGCTGTTCGAGCCATTGAGGTTCGACTGTACTGTGCTTTCGACATCTTTCAGAAAGTCGTTTTTTTTTTTTTTTTTTTTTTTTTTTTTTTTTTCGCTTGGTGCTTTACTCAGAAGAAATAAATTTGCAAACTTTTGTCATGATGACAATGCAAAACCATTTGTTGTAACTACCTATGTACAAAAGTAAATCTGTAGAGTAGGTAATTTGGAGGCAGATTTTCAACAAGTTCCGCTTATTCAATGTTTCTGATTTTTTTTTTATAATATTGTTGTGAAACATCAATAATTCCAGTTCAGCAAAACAAAGTAAAATAAATTTTCTTATTCAAAAATTCCAAAAAATCACTTTACTATAGAAATTGCATAGGTCAGACCAATTTTTGGCCGTATATTTTATTTTAGGGTACATATTTGAGAACAAACACAGAAACAGAAAAGACAAATGGTTTCTGATCAGCGGGGAATACACTGCTGATCAGGGCCCAGTTATTCAAAGCTAACGACATCGTTAGTTAACGATTCGTTAAAATTTACATCGAGTGATACGCAAATGTGCTGAAATTGTTTGCTGAAAAAATGTGAGTAGCTTTTGCACTGCAAAAGCTACTCACATTTTTTCAGCAAAAAAATCAGAATATTGAAATTGAATTCGCTAAAACAGTTAACGAAATGACCCTTAACGAGCTCGTTAAGCTAACGACGCTTTGAACAACTGGGCCCAGAACTACTATCCTGTCAATATCTTTTGGAAAGTCGTTTTTTCTTCTGGTGCTTTACACAGAAGTATTTGCAAACTTTTGTCATCATTAATGCAAAACCATTTGTCGTAACTACCTATGTACAAAAGTAAATCTGTAGAGTCGGTAATTTGGAGGCAGATTTTCAACAAGTTCCGCTTATTCAGTGTTTCTGAATTTTTTTTTATAATATTGTTGTGAAACATCAATAATTCCAGTTCAGCAAAACAAAGGAAAATATATTTTCTTAAACAAAAATTCCAAAACATCACTTTACTATAGAAACTGCATAGGTCAGACCAATTTTTGGCCGTATATTGTATTTTAGGGTACATATTTGAGAACAAACACAGAAGCAGAAAAGACAAATGGTTTCTGATCAGCGGGGAATACACTGCTGATCAGAACTACTATCCTTTCAACAGCTTTTGGAAAGTCTTTTTTTTTTTTGGCGCTTTACACAGAAGTATTTGCAAACTTTTGTCATGATTAATGCAAAACCATTTGTCGTAACTACCTATGCACAAAAAGTGTTATAATAGTCATTGTTTTTTTAAAAAAATCAAATATTTACACTTTTTCCCATAGTAAAACTGCATGCAAATTATGCAGAAATTTGTAGGGTAGGTATTTTGGAGGCAGATTTTCAACAAGTTCTGCTTGTTCATTTTTTTCTGAAATTTTCACAACATTGTTGTGAAATCTCAATAATTCTAATTATGCAAAGAAACTTGAAAACTGTATTTTTAATCAAAAATTAAAAAAAAACTCACTTTACTGTAGAAATTGCATAGGTCAGACCAATTTTTGTCCGTACATTTAATTTTAGGGTACATATTTGAGAAAAAAAACTCAGAAACAAAAGACAAATGGTTTCTGATAAGATATGGTCAATCAGAACAAACATTTTTCATTTAACTAAAACGCCAAGCAAACAAACACAAAAAAAAAAAAAAAAAAAAAAAAAAAAAAATAAATAAATAAAATAAAAAACGTCTTTCCGAGTGATGTCGAAAGGACAGTAACTATTTTCATTCAAAATAAAACACCAAGCAAAAACCTCTTTCCAAGTGACGCCGGGAGGAGAGAAGTACTTCGTTTAGCCCATTGCAGACTGAATGAACTCCCCCCCCTACAGAGATATGGGAAGATTCCGTTTCGATTAGGGTACGTCGGGCTATGTGATTTAAATATTCCTAGAGAAAAATAGCTAAACTATTTGCAAACAGTGGAGACCCTGATCAGACATCGCATTCTGCAGCATCTGATCTGGGTCTGCACTGTTTACCAATGACCATTTTATGGTCTCCAGCTAACAATGGGTTGAGATATCTATGGTAGCATTACAAAAACACGCCTATTCAAATATATTGAAAAGTCAACAACCAAAGAAGGAAAATTTTCAGATAAAAAATCTGATATTTTTCATATTTCTGCTCAAAACATAGATTGTGGGTATTCGTTAGAAGCGCTCACCGAGTCTGTTCTAACGAGTACCCACAATCTATGTTTTTGGTAAAGTAAAAAAAATAATGTTTACCCCTGTAAACCCCAGTTTTACTATATAAAAGTGGTGTTTAAGGGGATCAAAATTATATAGGCGTGTTTTCATGATGGGGAGTTAAGGTGTCCGAATGTTTATGGTCAATACATGCTGTAATGTCGAAGCTAATGCAGGGAATCTATACTTATATTAGACGACTTGTTCGTAAATTGTTATTTCATGATGTTTTATCCAAAATGACAATGCCCCGACATCTATCATATCATCGATATTTGAGCTTCAATGTGAGAAAACATACCTTCTGACATATGCGCCCAACGAACACACAAACCTGATCAGAGTATTCGTTGTCGGTATGAAAAAACTTTGCATCCTTGGCTGTCCAAAAATGCGCCCGAATGCAAATGCGCATGCTGATCTAAATATTCACTGTGCGCACATGTACAAAGGTACGTTTTATGACATTTTGGCTTATTACTTTCTTTCGAAAGATAAATCATATTATCCACTGGGTTAGACAGAACACGCAATTCTGTCAGTCTTAGAACAATCTCTTTCACGAAAAGAAGAATGGCCGCTAAATGTTACTTAGAGGGAACATTTGTATGGCGAAACCCAAGGAGTGGGATGGCACTTGTTGTACAAATGTTCTGGGTGTTCGGACAGAGATCTTGGAATCCTTTGAGAACTTCCCTAATGAAATACATATTACCCGTTTTCCGACTGTTTGTTTTAAAATACCCGGTCACTCTCCCACACAGACCCTCAATATTTCTAACCTCTTTTACCAAGATATGGAAAACAGTTTCACTTCATGCATTATTAGGGAGAGAGGTTTCGCCATTACCGCCAAGACAGCCGACTGTTGTGACTTCCTGTCTGCTTTACCAAGCCCCTTTTGGTAAGGAATCTACTCTATAAGGAAAGGATCAGCTTCCTCTTGTAGCAATTTTTTAACAGAATACACCTCTTTCAAAAAGATGAAAATCCTACTTGACAGAGTTGCTTCTTCTGAAAGTGTGTCAATTTCGTTCTCAAACAAAAATGCAGTTACCTTAAATATTCAGACAGTTTCGCCTGAGCAAATAAAACATCACAAAATGCGGCATCTGTATCAGGTAACAGCTCTGTTTGCAATTCAGACAGCATTCTTTAGATACATAAACATGACTTTTTTTTTTTATCTTTTTCAAATTGAATTTTCGCGACATCGTTTTAATATTAGCCCTAGTCCTGCTAAACCCGGATATGCCCTGCCTTTGCAAACAGTATAGATCCAGATAAGTTGGCTTCTGAAGAAGCCAACTGATCTGAATCTGCACTGTTGCCATTCAGTATTTGAATTTGTATCAACAATCTGGATCAAGTAATCTGACTGGCTGAAAATTAGAAGTGGCATCTTAATTTATTCAGCAGGATAAGGTTAAGTCTTCATGAAAACTATACAACATAAAAGTTGTAGAGGAAGGTAGGCGCCAAGATCTCCAAAACGATGTTCCATCGTCGTATCATTGAGTAGATTCTCTGTACATTAATTGATGGCGATTTTCAAAATTATGGAATTCTGCAGATTTTCTGTCCGTGATTGACATCCACGTGCACTTTTGAGGTAATGTATACTATTAATAGCCAATCATCTCTTAATATTTCATTGCTATTTATAAGCGTTCATTTAACTTTGGCTTTAATAATATAACGTTTCAGTGCGCTAGATCAGCAGAGCATTTAGCTGTGTTTTTTCCTTTTTATTCTTCAAGAAAATTTGCACACGGATATTCTTTTAGGCCCTTCTCTTACACGCAATTCTAATAATGTTCAATTAGATGAGCTTTTATGAAGAAAACAGTAAAAAAGATAAATTCTACATGTCCAACTCATAAATTCTATCATAGTATCAGACAATTATAGTGGTAAATAAGGGCGGTCCTCTTCAAGTTAAAAATTCTACGGAACTTTAGAAAATAGTAAAATCTTCCTCTGATGACAGTGACACCTACGGTGAAGCACCATAGTGTCAGAATATATAGAATAAATACGGTTCATAATTATTAAACACTAAGTACATAGTACGGTTTACATATTGTAAGACCTAAACCGACCATGACATACTATTTGAATGAAAACTCAAACGTCAAAATTTTGATTTGCTTAGAATATTGTCAAATGCGAAATAATATCACCAATAGAGCACGGGTACACGCTTTAAACTACATCGCTGTAAAAGAAATAGTTCTATATGTATGGAAATAAAAACTGTTTGATGCTAAACACTAAGGGTTGAAAGTGAAAAACGTCGTCAAATCTGGCGTCATATCTGAATGAATGCATATCTTAAAGGCATTAATTTGACGTCAGTTTGGCGGGTTGGCATTATTTTGAATTCCATATTGTTTCGTGTGTTTTTGGTAAACTGTTATTCAGACAAAATCGTTTAAAAGATCTGACACTTTTGTCTTACTGCCACCCTTGAACCCTAAAGAATGAAATGAAATGAGCTATAGCGTAAAAACATTCACCTTTGGACATGTGCGCTCAGCAAAGAGTCAGATTAGCATGCGCATTCGCACAGTCTGATCAGAATCTTCACTGGGCGCTTTTTGGATAGCCAAGAATGCAGTTTCTTCATGCAGAAACGGAGACTTTTCAGATTGCGCGATGTCAGAAGGTGTTGTCTCACGTTACGTCTCATTCTGTGTGACCTGTTTTAGACTATTTCTTATGAAAACTGGCCTTTTTAAATATATATAAAATTTCACCTCCAAAAACTGAAAATTTTCAGATAAATAACTCTGATATTTTTCATATTTCTGCTCAAAACATAGATTGTGGGTACTCGTTAGAACCGTATCGGCGAGAAGGTTCTAACGAGTACCTACAATTATGTTTTTGAGCAGAAATAAGAAGACTAATGTATACCCCTACAAACCCCACCCCAGTTTTACTATATAAAAGTGGGGTTTAAGGGGGTCAAACTTCTAACCAATTATCTTTGCAGCACTTGACATCTTTGTTCCTCTGCTTACATTAGAATGTCTGGAAAGTAACCAGCGATAAATACGATGTCATGATATCGAGACAAATGTGACGATTGGAGGTCACAGGATATACTCTGTTTGCCATTCATTTAGTAGTTTGTAGACGCGTCTATGGGTGGTTCAATGGACTTGTTTATGTTCTAGGACAAGAATGATATGAAAGTTAGCCATCAAAATTCTTGAGTCAATAAAAAAAAAATATCATTGGAACTTGGAGATTAGAGTTTAGAAGTAGCTCATCACGGTACGAGGGAACGAACTATGTTGGAAGTTGGATGCTGGATGGGACCTGTAATTTTCATAATGAGCAGTGAATAAATCTGTGTGCATGTACAATGTTACATAATTATCAGTTTGGTGCTACAGTACGTATTTGCTTGTGGAAAGACATTTACAATACGATGTTACACATACCACAATAAATAAAGGATATTTACTCTTTTGCTGTGAATACCATAAATATTTTCATAGAGTGTAATGAAAAAATCAGTATTTTCACGAGTGCGAAGCAGGAGTGAAAATTTGAAATCTTTTTGACGTTTATTTCACTTAAAAAGAGTAAAGTTTCTTTTTATTTATTTTTCTACGCCGATGCGCATCGCTGACGTCATTACTAACGTCACAAAACAAAATAAGAACGTCATGGCGTCGACGTTTAGTGCTTAACATGTGAAGCGCTGGAGTGACAAAAAAAAAAAAAAAAAAAAAAAAGCCCGGCAAATTAGAATAATCTTGTTACCAAAATGTTCCTTACATTCTCACTAAGACAATGCATACCAATACTTGAGTGTTGCTCAGAAACAGAGAGGAGTTAAAAAAAAACCGAAGTGGGATCGGCATCTTTTAAGGAAACAAGGAAGACAATCGAAGTAATCCGAAACGAGTAGTGAAAATAACATCGACTTGTTATATTTCACCTGTGAAAGTATCATATTCTTTCACCTGTGAAAATATCATTTTTATTCATTTCGGATACACATTGATTTCATCACCTGCAATAAAATGAATTGAGGGCATTCACTCTTTTCAAGTGAATACCAGAAATATTGTCATCATGTGTAATGAAAACATCAATCTTGTCACGCGTGCGAAGCACGTGTGAAAACTTGATTGTTTTTATAACACGAGATAATATATTTATGGCATTTTCTTCAAAAGAGTAAAGTTTCCTTTTATTTTATTGTTTGCATGATATTTTTTTTCTGACGTCACAAATGACGTCGCCAAACCAAAGGTAAACGTTATGAATCCGACATTCAATAACTACCACATAAAGCACTAGACTGACAGAATTAATTTTTCGCCAAATTAAAATAATTTTGCACTAAGCTGTTCCTCATATTCTAATAAAGAAAATCAAAACCCACTCTTGATAGTTTTGTTCAGAAACAGAATTTACAATCAATCAATCATTTAGGTTTTTCATTATAGTGCAGGTTATACAGTCGATTCTCGTTATCTTGAATTCCAGGGGACTCGCTGAAACACTTCGAGATATCCATACCTCGACATATCAGTGTTACAGAAGTGAGAAAAAAAAATCGAACAACCACATTTAACAAATGAATATGTAATTTGACTCCTGAAGTTAGAGATATATTGAAAATATTGTAGAAAAGAGGAGAAATTGCTCCGGAGCAATTCACCTCTTTTCCACAATATTTTGTTACTTGTTCTTAGATTGCCATATTAAAACGGGGACCAGAATTTCACTTCGATATAAGCGGCAATTCGAGATAAGCGAGGTCGAGATAACGAGGGTCGACTGTATTTTATTTCTTCTGGGATCATTGAGCCCATCCTGGTTATTTTGAAAATCGAATACCGCTCAAGCTGGCACTAGAGGGCGTATGCAGCCTCGCAAACTACAGTGTTGCATATGTAGAGACTCAATTAAACCGAGTTTCCGATTTTCGTGATTTTGTGTGTTCTTTGTTTCTTTTTGACTTTTATTTTAACGTAGCCGGGCAACACAGGGGCTACGCCAGAGAATTTACAAATAAACGAAGTGGCCATTTGTATCCTGTTCGGGTAACAATGAAGACTACCGACGTATTCCGAAACGGGTAGTGAATATAGCATCGACTTGTTATATGTTCACTCTAGAAAATATCATATTCCTTCACTTGTAAAATTACCATTTTTATTTATTTTAGATATGCACAGATTTCACTGCCAAGTAAAAAATCATGTTGCTTATTTCTTTTCACGATCTTAAAGTGCTAGAACACCTTTTAATGGGGAATGGGTAAATTTTCCGGGGAGGGTAGGCAATTCTGTCAAAACTGTTTCTACCTCCTACCTGAAAATGGGAGTGAATTCTTTTCTTTTAGTGTAGATCCTTTCTCAGAAGTACCCCCTTGTAGAAGTGTAAAAGCGTAAACAGGACATCACAAAAGTTGTCTCCCTTTAAAGAAATGGCCGTAATGTTGTACCCTTAAGTTCACAGCCGAATAAGGCATTACGTACGGATAGTACATGTAATTGAGAATGTAAAACGTTCTGCTCTAGTTTGCTCGTTCAAATGGAGTTGGACACGCAAAACATAAATGCTATGAACATGACTGCCTTTCTCGTAATTACATTACATATTGGACAAGTGAACAGTTTTAATGCTTTTACAGTGATCAATACTTTAACACTAATTCCTCCAAGAGAAACATGACAGTATGGTATATACGCCAACCGTGACCCCAGATCACCATTGCGCCTCCGAGCAATCTGAACGGAGCCCTGCGTTTTTTTCATACAAAAGTCAACGCCAGTACATTAGTTTGTGGGTCGCCACGACCAGGTCAGAATGCACGCATGTGCAATCTGATCTGGGTCTACGCAGGTCTCAAAAGTCATGATAGGTTTTCGTTTGGCGAGACATTTTAAATATCCTGCCACAATTAAGGGCTTTGATACACTCTGCAGATTTTTCTGCCATTTTCACAAGGGAGACAGCTTTTGTAATCTAAATTGCTTTCCTGCATACAAGGTCTCTTCCAGAAAGGAGTCTACTTTAAAAGGAAAGAATTTGCTCCCAAGGGAGCAAATTTTTTCCCTTTAAAGTAAACCCCTTTCTAGAAGGAAGCAAAAATAATTTTGAAAGAGTTGCCTCCCCGTGAACTTGTATCAGTTTCCCTTAAGTGAGTTGAAGTTATTGCCGCACTCTTCCGCCTAATTAAAAGCTTTCTTTTTTAATCTTGATAAAAAGCCTTCGTTAGTCTTAAAATCGTTTGACGATTAGCCAGTATCGAGAGGAGCAACCCGGCCTGAACAATATCTGATTTATGAATGGAAGAACTAACTAAAATTGGGAACGACTCACTTGGTCACTGGTATTTCTTATCATGTTGCCGGATCACAAACACTTGCACTAGCCTCTAGTGTAAGAACGTTACACTAGCACAAACCCCTAGTGCAAGATAATTATACTAGCACTATTTTGCGCAAGAAAGTAATACTAGAACTAGATTCAGGAAGTTATACTAGCATTATCTTCTGGTGCAAGTTACACTAGCACTAGTCCCTAGTGCAAGAAAGTTACACTAGCGCTAGTAACTGGTGCAAGAAAGTTACACTTGCACTAGCTTCTTGTGCAAGAAAATAACACTCACACCAGCATCAGGTACAAGAAAGTTACACTTACACTAGCCTTATGAGCAAGAAAGTTACAATTGTGTTTACGTTTGGTGCAAGAAAGTTGCATTAGCACTAGCCTCTGTGCAAGTTACACTAGCAATTGTCCCTTGTGCAAGAAATTACACGAGAACTGGCCACTGACACAAGAAAGTTACACAAGTACTAGTTTCTGGAGCAAGAAAGTAACACTTGCACTAGCATCAGGTACAAGAAAGTTATACTTGTACTAGCCTCATGTGCAACAAAGTTACACTTGCATTAGCCTCTGGTGCAAGAGCGTTATACTTGCATTAGATTCTGGTATCTCTGTTCATAAGGAACATAGTTTACTTGGATATTGCTCTAGAACTCCAATGTGTACATGTAATTGCGTTTCTATAGCCAAATAAGCTAGGGCAAAATGTTGCAAACCTTTTATGCTTAAAAATCAATGGGTGGTGAACAGTGCAGGCCCTGATCAGACGCAGTATCTGTATGCGTCTGGTCAGGGTCTACACAGCTTGCTAAGACCGATCTGTCCAAATGCAAACTGCTAAATAAATAGATTATAAAAACTGGTTAAAAATACATACATACAATGTCACAAATTAAGCAAGCCTTTATCTTCAAATATGTTAAAATGTCACAATTAGTTATTTGAGCATAACATGAGTGCCACATCAATCTGGTCTACATTATGAATTTGCTTTTAATTTGTTATGTGTAACTTGGTATCCCTGGCGTGTCAGAATCACTGCTTCAACGGGATCTATCGGAACCAGAGATTTATGGCGACTTACTTTACTAACTCGGCAGTGTTTGGTTAAGTAAATAAGTGAACTCAGAATAGAGTTTCAAGACGGCGGCCGTGGCAGCCCTGTTGAAATCTGATCGGAACAATTTAACTTTTTTTTTTATTACAAGTCACCCCGATACATCTTACCAAGTTTCCAATTAATTAGCCTTTCGGTTCAGGAGCAGAAGTTCAAACTAGATTTTCAAGATAGCAGCCATCTTGGATTTCGAAACGATTTTAGCCATTTCTTATTTACACGTCGCTCTGATGTAGCAAGTTTGGTTGAATTCCGCTCAACGCTTTAGGAGCGCATAACATGACGGACAGATGTACGGACGACGGACGCAGGAAAAATAACGTTGCTCTCGCACACCCTTACCATGAATGGAAGTGTAGCAAGTTTGGTTAAATTCCGCCTAGTGTTTTAGGAAGAGATAGCTTGACGGACAGATGGACAGACGATGGATGGACTGCAAAATAATGTTGCTCTCGCACAACCTTACCATCAGGGAAAGTGATGTTGCAAGATTGGTTGAATTCCGCCCAATGGTTTAGGAAGAAATAGCGTGACAGACAAATGGACGGACGACGGACGCACGGACGGACGGATGCACGGAAAAATAATGTTGTTCGCGCAAGCCCTAACCACGAGGAAAAATGATGAAGCAAGTTTGGTTGAATTCCGCCCGGTGGTTTATCAGGTAGCGTGACGGACAGATGGACGGACGACTGACACACGGACGGAAAAATAATGTTGCTCTTGCATAACTTTACCATAAGGGGAAGTGATTTAGCAAGTTTGGTCTAATTCCATCCGGTGCTTCAGGAGGAGACTGAGGACACATGAACGGACGAAGGACGCACGGAAGGACGCACAGAAAATTAATGTTTCTCTCGCATACCCTTACCATGAGGGGAAATGATGTAGCAAGTTTGTAAGAATTCCGCCTAGTGGTTTAGGAGTAGATATAGCGTGACGGACGGACGGACGGACGGACGGACGGATGGATGGAGACATTAACAATATTCCAATCGTTTTTTTTTTTTTTTTGTTTTTTTAAAAAAAGCGTGGGGATAAAAATTCGGGTGCAATTTCCATTTTTGGTAAACTCAGCAATGCGGTCTTCTTATTTACAACTATGCGTTTTGTCATTTGCTTTGTTTTTCTGTTGTTTTACCTGTTTCCATACCAGCACCTCATTTAGCTGCCTACTGTGCTTTTAGTATTTATGTTTGTGCTCTTGGCTGTCTTCTTGGTGGATGTAAGGTACTGGTTCGGAAATCTGAATGAGGTTTGGCTCGCGTAAAACCAGGTTAAAGCCCGTCCCCACATTCACCCACAATAATCGCCGAACTATTGTGCTTTTGACCGTTCAAAGGCGGAATTTCCTTTGCAATGTCTTCATGTTCGTTCGTGTTTGGTGATGTGGCTTTGTATCGTTCAACCTTTATCATGTGGCGCCTTGGGAGGATTGAGTGCAATGATTGAGGCTTTTACTGGATATCTTTATATTTACTTCCTTAATGTTTGACAATGCATGCGCATTTGAAACAAAGCATCCAGGGCCCTGTTGTTCAAAGCGTCGTTAGCTTAACGAGCTCGTTTAGGGTCATTTCGTTAACTGTTTTAGTGGATTCAATATACAATATTCTGATATGTTTTGCTGAAAAAATGTGAGTAGCTTTTGCACTGCAAAGACTGAGAACTGGAGCAAAAGTAATTATATGATCCAACTAAATATATGAAGTTACAGAACAGTCCATTAGCTACAAAATGTGATGTTTGAAAATTCTTTTTGGCCTAACATGGTGTTAAACATGTTACATTTTCTACGGTACCCTTTAGAAATGAGTACTTCAACCTATACAGTTCATTTTCGACGATTGTACATTGCCCCTTTGACCATAACTTTGTACCAAAGCTACAAACCTTCTTTCACTAGCTTTAATACTTTGTCAGTTATTGGGTGTTTAGCAATGTCACCCCACTGTGAAATGTAACATTCAAAAAATCATTTTCATATATTATTACACCAAATGCAGCCTAGACGTTGTACAAATAAAGTGAATTCTTATTTGTAGCATTATATTTTAGTGATATGAGATACATAGGCACATTAAAACCTGTCTAATTCATATTATTCTGCCAATAGAAACGTAGCTAACATCTAAAATATCTACATATTGTGGGCTTTGGTGGTTTTCTGTATGGTATTCAGCATCAGATTTTAATGTCTCTGTTTTGTATCTTTTTGAAGTTTTTGTAAACATTTCCAAAACTCCTAATTTAATGCAGCAAGTCTTTGTCGGTTATATACATTCGTCAGATATACATTCAATACTATTGACAGTAAAATTGCTATCTGCTATATGGCCACTTTTGCATAAAATACTGAATACTGTCATGAAGGTTTTAATGTATGACAAAAGCTTATAATTTCATTATGTCTAAATAAAATATCTACAGATAAATTATATGTCAGATCCTCACATGACTTTGCTTAATAATGTATCAATGGTAACATATGTAACACCTTTATGTTTTTATTTTAAGGGATTTTTGTTTCTGTAAAGATCTTTACCTATACCTTTATCACTTGAATTAATACTCAGATTAGAATAATAAAGTTCTGTAACTTCATATCTTCAGAATAAGAGGATAAAAATGGCACTTTCGCCTTAATTATTCTGTTACATTATCAGATGTTTACGTAGGTATTTCATTTATCTGCAATCTAAATAACCTTTGCAAATCAAGAATTTTATTGGTATATTAAGAAGATTCATATGATAGCTTGCTACACTGATTTTTGTTTATGATTTTTTTTTGTTTATGACCTTCAAATCTATATATTAAAACATTGCGCATTAAGCAGTTGGCCACAAAGTCTTTGTATTATATGTTTAATGTATGTAGCATAAAACATTATTTCTGATTAAACAATATTGGTACAAGCATAGTCTCAAGCCAAGAAATGCATGTATTTAATACCAGAGTAGCATTTACATGTAGTCTTGATTAAAACAAAATGTTCACTATCATTAAAACAAATTGTTCACTATCAATGTTCACTACTGCAGGACATACAGAGCCTGTTAACACAGTGAAGACTGGTCAGTGTCTTCCCTGTGTGCTCAATGAATAGCAAAGGACCTCAGCTTTCTTCAAGCAGACTGCTAAGACTGATCAGACTGAGCATTCAACCAGGCTATATAAAGTAAATCATATAACACTTTCCCTATCCGTAATATGATTTCCCCCCAACACAAACAGTGTTACTTTGTCGTTTAAATATACAGAAAACAACTATCCTTAAAGATAAGTATGTGACATTAGGCAAATTTAGAAACATACATAACACAATGAAATTAAGTATATACCATCGCAATTCAGTGACTTTAGCACCTTCAAAGATTAACTCCACTCTTATGTTGAAAACAAAAGCGGTATGCAACCTGATTTACATTTGTTTCATGCATATATTTGTTCAGTTTTTCTAATATATCATAAACTACCGGTACTTAGCTGAAACTCATGAATAAATATCAGATCAATATTGTTGGATATAATTAGCTATAGTCAGCATTACATAATTACATATGACTTTGGTTTAACTCTATGAGAGGACCTAGAAAAGTTATTTTTAGTGTCAGAATATCTATTCTGAGCAGCAGAACTTGTAGTGTAAGCACCAGAGTTTGTCTCAAATATGATTAATGTCTGGACAGAAGGAAAACGGCCTTAAAGAACATGGGATTTTGATAATAGTAATGAGAACCCATTGTTTATTTTAGTAGGGTCTTTCTTTAGAACCACAATAAAATTTGTAACAGTCAAAGTAAAAATATGCAAGGAGTCTGATTAAGAATAGCAGTCACAGTTATGTAACATACGTTACCAGACATGCTAGGTAAAAGAAAATATTTGGTAATGTTAGGTAAAAGAAAATATTTGGTAATTATTTATTTACCTTAACAGTACCATTGACAATCAGCAGGTACTGGGTCATTTTCATGTCTGAAATTGCAATGGAAATAAATGGTGAGAATTAAATACCTTATCTTATCTTGGCATTAAAATAATCTAGTAATAGATGGTATATCAGAGGTAGGGGCCGAAGAAGGTTTTTAATACCTCATGATAGTTTCTTGGCAGCCAAATCTAATTCAGACTCTGTCGTAAGGCATATATGACCCAGAGACACAACCAGTCCTTTCTGTTATGTTATTTGATCCTCATTTATATAAGGCTCAGAAAGAAAACCATTCCTATTTGTTATTCTATACTATCATCATTTTGATTATCAATTACACGTTTTGGAGGTCCATTATAAAGTTACAAAGAGAATGGCAATTGTTAAGATTAATGTTTTTTTTTTGTGTTATTCTCATTTCTAATATCACTAATAATAATAATAATAATAAAAACAAACAAGACTCTTGTATAATTTTATATCTAGAAAGGTTTTTTTTTATCACTATATAGATGATAAATATGGTAATCATTTATTTAATGTCATAATATTATATAATGTATGGCTGGTCTATATGTGTTGGGTTTTTTACAAGGTAGTATATAATAAAACAGATTTTATTTAAGCAAACTGTCTTCTAGCCAGCATAAACTGTTTTATTTTATATACTGTGGCAAAAGAGAAGTGCCAAAGTATGTATGCTATGTATTTGGCTGCATCTTAGAGATGACTTAAAAATGCAGTATAGTGTTGATATTATGTGTGATGTTATTATCATTGAGATTACCACTGTGTTCTTAGGTATGCAGTATAGTGTTGATATTATGTGCGATGTTATTATCATTGAGATTACCACTGTGTTCTTAGGTAGACCTTAAGTATGAATTTGTTCTCCTTGAATAATTTATGCCCTCAGAACGTTTGTTTTTACTTTATTCATGCTTTTGAGTTGAGATTAGGAAAGTATATGGTATTTTACTAATGAATAGCTTTCTCCTGCAAACACTGTCTATAGGAAACAATGATCTGATATCACAGCACTTAACCTGACATATAACATGTGTAACAGTATTAAGTGTGAAGTATTTCTGGCAGTCTAAGTGGATTTAAGTTTTAGAATATCAGCTTTAAGCATAGAAGATAAGCAATGAAGAGCTAATATCATGTAAGTATGTATGAAAAGCGGACATTTCTGTATTTGTTATTAGGTACATTTTACTATATATTTTAAAGATACAATTATCAATCAGCAGAGCATTGGCGAGGTTTTTTTTTTTCACTTAATGCATAAAAGTATAAAGGTAGCTGATAAATAATTTACTTTGTTTTTTATTGATTTTTTAGAGCTGATGTTCTTTCACCTGTATGTACAAAGTATCAACAGCCATTTATACGATATAGATAAAGTATCACTCAAAAAGTAACATACGTAACACTAAGAAGTGTATAAATCATTTATTCGAAGCTTATAATGCATTAGTCCAGTCATGATGATTAAATACATCAAACTAATTGCAACCACAGCCTATTAAATGTTAAGAAGTTTGAAATAACGATACTTTTCAGATTAGAAGTTTAAGCTGTTTTAAAGAAATTATCGTTCCTTATGTCGTTTGCTCAGTCAAGCTGGCTTGTTTTCATTTCTTGAGGTACAAATGAGGATATATTGTGTTTATCTATTGTAAAACAGCATTAGATGAAATTTCTAGTCACTGACTGGTCATAGTCTACCGAATCTGTGTATAAGGAAACTTATAAATAACGTTTTTGACTTTTAGTAACGTATGTAACAGTTATATCACAAGTAATTGGGAGTCTAACATATCAAAGTACCTGTCTGTATAAAACGACATTCACTAGTAGCAAATACCATGCTAGTAAGTAAGAATATGAGTAGTTCAGTATTACACTAAAGTATTTCTATTGTTTTGAAGGTAACGTTAGTAACATGGCTGTTACACGTAAACGCCTCCATCGCCAGAAGGCTGACATGTGTCATTTTGTTTCTTATATAATGTAGTTTTAGAAAATTATAGTGTACAAAATTCTCCCTGCGGGGCGTGGGGTGGGGGGTGGGGGGGGTGGGGGTCTATGGCCAGCCCAAGGTCTATTTCAACATATTTGCATATCACTCGATGTAAATTTTAACGAACCGTTAACTAACGATGTCGTTAGCTTTGAACAACTGGGCCCAATTATTTGTATTTTTGTTTCAGGTCACATGTCTCAGTAGCTTGCATTATGATAATGCATTTCACCACCTTGCATAAAGAATGGACATGACCCTGTTGTAAAGTAAACCCTGTTTATACCGACACTCAATACAACAAGAAAATTTGTTATAATGATAATTTGACTGGCACGAAACCTTCCTTCGAAAGGTGACATCTAATCAGGAATTATGCAAGAACATTGTATTTAATAGATTATGAAATATTTTTTGGATATTTGTTACAGCTGCCTCACTGAGGCGATTCTAACAAATATCCAAACATGTGTTCTATGAAGAAATAAGAATAAACCAAGCCCTTTGTTACATATCATTCTGCAGCGTTTAAGAAGGCTTTACAAAAGAAATGTATTTTAATGGCAGCATCTTTGGGAACAAATGCTGTCACTGCAACGAGGGTACTTGAAACAGGTAGGGTTGAGGCATTTCTTTTTCGAGTGAATCTTTCCCTTTACTCTTTCACTTGATAATCTGAACTGCTGATTGCTGGGCTATAAATCCAAGGACAAACAAATAAAACAATTGTTTCTGCCTGATCAACCTGAGAGGAAGGTCAAGCCGATCTAGGCCTTAGTTATTCCCCACTGCCCTAAATACACAATTTCTCTCGGCGTAGTTAAATTGATTATCTTTAGCCGTTGATTCGTTCTTGAAAGCGGTGACGGTAATTTCGACACAGCATTTAAATGATGTGACTGGACATATTGATGAACCTTAAGATACAAAGGCAATCGAATAAATTGTTTTACGTCCTGCAGCGAATCAAATTGGAAGCCGATTTCGTGTGAAGTTGGTGAATTATTGAAGACATGCTTCCAGCTAAGGTTTTCCAAACAACAATCTGTTGTTGCCAGTGGCGAAACGTTCGAATGTACTATTTAATTATTATTATTGTGTATGACCCGTCTTATACGAAACGAAGTATTTTATGTCCTTTGCGAAAAAATACGACTTTAAGGCCTTGTGTTCACAGAGTCGCTCACTTATCCAGGATTACAATATACAGACCACTTATTTGTATTAACCATTAAAGCGCCAATCACAACTGCAGCAGACGACATTCCGAAATATTTTTTTTTATTTGTCAATGAACATAATTTCATGTGAATCGTTTGCTTGCCAGACGATTCACGTAAACGCTTATTTTCTCTGAAAAATAAAACAAATTAGAATGTCGTCTGCTACAAAACTTGTTGGGCATTTTAAGGGTTAATGTTGTGATGATCACCTCTTTGTTGCCTTGGAAATGTGCAAATACGGTTTGAAAGTAATCTGATCTGATTTAAAGTATACTTTGCTCTCTACTAGTAAAGTGATTATTTCATGGTATAAGAAACAAATTGTCACCGTTCCTTGTAATGCCTTGAGTGTCAGAGAACAAAATTACATGCTTTAGTCTTGATGGAAATGTGAATTATTTCTCATAACAAAGGTTGAGATTGTTTCTCTCCATTTTAATATGTGTTATATGTCTGATGCGCATTCGCGCAGTAGAAAACCGAAATGCTGACACAAAATAAATAGATTACACTTTCGGGCATAATGTTATAATTATGTAAAATTTAAGAATGACATTAATTCCTTTTCTTTTTATAACAATTACATACTCAGTTCTCTTTTGGCTTTTCAGTATCGTTTCCAAGTTCATCAACTCTATTTGTAGGTGACAAGTAGCTTAATTTAAGAGTAAATACTGAATTGAAGTACTAACAAATACACTATTCGTCTGAATATGATTGCCTGTAGACGTACTTCTGACTTAGATTGCCATTAAGCCCTTTGCTTTGTTTCATCGCAAAGTTTGTGATTATGTACTTCACTTTGATGTTTCATTGATGATGTTGAGGACCCCTGTGTGGACCGAACATATGTTTGTAAAATAGAGCGGTATCAGAACTAAGGGTGAGCTTTAGCGCTGGTAAGTAAAACTGGTTTAAGCCCCACTCCCACACCACCCCAGTAGTTTTTTCTATGGACCATTCAAGAGCATTTCCTTACTTAAAGTTTGTCGATTTATTCATCATCTCTCCTTCTTTTGGTGCCTGGGGAAAGCTATACTTCGTGACTGTGGAATTTCCTGGGCATCTTCACTAATAGTGTTTACTAATTATTTTATTGTTATGTACGTATTATATATGCGAAAGATATTGGTGGTCAGAGAAATATTTTGACAACTTCTCTCTCTATCCGCACCCTTTATGTTTCGATGGCAGCTTTGCACAGTATAAGAAATATCCCCGTGGTATCACTTCACTTCAGTCCCTAAAACGATCAATCACACTGGTAACATTGAGAGTGTTTCTCTCCATTTTGCTACGGGTACAACTGCCCTTTTCGAACGTGGAAGCTTAAGCCTGCCCAGTCTTTGATCTTATCTTCCCATCTTTCCTCTGTCTGTCCATTCTTCCGGTCCCTTCACCAGTGCCCTGCAGGACTGCTTTTTTAATGCCAGATGAACGTAATCATACCATCTTAATATTCATTTCTGGACCATGGTGAGGAGGTCATCATGAGCACCAATTGCATCTCAAGAGTTTCTTGCGTACTTCCTCATTGATATGATCTAAGTACAAGGCGTTTCGAGGCTTTGATTCTCTTTTCGAGTTCTGCAGTTAAAGTCCATTCCACAAGCATATGGAGGTAGGTGTTACCAGATTGATTTTGAAGAAAACCTGCTGAATTTGTCTTTCCAAATCTATTTATTTTAGTTTCGCTAGTGCCGCAAATTGTCTGAGCAAACCTGGGCAGAATGAACCTCCAGTTTGGAGTCGTCATCATATATGATGGCTATTAGGTATCTAGAAAGTTTTGCTTGTTATCAGATATGCTTGTATCATCTCTTTGCTATTCCAAAGTCCGGTGCCATCCATTCTTGTATCGAGCTTACATTCACCTGGGTTTTTCGTCATCACTTGTACCATCCCTGGACCGATTTTCATTTTGTACGCCTTGCTGATGGTATGGAGACGATCAACTAGTCCTTTGAGTTCATTTTTTTTCTGGAGATTCCAGCACCTGCGAATATGGTGTTGACAAATACTCCGCCTTCAATACTTACAGCTGCTAAGCCATCGGCCATTATCCTTTCGAGGAAGAAGTTGAAAAGTGTTAGTGATAGAAGACATCTCCGCCCCATCGAAATTGTGGTCCTAAGCCATGTCTACGGTGTCATTAACCAGGACTGCATTAGTATCTTTAATGTACAGTAGCTCAGTGGCACGAATCATGTTTGCATTGGCGATATATTTCCTAACAATTCGCCCATAAAACTTCATGCCACACTCTGACGAAGGCTTGGTGAAGAAATGATAGAGGTGTTTCTCGCCCAGAAGTCTGAGACTGAATGTTGCTCAGTAACACTTCTTCCTGCTCGTAAACCCGCTTGTTCTTCAGCAACTATCTCTTCTGCTTAATGTTAGATTTTATTGAGGATTATCTTCATTCTCGCTTGGATGGTTAATGAGACTGATGGTTTGATAATTCTGACATTGTTGTTTTCTTTCTTTGGGAGTACATTCATTATTAATTATGGCAATGGGGTGGGCCATTCGCATGTTTTCTTTATCTTGTTGCTGGGTGTCGCCATCGTATCGATCATGGCTTTTTCCCAGTTTGAACTAGTTCTGCTGGTAAATGATCAATTTCCGCTGACTTGCCGTTCTGCAGAGCATTGATAGCTGATTCATATTTTTGCGAATGATTGGAAGTAGTCCTAATTTGAGTGTTTTGGACATTCTAGTAATGCCTGGCTCCAACAGCATGCTGATTGTAAAGCTCCGAAAAGTACTCAGGCCATCTTATGAGAATTCCTTTCTAGATTTTGAACACAACCAATATCCACTAACTGTATGTATCTCACTCTGGTAAACATTACACATTAAAATCTTTTTATCTATAATGATGGTAAGAAAAGAGTTTGCAGATGGATTCGCGAGATTTAGGAACAACAAGTTGACATATTTCCTATCAAAACCGTGTTTTTTGGTATAGTAGATGTTGCACAAAGCTCACGTGAATACAATAATGAAAAAATGAAAATCACTATTAAGTGTATAAGAGAGAAACTGAAATCCGTGATGTAAATATTCAAAGTAAGAAGAAAGTATATGCATAACCAACTAAACAAAAACTCGGAACCACTTTCTCACGTGCTTATCTACTAAGGTACAGGCCTTTGGACACTTTGACCCTCTGATGACCAGACATGTCTGGACATTTGGTGCTGACATGTGCGATAAGGTTGATTTTGCTGCAACATGTTTCAATTAAGTGTAATGACAGACTAATACCTGGTACATAGGAGACTACCATCACAGATTGAATTTTATGTGGTAGAATCAGCTTTGATGTTCAGTCTTCTGCAATAAGCAGAATACAAAAATCAATATTGCTGTTAGACAGGGACATCACCAAATAAGCATGCATAGCCTGATCGGGAACGTTAAGGTGAATAGAAACAGTTGGTAATTCTGCCATTATCACCAAGAGATAAAATTTTTATGAGTTCTTGTTTGCTTTATAGTTGGCCAAACCTAATTTGAAAGTGAGTCTATTCTAGAAGGTAAAAAAGGTGCTGCAAAAGCGAGAAAATTTTCTTCATAAGAAAGAACCCTTTTCAAAAGGGAGGCATAATCCATTTTGACAGTTTCCTCTCCGGAAAGTGTATCCATTCACCTTAGTTGTGCGTTGAGATAAAACATAACATGTAACGCGGGACGTGTGAACAGAGCACTTCAGATGTATTCGGACAACGCAGCTCCGGAGCAGTCTGGTGTGTTCACGCAGTCTGAACACGGTCTTACAGAACCAATTTATACTGTATTATATATATGTTATCAAAGAAATGCGAAGGCCTGGATCAGATTGTGGGGATCCTCTAACTGATCTGAGTATTAGACGGTCGCAAATAGTGTAGAGGCCCTTTTCGCAACATGTACACCATTTATTGTGAAGTTAGAACATCAAACATGAATGCAATTACGAATTGCAATTGCCTATTTTAATGCATACATGCCTATCAAGTGCATTTAATGTTTGATAACTACGTCATTGTTATCCGTATCTTAACATGAGCTTTGATTGTTCAGTGATAGAACGACTGTCAATGAAACGTCACAATAAATGTATCTGTAGCTGTTATACGTGTTGACCCAAGCGTCATTGCTAATATGTTATGTTCAAATAAATAATGCTTTTGCGTATGAAACATCTTCCAGATAAAACTTTTTCCATAGGTTTGCGAATAACAATAACGATGGGACAAATGAGTACAATCCAATTGCTACAGAAAGAACACTTGAATGGTACTCGTATATCAGAAGTGGAAGGCTACAATCACAAAGCAGTCTTCTCAAGGCGCTGTTAAAAAAACAGGTGAGACAGGAATGGACAAAACCCAACCAACAGATTGGCCCTCATTAAATAAACGAACTCAGAGGAAAGATAACATACCAACATTAGGCTGTAAAACAAAGCGTTCGCTGATTTCTCGATTGTTTGCAAACTTTCCATTCAGTTGTGACAGTTTTCGGTGGATGGCAGTGAGTGTCCGCGAACTGATCTGACTTTTGGCGCAACCGAAATTGCGGCCTATGCAAGTAAACTTTATGTATGCTTGTTGTAACAACTGCTTCGATGTAACTGACAAGTATTGATATAATTTATTCGATATGAGATTAAATAAAATCTATACGTGATGCCCGTTGAAACACCGATTATGTAAACGAATGAAACTTGGGAGTCTAGTCTCACTGAGACTCTTCAAATGCAGTAATATAGTTAACATTGCTGTATACGCCGTCAAATGGGTTATTAACAAATAGACATCAAACGTTTGGCTATATCACACTTTCGTCATTGATGAGGTCTAACTGGCCGGAACTAGCCAGTCTGGCCCAGAAATCTTCACCCTTCGGCTGTTTTCATTACGAAAACATGCCTATTCAAATATACTGAACATTTTACCACCAAAAAATGAAAATTTTCAGATAAAAAATTCTGATATTTTTCAAATTTCTGTTCAAAACATACCTATGTTTTTGAGCAGAAATAAGAAAAATAATGAATACCCCTGCAAACCCCAGTTTTACTACATAAAAGTGGGGTTTAAAGGGGTCAAAATTATATAGGCATGTTTTCGTGATGCAGTTTTGCGCCTTTGTTTATTGCTGTCAATGATCATTTCTTTTGACATCTGTTTAGAAAATGACAATTAAAGTCTCTGTTTAATAGATAGTGGACTGGAATTGAGTTTTCAGGAATTTTGTTAGGCAAATTTGTAAAAGTTCCTAGGAGAAGAAAAGGGAGGTCTCATTTTTATTCACCGTTTTACCATTCACAAGGACAGAACAACAAACCATGCTTACTAATAAAATTTTCTATCAGACACAAAATTATTTGCTGCTTTGCAAATAAAACCAATCGGCTGAAATTAATGTTACCTTTCTAATAAACCATTATAAGCAATTTAACTGATTATTGAAATCAGAGTATGTTTATAGTCTGCTGGGAACTGAGGTGTAATTGAAATATCGCTGGTTCTAGTTATATATTATACCAAGCCGACATATTCATACTGCAATGGAACTGGATTTAGAATCAGACAGGCAGTTAAAAGTATAATGTTGTAGTTCAGTAAATAGAAACATCTCAAACTGAAATCTGAAAGGGCCTCAGTAGAAAAACGCTTCCTTTGTATATGAAAATAGAAAGGAAGGCAATGATCAGGAATCGATGCAATCACCTTACACCTTCCGTCCAAGACACCAAAAGGAAAGAAGGACGCACTTAAAGCAACGCCACCACAATCAAAACACTACAAGCCGAAAGACAAAAAGACAGTTTCTTTCCCAAAAATTGGCCAAACGGCTATCCAAAATAAAAAAATTACCAGGACATATATGCAAAGACATACAATGACAGAAATAGTAAACCACAGCAGAAGCACCGCCTAGTAACAATCAGTAAAATTTTACTGGGATGCTTCGGTAGTTTTTAACGTAGCCACAACCCTCGCTCTGAGTTCTCTGAGTTTTCCCTTTGTATATGAACCTGACTATTCAAAGGTGACATTTGGGTAGATAGATACGCCTTCAGGGGATTAACTCAGTCACAAGGGTTTTCCTACCTTCCGAAAAGTTGTTAATTCTAAAACATTAATTAAGAATCAAATTCGTTCCTTTCAGAGTACACCCTTTTACAGTAGAGGTTCCGTATGTAGAAAAGCAATCAAGGTTACAAGAGTTATTTGCCCTCTAAAACTGGCGAATAATCAACCAAGTGTATCCAGTCTTCTTAGAGCAAAGATTTTGTTGCTAGAGTAGAGCCTCTTTGGAAGGCAAGCAACTGCTTTCACGTCAAGATCAGATTGCTCGCCTTGGGATTCGTAGCCATTTACCTAAAATGACACTGAGGTCAACATAGCAAAATCGTATTTCGGAAAATCTTATACACAAAGAAAAGATTAGAAATGTTCAGATATACGTTTACCCAAAATAAATGGTTTTGTAATCAAGCGTCCATAAAAAACAAGCAATACTTGATTAGCATGCTTCGCCACCATGCTTATCCTAAAAGAAGATGAAGTAATAATAAAATATGGTTTCCGAAACAGTTTCCGTAGAATCTGCGCCTGTAAGTATTCTATTACAGATACAGAAGAAAACGTACTGAGCAAAAAGTTAGGGATCAAGTACAATTTAAATGATAAATTTGTATCTTAAGAATATTGTCCCTTAGCAACAAAGTTAAGTGTAGGTTTTTGTTTATCTCTGAGCATTTTGTTAAATCAATCCATTCTCACAAAAATGCAATAAATTCTCCATTCAGATGAAAAAACATCATTTTTAATTTTCTCGATTCCCGGAAATAGCGTGACTTATTATTAGAAACATACAGTTTAATCATTGTTGAGATGAAATGAGGTTTGCAAAAGATCTCTGGAAATTGAACTCTTTGTATCCAAATGAAATGGAAATATATGGAATCAATTAATTTTAGGGGCAGCCACCCTTAAAACCCTATTTTAAATCTGTCAAGATCATATTTTAAAATTTCAGGCATAGAAACATACAAAACGAACAAGTGTAAAACCCTCGGTGTCCGAACAGGACATAAGTATCATTCACTTTTATTACACGTCAGATAAAAGTGCAGCCGTAATAATAAACAGAACTAGTCATAGAATGGAGGTGTTAGGAAAATTAAACAATTTACCACATATCAAGCCCCTTCATCAGTTGCAACAAACGACCGAGGTGTAATTACATCACGAAAACATGCGTATATAATTTTGACCCCCTTAAACCCCACTTTTATATAGTAAAAATGGGGTTTACAGGGGTGTATATTATTTTTCTTATTTCTGCTCAAAACATAGATTGTGGTACTCGTTAGAACAGCCTCATCGAGGCGGTTCAAACGAGTACCCACAATCTATGTTTTGTTCAGAAATATGAAAAAATATCAGAATTTTTATCTGAAAATTTTCAGTTTTTGCTGGTAAAATTTCAGTATATTTGAATATGCATGTTTTCGTAATGAATGCTAACGTCCAATTCAAGACATTTGAATCTATAATCTAACAGACCTTGCACAACTGCATACCTGTATAAAAGTCTTATATGTTACTACACAGTACACAAGCATAAACCCTATCCACTCCGAGTTAATAAATGGACTTTTCCATCACTAAATTCCGGCATGACCATTGTTGGAAATAGAAATATCAGTCAAAAATCAAAACCGGATGACAAACAGTGTAGATCCTGATGAGAAGGCCCAAAATGATGTCTAATCAGGATCTACACTGTTTGCACAGGTATCTGATTATGTCTGTAGAGATAAAAGGGTTAACCATTTATAAGCGGCTACCAAATCCTTACCAAACTCACATTCGAAAAGAAAGAAATGAGACAGCTCCTGGTGATATCTGCGGTAACATACTTTTGAAAAGTCAGATTAGATTATCTCTGTACGATTCAATAAATCGTTTCAGCACGGCATCTTTGTACGATTCAATAAGTGAGTTTAAGCATGCCATCCTCATAGAATTACATAATTTGAGATTCACAGTTGACAATAATGCATGGAACATGTTATCCTTCAGACATACTTTTTATTTCATATCGTTATAGTTATTGCTTGTAAGTTCATTTAGAACAGTGTGTCCCAGTTTGTACCTGCTTAATTCTATATTGTTGCCAGCAAAACCTAGCACTGAAGACAGGAAATAAAGTACAGATATTGCAATACATAATCTAGATCATGTGGTTCACAGACTAAATTCTCAGCAGACACACAACTTCAATCCAACGTTGATTAATCGTTGAGTCGACGTTGTTTCAACATTGTGTGCCTGCTGGGAGTACCGACGACAGTTAAAAATACAAACATTCCATCATGTTGGTATTTCTCTTGTATTTTGTCTTTGGGGCTTCCAATAAGCTGTTGTATGCAATGTTTTAAAAAGTAAGGCCGGTCCTATTTCTAATCCGTAGTGTGTTCTTTATTTCCAACGGCAATCGTTTTGACTTTATTTCAAACTGGAATTTATTGTAGCATACCAGACAGGACATTTTCAAGTGCTTATGTGAGAAATGTGCTGCCATTGAAACATCAACAGACGGTTCGTATTAACTGTATTACAACCTCGTTTAGTGAAGAATGAAAAAGTCTATTAACAAATTAATTTGCGCATCCGTAACTTTTATAATAACTGTTTCACTGTGTATTGATACTATTTATTAAAACAACTGTTACAATTCTAACAGTCAATTTCACTGCCAGTAAAACTCCTGCGGGATTTTATGAATTTCTGGGCCCAGCTGTTCAAAGCGTCGTTAGCTTAACGAGCTCGTTCAGGGTCATTTCGTTAACTGTTTTAGCAGATTCAATACACAATATACTGATATTTTTTGCTGAAAAAATGTGAGTAGCTTTTGCACTGCAAAAGCTACTCACATTTTTTCAGCAAAAAATTTCAGCATATTTGCGTATCACTTGATGTAAATTTTAACGAATCGTTAACTAACGACATCGTTAGCTTTGAACAACTGGGCCCAGATGTTTAAACCTCCCTCACGACACCGTCACAGCGTCCTTAAAATTTAATTAAATTTCCCTTAATAGAATCAGAAGCTTTAGATTAGAATGACAACAAGTTATCCTTTATGCACACAGACAGTGCGAAGACATATGAAGTTACATAGTACTCGAATGGACATCACGTTAAATCATCTATGCAAAATGTAGTTAAGTCATAGCTCTTGATAACCAGTTTTTAACAAAAAATATTAATAGTGTTTTGTTTTTCTATGGATACTCATTAGAAGCGTTGTGGAGAAAACAATAAAAATATTTATCTTGTTAACTCTCTTATCCAGAGCTATAAAAGTCATGCGTGACATTGTCACCATATGATATGAGAAATGAGAAAGAATTTGGTTAGGAATCACAGTAAGACAGATTTATGCAGTAAAAAGGTTGCTAAAAGTAACAAATTAACAAGCTGGTTTTAAATCGGCAAAATTTTGAAGATATCATTTATAGTGTAGACCCTTAATACTTGTGACTCGTGCTATCACATTATTTTATGTGGGAACCTAGGTGTACACATTACATAGATTTTTTAACGTAATGAAATATAACCAACGTTCTTTTAACATGTGTCGAACATTAAAGACGCATCACGAAAACACGCCTATATAATTTTGACCCCCTTTAAACCCCACTTTTATATAGTAAAACTGGGGTTTACAGGGGAAGACATTATTTGTCTTATTTCTGCTTAAAAGCATAGATTGTGGGTACTCGTTAGAACCGCCTTGCCAAGCAAAAATGTGAAAATATAAGATTTTCTTTTATCTGAATAATTTCCTTTTTTGGTTGTAAAATTTTCAAAATATTTGAATAGACGTGCTTTCGTAATGGGTTATGCTATTCAATGCATTCAGCTAAAAGTGTTTCTTGATGCATTCATGAGCAGCTTCAGAACTGTAACATAACTCGTGCTACAAACAAGTAAACCATTGCCCTTTTTTTTAGCAGGCAGTTTCCAAGAAGAAAGCGATTTATTGTTTCTGTCATTGACTTGAGCTATCTGATTTGGCAGATTTACAATGCAAGGCTGTCTGCCGTATTCCACTTTTAATTACTTGAAGTTACGCATACATGTACTGCATGGATGTGTTACTTTGCTGTGTATTGTACCAGGCAATGCTAACCACGCCCCATAATGGGGAATAGCGGTTTCCTCGACTTTTCTTCCAACAGAGTACTGCAGGAAACCCTGCGCATCTGCGCAGTCTGATCAGAGTTTTTGTTGTCCATACAAGGAAACTTTGCATCCTTGTCTTTCAACCATGCACACCGTGAAGATTCTAATCAGACTGCGCAAATGTGCAGGCTGATCTGAATCTTTGCTGATCTGAATCTTTGCTGGGCGCACATGCCTGAAGGTACGTCTTCTGACGTTGCAGCTCAGTAAAAAACATTTTTTTCTTTACCACACACTGCCTACCCCCGATGTAGGGATTTCAGAGGACTGGTGTTTACTGTTCCGCTTTCTTCTTTCACGCGGTGCGATGAGAACGTCTCCGTGACATGATTCGAACAACCTGAATGAAGCTCCGGACAAGATTGCACGCATATAGTACACAATGGTTCTGTACGAGTGCTGCGAAGGCATCGATCAAAATGTGCAAGTTCCTAATATGCCCATGTTTAGTTAAACATATTTTATTTCAGCACTTTCATCAAAACATACAACAAACGACGCACTTTATGGGATTGGAACGAAAACAATCTTCTGCTTGTTTGGTTCCTCTCCCTGCAAATGTTTTACGGACCGGCTCCTCAATTTCCTTGGAAATAGATTTTAACAAATTGAAATACCCCCACATACAGTTCGCCTCAATCATAAACATATGCTTTAAGGGATCCAATACATTTGGTAGAGTTAAGCCTCTCTTATAACGGAGACAACTTGTTTGCTTTCGTGCACACCAAGCTCATTGTAAAAGGAGGATACACAAAAAGGAAACAATTTGCTACCAAGGGGATAAACGTTTTACCTATTAAAATGGACCCCTATTTAGAAGGAGTAAAATCATTTTGACAAAGTTGCTTCCCCTGGAGTTGCATCAATTTCGCTTTTACCCTTAGAGCGCCAATCACAACAATTGTCTTCTGCTTTGTCATCTGTTTGTGATTTTAAGTCATTTTTGCAAACAGTGTGGACCCAGATCAGACTGCTTCTCTAGGAGCAGTCTGATCAGGATCCACACTGTTTGCCTTTATGCAAAAACAGGTTTGAAAAGTTTGCAAGAATATTCAGCAGACGACATAAACAGACGACATTTTCAGATGCAATTTTTCATGGCGTTTTAAGGGTTAAGAAAAGTCTTGCCGTGACGAGCGTCTAATTTAATCTGGAACAAATATGGAAGTAAAATCTTCATTGCGTGTTTGCTGCTTGAATCCAACTGCAAAACCAAATTGCCGAGAATTGATTTAATCCTCAAAATGGACTACAGGTCTGTAGGCATGAAATGTTACTTTAATAGACAGCTGATGTCTTGTCTCTTGGCGAATATATCTGAAACACAAGCTATTCGATGTCATATAAGTGCAGTAATATGTCATGAGTACGCATAATAGCGCCAGCGCATGAAAAAACCTACAATAAGACTTGTGCGACCAGCGAGAAAGATCAGCCTGCGCATCCGCGTAGTATGATCAGAGTCTTCGCTGAACGCATTTGCCTTTTACAGCCTCCAGGCTATCCAAAAAGGGATACTTTACCTTGCCATACTGGGTAGATAAACAGGCTGATCTGAGTCTTTGCTGGTAACATACGTCTTATTGTAGGATTTTTCGTGCGCTGGATCAGAGTAGGCAGCATTTTTCGTACAGTTTCTGAGGTAATTTAGTGCATTATTGACCATCCACAGATAATGGTGCCATCACCTTCAATCACTTTCAAGTGAAAGTTTTGTTTGAGTATTACAGGGGACTCGTTTGCTCCACTATTTATTTTATTTATCATTCATTATGTGATTACCATGTATCATATTATTAGCAGCTGTGCATTTTATATAAATTTACACACTGCAGAAATTCAATTCTACAAACGTTTTCTAAACCAACTTTCGCGAATAATGCATTAGTCATTTGTAAGCATGACCCGCCCCCACATCATAGGGAAATACTGACCTGGGTCGACTGTTGGTACCTGCTAGACGCCCTGTACTACGAGAACAAACTGATTATAAAATCCCCGCTCTTTCTTCAAGCCCATAAAATTCTGAGCAGGTGCTATATTCTCCGCTAGTTTTGCGGTGAAGTCATGGTTCCAGTATTAACCCTTAAAACTCCAAGAAAACCTGCATCTGAAAATTTCGTTTGTTTATGTCGTCTGCTGAATATTCTTGCAAACTTTTCAAACTTACTTTTGCATACCCGCAAACAGTGTGGACCCTGATTAGACTGCTCCTTGGGAGCAGTCTGATCTGGGTCCACACTATTTGCAAAAATGACTTTTAAAATCACAAGCAGATGACAAAGCAGACGACAATTGTTGTGATTGGCAGTTTAAGGGTTAACCTGGCACTGAGGGTCTAATGCAAAAGTAAAGGCTCCATCTTCCCTAATCCGATCATCTTGCTCCGATGATAGTAGGGAAGGGCAGTAGTTACAAATGGCAGGAGCATCATTAGCACTGCATTCATAAATACCAACCTTAATAAATATATGCAATCCCCGTAAACATTCTACATAAATCTATAGCGGGCTGTTATCGGCCCGTCAGGGTAGATGACGGGCCGATAACGGCCCGCTGTAGATTTATAAAGAATGCTAGCTGGGATCTTTCATCCACCAGTTTGTATTATTATTCTTAGTAGTAGTAGTAGTAGTGGTAGTAATATTTGTTGTTGTAATAGTACATGTATAGACAAAATATTAGAGAGTACTGGTTTTCAATAGTACATGTTCAATGTTAAGATGTAGGGGTTTGAAAAACGAATTACCATCAAAAAATAAATTTTAGCAGATTATAATCAATAAAACAATAAATGGAATAGATTGCAATGGTTAGTATTCATGGAAATGAGTGTTGGGGTACCTACAAACATATTCAGATAAAAGTCTAAAAGACTAAGACTAAGATTTTTATCTCGTTTTCTGTACTCTGGCGAGTAATGTCCAAAACTGCCGGAAACGTCCGATGTCAGGTTTAGAAAGGTTTTTGTCGCATTAGAGAAACAGTTGAGAATAAATTGCGTCAGACAGTCACGTGGTTGTGAAGTAAGTCTTAAACCTGTATAACTCCGAAATAGATTGTCCACAAATACGATTATTTGTGCTCAAAGTGGCAAAAAGGCTCTCACTGTATCAACTGGTAACGAAATTCCAGCTCGGTCTGTATTTACTGCCATGCTACCAGTATTCGCTTACCGAACATAGAACATATTGACGGCTAGAGAACATCTGACCAGACTGCTTGCACAAGAAGGCTGCTTGGCATACGACATTTACATATATCAAAGAGACCCTTTTATCTTACTGCATATACCTTGAATTGCATGAAACAATAAACAAACTCCTGTCGCATATGTTTGTTTTTTCTGTAAATGGGACTTATTTCCACACAGGCGGACTAAGGCCTTCTATGGTCATCAAGAAATTATAGCGCATCCAATCACTCTATAAGCAGGACCTAACGAAAAACGCGGACCCACGGGCTAATCTGAATTGTTTCTTTAATCGTATCCGTGAACAGGAATGGGCACATTTTCAGGGAAAGCACCTCTTACCAATGGTTAAACCACGTCTGAAAAAAATAAAAAAATTTGGTACCTCCCCGGGAGCAAAATCTTTCCTTTTAGAGTAGACTCCTCTTTAAAAAGGATTTGATGGGCAGGAAAAGCAAAATAGGAATTCGAAAAAGTTGGCTCCTTTATACACTGATGGAAATACTCACGTTGTGTATCTTAAAACTATTAGGTGGGTATTTCAGATCAACTGTTATGCGTAGCGATGTTTAGTGTCGAAGGTTTTATCGAGACTTTTAATATGGGTGATTTAATAGATGATGTTTTACTAATGTTCATTCGTTGTTGGTGGTCCCTGTGTTTCACTGTTTACAGGGCTTTGTAGCTACTCGGTGCTGTTTTTGTTCAAGTTTGATGCTGTTTATTAGATTGTTGTTATTTTTGGTAGATTCTGTCTAGCGTAGTAATCAGTTGTTTAGGGAAAAGGGAGCTGGCTGCTTTGACGTGCTAGCTCATGTAAACACGCATATTCAAATATACTGAAAATTTTATCACCAAAAAATGAGAATTTTCAGATAAAAAATTCTGATATTTTTATTTCTGCTCAAAACATAGATTATGGGTACTCGTTAGAACTGCCTCAACGAAGTTGTTCTAACGAATCCCCACAATCTATGTTTTTGAGCAGAAATAAGAAAAATAATGTATACCCCTGTAAACCCAAGTTTTACTATATAAAAGTGGGGTTTAAGGGGGTCAAAATTGTATATGCATGTTATCGTGATGTCTGTCGATGTTTCTTTGCCCATCATCCTGTGTCTTTGGTAGGCTATATGATTGTAGCACTTTCTGGACATCTTATTTACGTTTTTCAGTTGGGTGTCTCTAAAGCCTAGCCCCAATTGCCTAGCCCAAGTTTGTACCCCTTAATGGGATATTCGAATAAGAGCAATGCCTGGTATCAAATTAAAAATTCCGATCGTAACAACAGCTTACAGAAATGGGTTTAACTCTCATACAATACAGACCCTATAGTTAGAAGATATCCTTACGGATATGATCCCAGTTGTATCTGTGCTTGGTTAGTAGGAATATGCGGTCTTGACAAAAACTTCAGCAACTGATGTTTTAACGGGGACTCATCTGCTCTAAGTCTTTACCCCACCCAATTAATACCAATAGAACAGAATACTAGATTTCATCCTGTTTATTACCACCGTCCAAATGCTTACACGGTTTAAAGTACTTCTTCCTAAAATATTGTTGCAATTTATAAAGGCATTGTGGAGCCGCTTAGTGTTAACCCTAAGCCTTTAGTGTAACCCGGTATCAATATGCGTTTCAGCTGCAACGCTTACTGATCACCTTGCTGTGGTTACACTAAGCGTCGATCATATCGATCAAATAACGACTGTTACTATAAAACTTGTGTAGACAATCACTTTAGCTATACTGGAATGATTTGCTTCTCAGCTTTGATTTATGATTTAGTATTTCTTGAGGGTAAAAATGGGCCTTCGTATGGCAAGCCAAATGCACAATTAGTCTGCAAACCTATATTTAAAAGCAGGAGTGAAGATTTGAAACCTAGGTGGTTCGAAGTTCAAACCTGTGTTTGAATACTCATTGTGCATTTCGCTTGCCGCAGTTGCGCCTGCAAGCAACAAAGGTATTACTGACAATCAATCAGCAGAGAGCATTTATACCCGAAAAAATGCACTGTCATCAATGTGCAAAAGAATGCCTATGGTTTTTATAGGAACAAATTCCAATATACGGGAACTTAAAAAACATAAAGCGAACAAGTGAAACAATGGAGACCGAAACTGGCAAAGTTGAACACTTTGCGTTGGTATTGTACAATGTATTGGCAACATGAACACTTTTGTTGACACAAAGCGTTGCAGTTGCGACCACTAGTGTTCACGGGTAACAGTAAACGTTACAGCAGCAACGCTAAGTGTTAACAGTTAACACTACGCATTGCTTTTGCAACGCTTAGTGTTAACGGGTTACCCTTAGTATAGGATTAACACTCAGCGGCGTTACAAGACATGCATACAGAAGCTGTTTCTCCTTGTCTTTCTAAAATAATACACATAATGATAAGAAGGGTTAAGAGTGAATAGCACTACGTTTTCCCAGAATAAACAGTGAAACGCGGTTATGCGGAGTAGTGCATAACTAGGAAATTAGGATATTTTTCGTAGTTTTAAAATCTGATGTTAATTTCTACCAACACTTTGTACTTCATAAATCGATTTTAGTTTACTTACTTACTTATCAACTTTTCATCACTTTGTTTTAATTGTCATAAATTGCATGGGTAGGTAATGGGACTGTAAAGTTAAACCATCCAAAACAAAGAGCAGGATTAAGAAAAACGCATTTCACACAGGCGCGTTAATGTATTGATTATGATGGCAAAAATACTGTTCCATATTTTTGTAAAGTCTCATAACATGAGTTTATTACTTTTTATACAAAATACTTTCAGTTCATAGCGGTACATTGATGCAGCTTTAGGCAACTTGGGTACCCACAATTTATGCTGATTTTTCTTTTCTTTAGAACGCATCATATTATTAAGTAACACGACTTGTGTAGCACACTAAAATGGTTGTTGATGAACAATCACCTGATCAGTACTCCGATGTTATGAACGATGCCAACAACCGCGAACACAATAAAAGAAGGCAATTAAGCAAGGTCGATGTACTGTTTGCACATTGATCTACACACATGAGACTATATTATTTTGCTTAATTATTCTGACTTAGATTTTCTTTGCAAAAATGACTGTGACAAGACAAGATAATGAAGATGGGTCTTTAAATGGTTTCTTCGGCTTTCAGCAGCCAGCCAAATGACTATCTAGTTCCTGTATTAGTACGCTTTCTTGTATTGTTTTGTTTTTACTTCTTCTATTGTTTCATTTATATGCTTTTTCTGTCAACATTACCCCATTAATGTCCTTTAGATTCTTCTTCACTCTTTTCACATTTTATGTTTAAGTTTACGGACAGTCCATGCTTGTTTAAGTTTTAATGCAGAGAGACTGATCAGAGACCATGTTATGCAGTGTCTGATATGTATCTACACTGTTTGCATATATCCTTTTGGAAGTAATGGGTTAATGTATTTATTTGGTTGGGTCAGAGTACATGATGAAAACATAAGGTAGGCAGTGTTGATCCGAAAATGTACCTGAATGGTGTAGACAGAATGGCATCTTATAGAACTTGATCTGACTGCTCCAGAGGGTCCATGATCTTGGTGTATATTATTTACTCAGACAAGGATACTGCTGTATTATAATTTTGGTGTAGTGGTAGGGTTGGGGAACAGTGAATGACATGAGAAAGAAAAAAGTTGATAAAGCTGGTTTGATAAAAAAAGTAAGTTGGTAATAGCACTGTTCGGGCTAAAGCGGTTGTTCTAGATTTTATGGTTAAGTTTTCCTAGAAGAGAAAACAATCTGGACACCCATGGTTTATACGTTGTTATAACACAATTACTTTTGTTAAATGTATATTTTAAAATTCGGCAAGCATTTCACCAGCAAACATATGTCGTTTCTAATGTAAATATGAAGTATACTAAATTATTTGGTACCGAACTGTCTAGCCGTGTGGTTGAGTCTACTGATATGGTACAGTGTTATTTCGTAAGCAAGTTGAAAATATATCACATTATATTATTTATTCCCAGTTGCACTAGAATTATTTTGATTATTATGTACAATATTAAAATAATTCATAAATGCAAACTACCAAATATTGATTAGAAAAGAAAACGTATTTATCGCACGGCAGTTTATACCCGTAAACCGCAATTTTCCCTAAATACAGCACCCTTTTCTCATTGGTTGCAACATACGTAGATAGATCTACAAAATTATAATATTTATTTATGAGTGACAACATGAAAACATACATGAAAACATTCACCATATGATAGAATACATCGTAACACTCAGAGCGTGATTCGGTTCTAACACATATCCCAAACATACGTTTCTCAGAGTATTAAATACAATTTTCACGCATAGTTTCTCATTAATTGTCACCTCTTGAGCGAAAGTTTCCTGCCAAACAAATTACCTATATAATGATTTTGTTGTTGTATCGAGTGTCGGTATCAGCAGAGTTGACTGTATTTTTAATTGTTCATATGCCACTGCTCTTCACTTTTCATTACCAACAAAAATAGTATTGCTATCTTCGCCGAATATTTTTTTTTAAATATATTTCTTGTTATCTGCTGTGAAGTGTGTAACAGGTAATATAATATACATGTATAATGCCAGCGCTAGGTTTTTCTGAAGACATGAAAAGTGCATGTTTTCATTAATTTATAGATACTATCGGATAATGATAGTCTGACTTGAAACGTCGGAAAGCTTAAAACAGAAATTGAACTAATTATCAGTGAGAAAAACTATAATGAAGACAATGTCAGCCAGTGTACAATGTCTTTGGTTATCTAATTTTATGATATGCATGCACAGTTCTGTATTAACCCTTAGTATTAGGACAGATAAGTTTACGTAAGCAGTGTAGACTAAGATCAGATGCGGCACCATGCGGCCACACCTGATCTTGGGCCACACCTCTTGTTACTCATCCAGCAGTTTTAGACATGGCAACACGTAATAAAAATAATCATGTTTAAATGTTAGGACTTAAGGTGTCCGAATACTTAAGGAAAATACGGTAATTTTCCATTATAAACGTTTTTACAGACACTTTATTTCACTTCAAATGAACTGCATTAATGGTCAATGTGTAAAGAAATTCTATCTACTATACCGTATTTACCATACATATAAGGTCACTTTAACGCCGTAACTCCTAATCATGTTTATTCTAAATCTCGAACAAAGTAAATAAATGAATTCACAAACTGATAAAATCAGATCAACATCAAGCCATCAAAGGGAAAGGCAGACAAATACAAATAAGCAGCCACAAAATGAACAGATGGCAAGCAGAGCTTGAAACTCTTTCCCAAAACGTTGGCAACTCTGATACCCAAACTTAACTGAATATACCTTAAACTTATATAATTGTTAAAAGAAGACCGTACGAAAGTTAAATGCTACATGATAACAAACACAAAGTACCACAATGACACGCCTTGGAACGGTCTGTAATGGGGGCTTCAGCTAGCTTTACGGGATCCTAACCGTCGCCTGCTTTTTCCATTGTGTCTGTTTGGTCCGTGTTAAGGTCTTTTAACTCATCCATGAATCATTACGAGCAACAAATAAATCACAGATACAGCCTATGATGAACCAAACGAGCAGGACTTAACAGCAACAAACCCTACTGGGATACAGTAGCAAAAGAAAACCATCTTTTAAATTGTGAATCAGACATAAAAAGTTCCGGCCCGGACCATCTAATGAATATTTTGTTAAGCCGGGGCCATCATAGAGTCTGAACCCCGACCCACCGGCGTGCAGTTAAAGAGGTTAGTAAAGTGGTCAACCGTGATTGGATTAAGCGCAAAGTTAGCAGACTATTTAATGACGTCAATGTTATACCCCTTACGTTTATAACATGTGACAATTTTATTAAAATGATCAGAAAATTCAGGTTTTCCTACAATTTTTCTAAACTAATACACTGTCATCATAAAATTCAGGCTCCGATGGGCCTTGTGTGTTTAGTCCGGTATCGTATTTTTTTATCGTATTGAATGGCCAATTATTAATATCGACGATATAACTTAGAAATCCATTTTACTACCTGGCGATGTGTCTAATACTTAAAAAAATATCTAATACTTAAAAAATAAGTATCTAATTAAATATCAAAAGATGGAGGCGCGAACGCTTACAATTACAAAAACAACAACAACAACAACAACAACACACACACACACAAACAAGAAAACAAAACAAAATACACACACACACACACACACACACACACACACACACACACACACACACACACACAAAATAACGTAGTGGCTGCTCAGAAATTTGCTGCTGCCAGACGTTTAGAAGTGGTAGATTATTGCATGAATGGCTGCTACCAGACGTCTGGTGTAATGGTTGCATAGTCGTATAGCAGTTTTATACTGGTGTATTAAAACAATTAGCAGACATGAATGAAAGAGGATGCGATGGAATGGAGACAGCGAAAAATATGAATTAAAAAAATATTTACAAAACATATTTGCTATTCGATTGAACTACTGCTTTTTCCTTAAAATCGTCTTATATGAAAATCTATAAAGAAGAAAAGACAAAAAAATTCTTATTTTGCTAATTATGTCATTACCTAAAAAAATGTAAGAGAAAAGTCCAGGGAGTACCACAATCACAAACCGCAGCCCTTCCCAGACCCAAGAGGAAGAGGAAACAGACAAAACCAAACAAGCGCAAATCGAACAAACATACGAAAAGCACTAAAATTAGCTCTCTCTTCCCCAAGCGAGGTAATCGCAATGCTAAAAGGACTGGAAAACACAAGAACAAAATAACACAAGGTAAGATATAAAACAAATCGCCTGGTAGAATAAACCACAAAACAACAAAGAGTAAGACTAACACCTCTCTCTTTTTCTCTCTCTCTTTTCACGTGAGTACCATAATTCTAAAAGTTGTACAACGAGATCAAACAACTTAATATTTTGTCCTTAAGAAGCACTGTTCAGTAAATGACTATCCAATTCAACCTATGACGAATTTAGGACTGATTTTGATATCTGGTTAAAAAATAACAAACATCAAATAAGAACGCATGGAAGTTATCAAATGTTAGGGGTATCTCGGTTTTCTCGAAAGACAAATAAGATTCGTTTGCAAGCATGGGGTAAACCAAGAATGCGACAAACGGCCAGTGCAGGCTTATATGTCCTGAGAATGCCCAGTTGTTGTGCATTTGAAGTATGACTTAAGATCTCAGACGTACTTAATAATGAAACTTTTGGATGACTAAATCACACAACTTCAAGGGGTAATTCAGACATTATATAGCAAACAGAAAATTAGATGAGGGACAAAGAATGATGTTAAATCACTCTTAGATTTACAAGTAGAAAGTAAACTCATATGCGAGAATAAAACAACGGAAAAGTAGTTCAGTCAAAAGACATATTAAACATAAGTCAGTCACTTGTCCGAGAACGAAATGGGGGCTCACAAAGGGCCAGTTACTTGCTGTTGAACTGAATGAATTGACAAACAAGAAAAAGACAATGATTTTATTGAGCTTAATGGTAATTATGTAAATTTTGAATCGGTATATAATAAAACCATGGACATGAAAAAGTACTTTAGAAAATATCCTGATTTTTTTCGATGACTATAACGTATAATGTTAATTTAGAAGGGTATCCGCTGTTTCCAATTTTGGCTGAAGATGGGGCGGGAGGAGTAAACTGGTCGCGTACTGCTGGATTAGGTCTGAAACGAAGAAAAACATTTAAAAAGTTTTGGAAAAAAAATGTAAATACAATGATATAACTGGTGTAAAAAGGTAATCGTTAACAAAGACCTAAATAAAATGAATGCAATTGAAGGAACACATTATGAAGGAAAAAGTGATACTTTGTAAATTCCACATCATGAAGTATTTTAATAAGGTCAGTGACCTTGACATTAAAAATGATAACAAGAAGTTTTAGAGATTCTGCTGCAGAAACTCATTGACTCGAAAGATCAAAATACGAACAATGAAATTCAGAATGCACTTCAGCAGAATGATCCATCGTTTGTCCGACACCTCGGGATATTGTGGATAATTTATTTTAGGACACATCTTCAAACACACGGAAATAACACCAACAATAAAATAGAAAGTCGTAATCAAAAGCTTAAAAGTCATCTCTCAAAACACTTTCGTCTTCTGGAGTCTGTGAAAAATTTGGCTTTGTTTATTGGCAATATGCTAGTACACAAAATAAAGTAACTTAAAAAAAAAAAAAAAAAAAAAAAAAAAAAAAAAAAAAAAAACGATCACAGGAATATGACAAACCACTTGTGCAATTATCACTTCTATGTAATGCAAATGCTTTTGTCATTGTAACCAACGAACAGAGGGCATTTAAAACAGCCAAACTCGAGAATACGACAGTTTTGCAATTAAAGGTAAAACAACTTGCACACTGTTTCAAAAACGGAAAACAGCTGTAACTGTTCTTTTTTTTTTTACATTTCGGCTTATCCTGCCGCCACATATTTTACTACATGTATAAGCAAGAATGTGAGGTTTATGAAGAAAATCTAATACCCAATAGATTGCGGGAAGAATTCGAGCGTGTGAATTAAGACCAAGACGCTCATGTAGTCCTACCATTCACTGAAGTCAATAGATGCCAAAAACCAAAGAGTAACCCCAAAACAACCATTTAAATATTAACAAGGCGAAGGACGTTTGCCTAGACCTGGTAATTTTCTATCTACATGCGGAAAGAGAGAAAGAGCTCACAGAAAAGCTGGTCGTTTTGATGAAACTTATATCAGATGTCGGTGTTCTCAGGAAATTACTAAACCTTAGCTTCCAACAATGAAACGATCCCAATAACATCAACCGAAGAATTAACAAAAATTGATACTGGAAAAGACATCAATTTTGACAAACCCGATACAATCTTTTTCAGATTCCCTTATTATAATGGACAATAAAGAAGGTGTAGCTGCTTCTCTAACAAGTGATAAACTTGACGATGATGAAATGCCAGATAATTTACCAGACAACAATACGAAAAATTGTAACACTTTGATATAATAGAACGTCAATATCGGAAAGGTAAAAGCATGAAGGGGCAGACCATATAAAACAAGAACAAGAAGTCATTGACCTAGAAAACATTAAAACTGCAAGAATCTCTAGCAGCAGTTTAAACAGCGACGCACAAAGTCTGTGGCTCAACTCACTGATGTTTACACTGGATACCAAGGACAAAGATGACATTGAAGGACAAAAAATCAGAAATTCAGCAACTTTCCATTCAAAATAAATATATACTGGAAAGAGAAGACAATAATCAGAATATGAGAGAAAATATATTGCCTTTGCCGCGGTCCCAATCAAAGGTACACTGCACAGGATGCGAAACCTGCTTCTATCTTGGCTGCTTGGATGCACACACATTGAAGCAGATCAGGCTTTCTCTTACATTTGTAAGTTAAGTTAGCTGAATAATGACTGAAAGGTAAACGTTTATGCATGCATCATGTTACAAGTCCCTGTAATCAATACCCTTGTAAACCCCTTTTTATATAGCGAAAAGTGGAGTTTACAAGGGTATAAATTTGTTTCTTTATATTTTGTTTAAAACACATAGATTGAGATTACTAGTAAGAACCGCCTCGTTAAGGCAGTTTCTAAGAGGATTAGTCATTGCTAAAGCAGAAGCAAGAAAAATATTGCAATTTCATCAGAAAATGCCTTTTTAGAGCCATGTATTTTGCCATATGGATATATTGCGCTAATAACTACCGATTTCATTGTATGTAACTTGTTTTGTTTGTATGTTTGTTCTATAAAATCTAGCAGTTGTTTGTGATAATTTATTTACCCCTGTTTCAAATATAGATTGTGGGTTTTTGTTACGATAGATTGTGGGTACTCTGTAAGAATCGCTTTGTTAAGTTGGTCATGATTAATATCCACATTCTGTAATATGCAATTCTTAATTACTTGTTATCACGACGATGATGATCCTTCCGAAACACTAACGTTTCGTGAATTTGAGATATGCAATTAGCGGATCATTTCTTTCTTATGTCTTGCCTGCCATTTAAACAGGTCAAGCATTAAAGTGTACATATCTGTTTGATATTTATTCGTTCTTCATCCTTCCAAAGCAGTTCCATCCCTTATTAAAAATACATAAAACTTCGAAGTCGAGAGTCTTGAGTATGGTCCAAATAATGTCCTAGCCATTGGAGTTTGACTATGTTTAAGAAATGAACCTCCAATGACTTGATATAGCCATATCTTATTGCATATATAGACGTCGTCTTGCTTCTGACTCAAATACATATTCCACCTATCGTAAACACACTACAAACTGCGACTGAATAATTCGAAGATCAGGGGTTAACCTTCATCTTCCGACTCCACGCATAAAATCAAACTATAGAAAAGCATCGGGCAGTAGTAAATTTAACGAGTATTTGCTACTATCAAACCTTTAGTAGCAGCAATTTTAACGAACATTTGCTACTACCAGACGTCTGGCACTAGCGTCTTACAAAACAAATGTGGCTTTCGTGTTTCTCAACCGATTTTGATCCACTTGATACGCTTATTTTCAAAAGATAAACATTTTCAGACATAAAAAACAATTTAGTGAGCCTTTCCCTAAAAAACTAAAACAATGACTTTCATTTATTTATTGCGCATGCGTAACTTTTTTACATAAGTAAAACAACATGTATGTGTATCGAAAACGAAAAATATCAGTTGTTTCATTTTAGTTATTCTTTTACTTTTCTCCACACATGACCCTACACTCCACGCCTATGACCCTATACGTGTTTTCACTAAAGTTTTAGTAGCATATACACAGTATATATAAATAAGATATTGGGTCAAGGGAGAAATCAGGGCACCCAAGTCGATAAAGTCTGAACAATGTAGTGATTTCAAAATGCTTACACAGGTTAAAGTGCACGTACGAGAGTACATGTAACAATAAAATATACTGTGCTTACTCACTGTACCAACATGGTCATTCGACCATTAACTTGGGATTGTGGCACTCCCTGGACTTTTCTCTTACCTTTTTTGGGATACCTGAATGGTTCCGGCAGGTATATGTCCAAGTAGTGTTCACTGTACAATGCTAAAATTTCTTCGGAAAGGTCGTTCAGATTTTTCACACAATTAAGGAACTAACTATATAACCATTCTGATCGGGAACAAAAATATATACACAAAAATAGGGCGAAACACTAATTTGGTTTAGTTGTAGATGGAGGATTGCAGAAACAGTGCGTAATTTTTCGTATAAAATGAATGGCTGCTTAACTAACCAAGCTGACTAGTGTACTCCAAGCACAGAAAAAGTAGACGAATAATTGATGTTACTGAGGAAAGTTCACAATCTCGAAACGCATTCTTTCACTAGTTGAATTTCTGTCATTTTTACAACAGAGATAACTTTTTGCTTTACTGCACACTAAATCCCTTCTAAAAAAGGAGTCTACTCTATTCTTTCCTTTTAGAGCAGACCCCTTCAGATATGGAGCAAAACCAATCTGACAGAGTTGTCTTCCTTTAATATATATCAATGCCCCTTATGTAGAAGCTAGAAACGTAGATACATAAGTACCAAGCACAACCAATACAGAAATACTGGCCAACGAAGGGTATATAACAAAACAACAACAGAACAATAAGGTTGTCCAAGCTTGTGCCAACGTCAGTCATGCCAGCTAAAGAGAAACAATACGGATGACACTTATGAGCCGTCTCATTAGGATCTACGTTGTTTGACATTTAGTCTTTGAATACTGGCTATAAACATTTTTCTAGGAGATAGTTTGTTTAAATGCTGTATGTTTTTATGTTGTGTAGATCTTAGTGTATATTTTGAATAAGACATCTTGCTAGAGGTTTTAAAATAGCTGTTGCGCAGGTTTTGTGAAATATAAACGCTACTGAAAGTTAAAAAAAAAACAACAACAAAGATTGGACAAGACGATCCTACTATTTAACTGCAAACTACAAATGACATGAAGTTGTTAAAGGAAAAGATAACATCTTACACTGATTTTAAGCTATGAATTAAGTTAATTCACACGATGACCCAGGTTTAATTAACACAAACGTTAGATTAACTAGACAAATGTGAAACACATTAGCAAACTCAGTATCTACCATGATATTCCTAGGCATTGGGACAGATAGACTTTTGTAAATAGTGTAGACCAGATCAGGCGCCGCAGAACGTGGCGTTTGATCTAGGACTTTACTGTTTGCCATACATACAGCACTATTTAGAGACATCGACAGATAGCAGAATGGACTATTTCAAACTTAAAGACAAGTATGGTTAGCAGATAAGGTGTGACAGTGCTTAGGGTATTTACGGTACCCGCATTTGTCTGCTGGTTTATCGCTTTAACCATTACCGTGCTAATTCACCAAATTAAACTGGTGATGTTTTGTCTTATTTTTCCCAGAACATAGGGTTTGACATTAAATGCAAATTGTCTCCTGAGCAAACAATTTGCATTAAATATCAAACTATATTTTCTTTAAAACAAGATAAGAAGACATATTACAAATGTCGTCAGCTGTACCCACCATGCTCGGCGTTAATCAAAAAAGTCATCCGAATTTATGTGTTTGTGTCGTGCTAGGAAATTTATCAATGCGTCATAAAATCATATCATTCCTAGACATATCTTTAGCCATACGGCATTATACTGCCTTTGATATTGTCAACAATCATAAGGAATACAATTCGTGAACCTTGCTTTAGTTAAAGTACGCATATCCGTCCGTTCCGATCGACATCACTCAAACTCAAAGTTTGTTTCTGCAACTTTACATGCATTGTTGAAGAAATTTTTACATTTCCAGGTTTTTCATGTATTTACTCTCCCAGTTATATGAGAACTGAGTCGCGTAATGTGCAAAACGCCGTTACAGCATATGCAAACAGCAATGGTTCAGGCGAGAACCTGTGATGTTCGCTCATGTAAGCTGTTGGCCAGTGGTAAAATACAACCAAAGAACTGAACACGTGGCGTTGCTAAAGAGCCGGGCATGCGCACTCAGAGATTGATTCGACGAAAACATTTAAGAGTCTTTTTTTTTTCTCGTCTTTAAATAGGTAATGCTTCGAACTATTCGAAATGGGTACTCACGGTCGTGGTGTGCGAAACTTGTATATAACCAATAAACATTCATTTTCTGTATGTTGCACGATAGGGACTGGAGAGAGGAACAGGTGGTAAACGTTGCTTTCAACAATTTGGCAGTCATCTTACGTTGTGCATCAAACGAAAGTGATGGTTACGGGCAAGATCTTTGTAGAATGCAATTTATGTGCAATATACATGAAACAATTGTGTTCCATCGCTGTCCTTTTTGTCCGTGACTTGAGTTTCAGCCGATTTAAACGAAATTGATATGGTGTGAAGTGGATGAAAAGACACAAATTGACTTCGAAAACGACATTTGTGAGTCAATTCTGACCTGAGTTATGATTTCTGGTTTGTTTTCTTTGTTGCTCATAACTGACTTGTCCTTCAAAAGATTTACCTGAAATTAATATGTTGTATTTCAGTCGACATAAATAAATGGTTACTTTACAAATGACGCTTACATGTACGTCGATACTGACCTTAGTTGTAAACCCCACTGTGTTCAAATTTTATTATTCTGTCAATAACCTGTGTTTCTTTTAGCCAATTCAAAACAATAAATGTGTCGAGTAAAGGGATATAAAATTCTGATTCACTTCAAAACGACACTAAAACATGTAGACTGGGCTGTCGTCACTGTTCTATTAAATTTATGTTCATAACTTTAAGTTCTATGAGTGAATTCATAAAACCCTAGCCATCAGAAGAGATGACAGATCGCCCGACCGAAAGTCAATATGACCTCCAGAAGATTGTACACACATTGATGGATGAGTTAGAAGACCCCCACGCGGACCGAACAAATATATGTTTTTATCACGATGGCGGCTGCGGGCGAGGTTGGGATCCCGTAAAGCTACCTAAAATTAATCCCCCAGTAACTCATTATTGACCATTCCAAGGCAGTACTTTTACTACGGTACTTTTTGCTAAATATTCTGTTGTGTTTCACTTATGAAAGTTTTTTTCTTTTAAAAGTTATGCAAGTTAAGGTTTGCCACGTTTTTGAGAAAGGATTGCCAACTCTTGACACCTGTTCCATTTGTATTTGTCTGTCCTTTCCTTGATGTTGAGAATTTAATGTGAATCTAACTGTATTAGACCCTGAGTTCACGTATTTACTATATGTACACAGAAATTTTACTATGAATAAAACGCACCCTCTAATCCTCAAGTATATTCTGTATAGTATTAGCAAGACATCTGCAAGGATATATATATATATATATATATATATATATATATATATATATATATATATATATATATATATATATATATATCTTGAAGTGTGCATGTTATAGCGTTCACAAGGTTTATATTACCAAATACTGTCAGGTGAGGTAAGTAAAATCTGCATCGTCCAGAGTTATAGTTCTTGTGCGCAGCATATCTTCTCAAATCTATGTAAAATTCTATCAAATATCATCAAATAACTCCAAGAGTGTTGGATAAGGTGTCTGTTGCCAAAATTGTCAGGGGAGTTAACTGAACATTCAGTGTTGCACTGTTTGCGACTTACCTTCCCAACATTTTTACATTCCTACCAAGTATTATTATTAATATATCTCGAAGGGTGTTGGAGTTTCGGCGATCACAATGTTTCTATTACCAAATACTGTCAGGGAAGATAACTAGAAACTGCAGCACCCAGATTTGTGTTTGTTGTACGCAACATACCTTCTCAACCTCGTGTACTATCCTAGAAGTATCATCAATATATAAGAAATAATGTCGTAGTCATCACGATCACAACCTTTCTATTACCAAATACTATCAGGAGAGATAACTAAAACCACGGCAGCTAGAGTTGCGGGGTTCTTGTACGCGACACGCCTTCTAAACTTCGTGAACATTTCTACTAATTCATCAATATCTGAAAGACTGTTTGGAATTATCATGATCAGAAGTTTTCTATTACTAAATACAGTCAGGGGAGATAACTAAAAAGCGTGCAATTAGAGTTGTGGTTCTTGTACGTGAAGTTTTTCTTAATCTCTTGTACAATCCTACCAAATATCATCAATATATCTAAAACAGTGGTTGGGTTATCATGGTCACAAGTTTCTACTACCAACTCTAGTCAGACGAGATAACTAATTAGCCATGGCACTTAGATTTGTGGTTATTGTACTTGACACGCCTGAATAACCTCCTGTACAATCCGTCCAAGTATCATAAATTTATCTGAAAGGGTGTAGGAGAGCATAATCACAAGGTTTCTATAATCACGCATTGTCATGGGAAATAGTAAAACCTGTCGCATTGAGTTTTGGTTTTTGTATGAGACTCACCTTCTTAACCTCACGTATAATCCTACCAAGTATCATCCATATACCGAAAATAATGTTGAAGTCATCACCATCACAAGTTTTTTTTTGTATTACCATATACTGTCAGAGAAGATAATTAAAAAAATCGTGGCATCTGGAGTTGTGGTTTTCCTAGGAAAAAAATGCCTTGTTAACCTTGTGTACATTTCTACCAAGTATCAACAATGTATCCCAAACGGAGTTATGAAGCGCACTATAAAACATGCCTTAAAACTCTATGTTGGATAGAATTTCAAAGGCAGAAATGTGAAGAAGCGAGAGTCTTGCACTCGACTTGCCTCCTGGCTCTGATCCACAATTCTACCATATACATTGTATTCTAAAGCGTATAGGAGGTATGGAGCGCACAAGCAGTACACACATAAACTCAGGGAAGATAACTACAAAGTGAAGAAAGTGAGAGCTGTCATTCTTGCACATGTTGCGCCTAGAGAGCATGACCAACATCTCTACCAAATATTATTAAAATATCTCAAAGATTACGTGAGAATTTGGCCTGACGATCTCTTACCTGCTGATGAAAGTCTCAAATCAAAGCTGAAGAAAATTGGTGAATTTTTGTAAAATACTTTATCTCTAAACATACATCTGTAGAAAGCTTATGATGAGCTGTTATCTGACACAATCCAACGTTTCAGAAACTTTGAAGTTTTTTTTGATAACACTGATGAAAACGCTTTCGACAATCTAGCTATATATGATGAGGGAAATACACTTTTAAATAAGAATTGATAAAAAAATAATGGACACAAAAAGTTCACAGGAGAATGCAGTGAACAGATGTTATGACATTCACAAACAAATGCAGTGAACGGATGTAATGACAATCACAGACAAATGCAGTAAAAAGGGTGTAATGGCATTCACAGACAAATGCTGTGAACGGATATAATGGCGTTCACAGACGAATTGCAAACAAGTTAAATCTGCAGATAGCTACCACTGGACTTTTACAGAGTACAATGAATATAGAGCGCAGATTCTGACACATAATATGATGATAAAGAAAATTTATATGACAGTGATGAGACTAGTCACTGTGAACAGTGATAACTCTTCTGTGTCTGAAAAAGTTCACAGACAAATGCAGTGAATTGATATAATGGCATTCACAGACGAACGCAGTAAACGGATGTAATTGCATTCACATATGAATGCAGTGAACGGATGTTATTACCTTCACAGACAAATGCAGTAAACGGATGTAATGAAATTCACAGACAATGCAATGAACGATGGTAATGTCATTCACAGAGGATTGAAGTTGATGGATGTAAAGGCATCCACTGAGGAATGAATAAAACGGATGTAATGACATTCACATACGAAAGAAGTGAAAGGAGTTAAATGTGCAGATTGTAAACACTGGACTATTACAGAATATGGAAAATTCGGATTGCTGATTCTGATAATGACGAGATTAGACATTATTCTGTGACTAGTGATGACTTCTTTGGCTGACAATGAACTTAATTTACCATTAAGCTTTATTTTACAAAAAAATAGGCCGCATTTATCCAGTTTTACTGGCGCAAAACCTCACTCTTAATTCTGATACAGCCTCGAAATACACATGATGGACTAGCCTCAAAAACTGTAAACCATGTTTTCTTATCTTATCATTATGCATATCTTATGTAACAATACTAATTAACTCCCGCAGCAAGGAAACCAATACTGCATCTTTTATTACCTATACGAACGTTGCAAAACTTTATTTCTTGACCAATTTCGACGATTGAAAAACGAAAGTCTATTAACTTTTTCCTCTCTTTCTACCTATAACATTCAAATTGACTTTAAATATGAAAAAAAAAAAAAAAAAAAAAAAAAGACTAAAATATCTACTGTGATGTCGCGGCAGAAAAGAGAGGTATCTGATTACAAGTAAATGACCAGGCAGCTGACAACCACAGCATGTTGCAGAGCAAGAACTCGATGGAAAGAATAAAAACCACATGTTATCAGCGGGAAGCCTCAAAACCCATTTTCCTTATCATACCCCTATCTCTAGCCAAGAGGTTGGGTAATCCCACTTAATTTTATAAGAGCGACTGTCCAGCATGAATAAAAACCCAACGTCATGGCTTTGTTTGCAAAGCGCTGTGGGTATTAAACATTTTAATAGCCCCTTCAAGTAACGTAGAGGGACAATAAAACCAGAAATAAATAAAATAATAATAATAATAAAAATAATAATAATAAAAAATAAAAAAATAAAGTTAGTAAAAAATAAAGAGAGGAAAACTCCAAAAGCAAATGCACATTCTCAGAACATGTAGAATAATTCTGTAAAATTTCGTATTAATCGGTGGAACACTGTAGAACACGGGTGGAAATCAGGGGAACTGCCTCGAAATAGCGTTTACGCGACTTTGTTCCCACGCCACATCCTGTACCTCTCGAGGTAGTGACAACGCCAAAATTTCTGTAAACAAAGGTAGGTGCTCCGCCGTTTTTAGTCTATTTTAAAAAGAATGAGCGAATTACTCAAAATCCCGGCAATGCTATTCCATGTAAATATGATTTGACTATACATACAGGCCGAAGAAAGCATTAAATAGTGTATAACTTGGATAAGGCGACTCGCAAAAAGTCGACCGTGGATCTATATTTTCTCGGTGAGTTGACGGCACACACAGATTTTGTAGCATATTTTCAATTTTTGACTATCAAATCTGAACCTGATAAACCTGACAAAATTGGCTACAATATATCATTGTGACGTACAAATGTCATTAACGCTGTTCACTGTAAAGAATTATTCTCGAAAAATTCAGTCGTAGTTCCCACGAATTTATAATGGCAAAACAAAAGTAAGTATGTGGAATGAACAACGGTATCTGATCCTGAAGGTTTTTTGTTTTGCAAATATCACATTTGAAGATTTTTCTTGATCCCTCCATCACTAGTTAACTAGATTCTACTGTAAAATACAGAAAGGAGATAAGTATATTAGAAGTATGGTTTGGAAGCGTATTGGTACCCCACTTATATTTTTTTCACAACTTAAATTTATGTAGAGAAACATAATAATAACATGATATGATGACAAACTTTTGTCGGTAAATCATGATAAGTCAATATGATAATGTTATAATATATCGTATTCGCTACGTAAATGTATATTGTTCACGAAACATTTAATCATGTATGACATTTTCTTTACTGCGTAGAATTTTTATCACGCTATATTTTTATACGCAATACCAGAAGGTTTTTTCGTGGACTTCAAAGAGTTATTTCATTGTCGCAGACAATTTTGTCGTTATAATGTCTATTGGCTGGAATAAGTGACGTCACATGGGCCACTGAAGGGAAAACTTAGCCGAACAAAATGGGTTAGAAAGACAATTAAAAGACACAAAGTTTTCATCGGTCTCAGTCTTCATAACGGAAACAATGTCTAGCACACATGCTTCGAAATAAATATTCACAATTTTATGAACAAGTATCCTTTTGTCAAAACTCAGCTGCTAAAATAATGTACATGTACCCTCGTGTGTACCAAGCTACAATGTGTACAAATAAACTCAATACCGAACCGGTGTACCGGTTTATCTTGCATCCTGGGTAGCTTGCCCCCTCGCCACCTCCCCCCCCCCCCACACGAAGCTGCCTTTGGGCAGCTTGTCCCTCCCCTCCGGGCTGAAGATACCCCGGGGTATTTGGTATCTCCCCCTCCTCATCTTGGGCAGCTTGTCCCCCCTACCCCACGGGGTGAAGCTGCATCTCGGCAGCTTGCCTCCCACCCCAGCCCCGGGATTAATATAACCTGGCCTGGGGAGCTTGCCATCTGACAGAACTTAATGCAGAAATATTTTTTTAAATCAATATCCTTTTAACAGAATCATGGGATTTTATGTGCATCTTTTACCTGATAGAAGGGAACTGAGGGCCAGAATATAATGGCCTTAGATGCATTTACCTATGGCAGAAAAACTAGCAGACTCCATTCCAAAAGTACGAAAGCCGGGTAGGGACATTTCTTATTTCTAACTTCTAACTTCTAACTTCTTACTTCTTACTTCTAATTTCTAACTTCTTACTTCTTACTTCTAACTTCTAACTTCCATGTTGAATGTATGTATGTATGTATGCGTGCGTGCGTGCATGCATGCGTGCGTGCGTGCATGCATGCGTGCGTGCGTGCATGTGTGTGTGCGGGTAGGGACATCATTTCTGACAAAACCAAGTACATGCACAGCGAAGACTCAGACAAGCTTGTATATCTGAGTAGTCTGATCAGTCTACATTTGCGCTATATGGGTAATGAAAACAATACGTCTTTAAGTTATTAGTGACCTCTCATCGGATTGGACAGACTTATCCGAGTAATTGCTATGCATATATTTTATTATAATTATTATTATTATTTATTTCTTTTATTTATTTTTACTTTTTTGGAAATGATATACCCCAATATTTGTTTCAATTTAAAACATAGTAATTTTTAATGGGCCTTGCCGTGAGAGAACCTACATATTGCATACATACATACATACATACATACAACATGGAAGTTAGAAGTTAGAAATAAGAAGTTAGAAGTTAGAAGTAAGAAGTTAGAAGTTAGAAGTAAGAAGTTAGAAATTAGAAGTAAGAAGTTAGAAGTTAGAAGTAAGAAGTTAGAAGTTAGAAATAAGAAATGTCCCCACCTGCACACATACATACGCATGCACACACACGCATACGTGCACACACATACATACATACATACATACACGCCAAACAAATGACACTGATCAGACTGCGCGGATGCGCAGCATGATCTGTGCCTTAGTTATTCAGATATGCAATATGTAGGTTCTCTCACGGCAAGGCCCATAAAAATTACTATGTTTTTAAATTGCAACAACCACCGGGGCATATCATTACCAAATATAATAATAATAATAATAATAATAATAATAATAATAAAATATATGCATAGCAATCATTAACCATATAACGCAAATGTAGACTGATCAGACTACTCAGATATACAAGCTTGTCTGAGTCTTCGCTGTGCATGTACTTGGTTTTGTCAGAAATGATGTCCCTACCGCACTCTCTCTTCTCTCTCTCTCTCTCTCTCTCTCTCTCTCTCTCTCACACACACACACACACACACACAAACACACACACACACAAACACACAGACATACATACACACACATGCATACATGCATACATAAATACAAACTTCAAACATACATACATACATACATACATACATACGTACGTACGTACGTACGTTCATATATACATACATATAACACGGAAGTTAGAAGTAAGAAGTTAGAAGTTAGAAGTAAGAAGTTAGAAGTTAGAAATAAGAAGTTAGAAGTAAGAAGTTAGAAGTTAGAAGTAAGAAGTTAGAAGTTAGAAATAAGAAATGTCCCTACCCGCACACACACATACGCATGCACACACACACGCACACATACATACATACATACACGCCAAACAAATGACACTGATCAGACTGCGCGGATGCGCAGCATGATCTGTGCCTTAGTTATTCAAATATGCAATTTGTAGGTTCCCTCACGGCAAGGCCCATAAAAAATTACTATGTTTTTAAATTGCAACAATTATCGGGGCATATCATTTCCAAATATAATAATAAAAATAATAATAATAATAATAATAATAATAATAATGATAATTATAAAAATAATAATAATAAAATATATGCATAGCAATTACTCGGATCAGTCTGTCCAATCTGATGAGAGGTCACTAATAACTTAAAGACGTATTGTGTTCATTACCAAACACACATTCGCAAGCACACACACGCGCACACATACATACATACATACATACATACATACATACATACCAAACAATATGACATGCGCAGCATGATCTGTGCCTTAGTTATTCATATATGCAATGTATAGGTTCTCTCACGGCAAGTCCCATTTAAAATTACTATGTTTTTAAAAATGCAACAACAATCGGGACATATCATTTCCAATAATAATAATAATAATAATAATAATAATAATAAAATATATGCATAGCAATTACTCGGATCAGTCTGTCCAATCTGATGAGAGGTCACTAATAACTTAAAGACGTATTGTTTTCATTACCCATATAGCGCAAATGTAGACTGATCAGACTACTCAGATATACAAGCTTGTCTGAGTCTTCGTTGTGCATGTACTTGGTTTTGTCAGAAACGATGTCCCTACCCGCACACACATACACACACACACATGCACGCACGCACACACGCACGCAAACATACATACATACATACATACAACATGGAAGTTAGAAGTTAGAAGTAAGAAGTTAGAAGTTAGAAGTAAGAAGTTAGAAGTTAGAAATTAGAAGTTAGAAATTAGAAGTTAGAAGTAAGAAGTTAGAAGTTAGAAGTTAGAAATAAGAAATGTACCTACCCGGCTTTCGTACAAAAGACAATTTGTCACTTAATAGACTTCATTACCTATTTTCCTACAACTGCTGGAGCTAGGGGCCGGGGTTGGAGTTGGGGTAAGATACCGTGGCCTGGGCAGCTAGTCTCTCACACCGAGAAAACCTGACATAACTATATTCAGAAAGATATTATTCTTTTTGAATAAAAATCTTTATGATAGAAACACGGGAAAACAATTTTTAATAGACATATGCATCTTTTACCCGATAGGATGAAATTGAGGGCCAGAATATAGTAGTCTTAGAAACTAGCACCTATGCCAGAAAACCTGACAGACTCCATTATAAAAGATAGTTTATCACGTAATAGACTTTGCTATTGAACAGCCATTTAAATATTCATACTATCGATCATTAACCGTTTTCCTCTAAATGGGAAGGGATCGGGGTGGGGTAAGATACCGTGGCCAGGGCAGCTTGCCCTAGGCTTAAGATACCCTGGCTTGGGCAGCTTGCCCACCCCCTCCCCCCGCCCCCCTACCTCAAGAAAACCAAACAAAACTTAATTCAGTAAGTTTTTTTCTTCTTTTAAATAAAAATCCTTAAAACAGAAACATGGCTAAACTGATTTTCATGTACATATGCATCTTTTATTGGATAGGCGGAAATCGAGAACCTCAGATGCTTCGAACTTAAGCCAGAAAACCTGACAGATTCCATTCCTAAAAAGATAGTTTATCACTAAATAGACTTTTCTATTGACCATTGTTTGAATATTCATAATATTGATCAGTAACTATTTTCTCTAAACTGGAATAGGTGGGGGATAAGATACCGTGGCCGGGGCAGCTTGCCCCCGCCCCTCCCCTTCTCTAAACTGAAGGTGTGTATGTGTGCATGCGTGTGTGTGTGGGGGGGGGGGGGAAGCGGAGGGTGAGATGCCATGGCCTGGGCAGCTTGTCCCTCCCCACCTCCAGAAAACCTTTGTTCAGAAAGTCTTTTTTTCTTTTTAAATAAATTTGGTGCATATTTCATCTTTTACCTGATAGGATATGCTTTTACTGGATAGTCCTGGAAATTGACTGGTACAGATACAGGCTTTAGAAACTTGCATCTATGCAAGAAAAATTGGCAGACTCAGATCCATTATCACTTTAAATAGACTTTCCCATTGAACAATCATTTGAATATTCATAATATATGTACATGTATTGATAATTACCTGATTTTCTATAAAAGGGAAGGGGGCGGGGGATAAGATATCATGGCCTGGGCAGATTTCCTCAGATTTCCTAGTTTTCTGGCATAGATGCAAGCTTCTAAATTTCAATATTCACAGCGACCATAAGCTGGCAGGCTCCAAATACAACGGATAGTTTATCACTTAATTAGACTTTCCTGCTGGATATTCATTTCAGTATTCATATCGACCATAACCTATTTTTCTCTCAATGGAAAGGTGAGGGCGTGCGATACAGAAAAAAAAGAGGTACAGTAGCCTGTGGTGCCAGCTGCCTCTGGGCTGTCCACCCCCATCCACCCTCCCATGACGGGCCCTGAGGGGACACCGTGGCCTGGGCAGCTTTTACTTTAACCCAAAGGAAACCTGACAGACCTTAATTCAGAAAAAAAAAATATTCTTTTTGAATAAAAATCTTTATGATAGAAACATAAGTGATTTTATACACAAATATGCATTTTTTTACTGAATAAAAAGAAATTGAGGGTCACATATAGCAGCTTTGGAAGCTTGGCAGAAAACCTACCTGACTTCATTTTAAAAGTTACTTTTAATAGAATGTACGGTTGAACAGCAAGATCCCCTCCCCCCTCCACCCCCCACACCCACTCCCAAGGGGTTGGGGGACAAGGATAAAGTGTTACCCCGGCAAAAACTTGATACTGACGAAGAGACAAAGCATTTAACAGAGCTGAGCCACAACAAATGTACCGTAATAGATGAGACCGCTCAAATTACTTGGGGTATTTGGGACACTTGAAGGATTTTCTCGCCGACAGTAAGCATTCGGCCCCCCCCCCCCCCCCCCCCCCCCTGGTAGCCTCTTTTGATTGACGAATGATGTCAGTGGTCCGCTTTTGATTTTTGATCGTGCATACGGCGATAAAACAATACAGATATCAAGCATGGCGTTGTTTCATAAAACATATGTTGTAATGTGCAGTACAATATATTCAAACAATACAGATTACCACATAATTTTATCGTTTTATACAATTACGAGAATATCTATAACGAAATAAAATTAAAATGAAATAATGAACACGTGAGAACACATTGTTTTTATCTACCTGTTATGAAAAACAGTATATAGTAAAAACTCGATCTCACGAGAAAAAAAATATATGGGGGTACCAATACGCTTTCATAGTATGGTGGCATATTTCTGCCACGAGATAGCTAGATAGCTATTGCGATAATATACAAAAGCATCGCGATAATTTTAAGTTTCCTGCCTATGGAAGCGTATTGGTACCCCCACTATATTTTTTTCTCATCTATTGCGGTATATTTGTTGTGGCTCAGCTCTGTTAAATGGTTTGCCTCTTCGTCAGCATCAAGTTTTAGCCGGTGTAACAATTTATCTTGCCCAACCCCCACACCACCCGGGCAGCTTGTCCCCCGGGGGCAAGATAACCCGGGGCATCTTGCCCCCTACCCTGGGCAGCTTGCCCCCCGCCCCCACCCCCCAAGAAAACCTCGCAAATTCAATTCAAAACAATATTTATTTTTTATAACAAATTCATAACGTTCAATTATCAGAACAGTACTAATGTATGTTTTTCATTATTTATTTTTCTTTCTGCATTAAGTTCTGTCAGGTGTTCTGGGGTGAGGGGCAAGCTCCCCAGGCCAGGGTATCTTCATACCCTGGGGGAGGGGGGCAAGGTGCCCAGGGTGGGGGCATACCCCGGGGTATCTTTATCCCGGTTGAAGACAAATGCAGAAAGGCAGCTTCACTCCCCGTGTGGGGAGGGGGGAGGGGCAAGCTACCCAGGATTCAAGATAAACCGGTACACCGGTTCGGTATGTTTATTTGTACACATTGTAGCTTGGTACACGCGAGGGTACACGTACATTTTTACATCTTAGTTTTGAGAAAGAGATAATCATTCGGCCCACTTGTGCAAAAAAATTGTATATATGTATTTCAAAGCAAAGTTGAGCATGTGTGCTAGACATTTTTCTTTCCGTTATGGTGACTGAGTACCGATTAAAACCCCGTGTCTTTTAATTGCTTTGTTAGCCAAGTTTTCCCTTCAATGGCCCATGTGACGTCACTTATTCCAGCCAGTAGATATTATGACGACAAAATGGTCTGCGACAATGAAATAACTCTTTGAAGTGCACGAAAAAACCTACTGGTATAGCGTATAAAAATATAGCGTGATAAAAATTCTACGCAGTAAAGAAAATGTCATACACGATCAAATATTTCGTGAACAATATACAGATATGTAGCGAATACGATATGTTATAACATTATCATATTGACTTATCACGATTTGTCGACAAAATTTTGTCACCATATCATGTTATTATTATGTTTCTCTACATAAATTTAAGTTGTGAAAAAAATATAAGGGGGGTACCAATTCGCTTCCATACCTGCCAGACAGCTGAAAATTTTATCGCGATAATTTATCATTATTATCTCGCTTTTATGTGCAGTACCCGCAGTTGCCACGAGGTAGCTAGATAACTATCGCGATAATTAAAAACTAAAATATCGCAAAAACTGAAAAGTTAATCAAGATAGTTTGGATTTACCTGGAAATATTATCGAAATAATTTAACTATTTTTTTATATTTCCGCCATTTTAATAGCCTGATATCTATAAATAGAAATCTTAATTTTGGAATACCTTTGTTGATACTGTACACATATATGCGTTAAACTATACCAGAGAGAGAGACTGGATTGAGATTAACTTAAGGTGGAACGGTCTGGTTTGTGGTCCCAACACTACCCGAAAGGGGATGGTTTGGGGCGAAACGACTAGGGTTTGTGGAGTAAACGACTAGGGTGAGAAATAGAGGCCAAACGAATAGGAGAGATTAGGAAGGGCCAGAGGGAAACGTCTTGGGGCGAAACGACTTGTTACCATTTAAGTTACTGTGCGGTACGCTATTTAGTCATTCACTTTATTGGCAGATGATCTATTTATAGATATCAGAATATGAATGGCGAAAATATCATGATAACAATTCACATTATCGCGATAATATTTTCAGGAAACTTGAGAGTTTTCGCGATAAGTTTTGATATTATCACGACAGTTATCTAGCTACCTCGTGGCAGTTTTCGGCACTATCACAGAAAAAGCAAGATAAACATGTTAAATTTATCGCAATTAAATTTTCAATTATCTGGCAGGAAACTCAAAATTATCGCGATACTTTCCTAAATTATCGCGATAGCTATCGAGCTATCTCATGACAGAAATATGCCACCATACAGAAGTACTGAAATCGGAACTTATCATGAATTCAGTTAGGAAGGTGTACGGTAGGATAGGGGTAGAGTACACGAGAGGAACATCCTGCTTCATTCTTGCCACAGAAGATGTCAGGCAGGTTCAAACTTTAGAAATCTTAATGACGTCACTTTTCGTTACATACCGTTAGCAATGCACGTTGTCGATCAAAAGACGGATGTGGATAATCCTTGTGTGCAAAAACGGCATGAACGCTTTATGAAGTAATACGCCAAATTATTTTAAGAGGCAAATGTAGAGTTCACAACTAATGTTATAAAACAAGTACCAGTTTTAAAAACAAGTACAAACGAAGATATTATATCGTGCATTGTGACACACTTAAAGAATCGATTCATTAATTTGTTCATTTTTTGGTCATTTATGAAAGCATACTTATTTTGTTTTGCCATAAGAAACTCGTGAGAACTACCACGCTAGTGTTAGAGCTAACTCGCTAGACTTGGAGCAAAGCGACTGAATTTTTGCAAGAATAATTCTTTACAGTTAACAGGGTTAATGACATTTTTACGTCACAATGATATAGCCAATTTTATCAGGTTTATCGTCAAATCCTTTGATCCTTTGATACTCGTCAAAAATTGAAAATTAGTTACAAAATCTGTGTGTGCTGTCAACTCACCGAGAAAATGAAGATCCACGGTCGACATTTTGCAGGTCGCCCTATCCAAATTATACACTATTTAATGGTTTTTTCGGCTTATATGGTTTACATGGAATAGCATTGCCGGAATTTCGATTGATTCGCTCATTTTTTTAAAACATACTTAAAACGGCGGAGCACTTACCTTTGTTTACAGAATTTTTGGCGTTGTCGCTACCTCGAGATTACAGGATGTGGCGTGGGAACAAATTCGCGTTAACGCAATTTTGAGGTAGTTCCCCTTATTTCCACCCGTTTAGAAGTTGCACACACAAGTTCTGTATGCAGATAGAAATGAGGCCTGAAAATAATTTAGTGAAAAAAGTAGTAATAATTGACAAAAAATAACACAAGGATCATATCCAAATGACATGCACACAGTGAGCCCATGATAAAACACTAGAAAAGTTTCAAAAAGTTTGGTTTAAAACTGTACGAGGAGTTGCACTCACAAGCTACCCATATCATTATGTGCACACTTTAAACATCTAAGTCGAAAAAATGGAAAAAAGTTAAAAAAAAAAGTAATGGGAGGATACCACCACCCCCCCTCACCCCCAACTAAAAAAAAAACAAAACAAAACAAAAAAAAAAAAAAAAAAAAAAAAAAAAAAAAACAACAAACAAACAAAAAAACAAAAAAGAAACACACACACATTTGAAAATGATCGGTGGATAACTGTAGGAGGAGTTGCGTCCACAAGGTATCTATTCTAATACTGATCAGAGAAAAAGTAAATTGAAAAAGTGGAAAAAGTTAATAAAAAATAGGAGGCTAACCCAAAACCGAACGCACACCTTCAGATAATGTAAAACAAGTCTGCAAAGTTTCAAAATGATCGTGGAAAACTCTTGGAGGAGTTGCGCCCACAATATCATTTCATTTATTCTAATACTAATCGGACCTGGAAAAAACTAAGTCGAAAAAGTGGAAAAAAAGAAAGAAAAAGTAATGGGAGGTTAACCTAAAAAACGATATGCACATCTACAGATCATGAAGAATAAGTATGCAAAGTTTCAAATGATCGGTGGGAAACTCTAGGAGGAATTGTGCCCAAAAGGTATCTAATCTAATAAGAGATGGAAAAAGTATATTGAAAAGGTTAAAAAAAGTTAATGAAAAATAATAGGAGGATAACTCCAAAACCACACGCAGCACACCTATTAATCTATTCTAATACTAATCGGACCTGGAAAAACCTAAATCGAAAAAGTGGAAAAATTGAAGAAGAAGGAAAAAAAAAAAAAAAAAAAAAAAAAAAAAAAAAAAATGAAAAAAAAAAAAAGTATGGCAGGCTAGCCCTATAAAAGATAAAATAAAAGTCCAGGTAGTGCCACAATCACAAGCCGCAGCCCTTCCCAGACACCAGGTGGAAGAAGAAACAGATAAAACCAAATAAACGCAAATCGAAGAAACTTTCGAAAAGCACTAAGATCAGCTCTCTCGTCCCCAAGCGAGGTAGTCGCAATGTTAAAAGGACTGATAAACACAAGGACAAAAATAACACAAGGCAAGACTTAAAACCACACACAAATCTTCAAACCATGTAGAACAAGTATGCATTAACTCCAAATGATCGGTAAAAAAGTCTAGGAGGAGTTGCGCCCACAAGAAATATTTTCTAATGCTGATCGGACCTGGTAAAAACTACATCGAACAAGTGGAAAAAGTTAATAAACATAATAGGAGGATAACCCCAAACAATTTTCAGACTATGTAGAACAATTATGAATAGTTTCAAAATGATGGGTTGAAAACTTCTAGGAGGAGTTGCACCCACAAGGTATCTTTTCTAATAGTAATCGGACCTGGAAAAAAGTCGAAAAAGTGAAAAAAGTTGATAAAAAAAAAATAATGAGAGGATAACCCAAAAACCACATGCACATTTTCAGACAATGACAAAAATACCTGCAGAGTTTCAAACAGATTGGTAAAAAATGTAAGAGGAGTTGCGCCTACAAACTACCCATCTCATTTTGTCTACGGACGAACGTTCGTACGGATGGACATTTGTTGGGTATTACAGTGTAAAGAGTTTGGCTCAAAATACCCAACAAGACCCCATAATACCCAACAAGTGCCTCAGATGTATTAGGTACTTTTTTGGACACTAACGGAATAAATGGCAAGTACCCAATTTATGTCTACCCAAAATATGCCCATTCGTGGGCTTGGACCGACAGACGGACAAACGGACGAAACCATTTTAAAAGTCCCCTTCGACTTACATCGGGGGAAGAATATACGAGGGTGGTCGTAAAAAATATCCGGACTTTTCATGCTACTGTCTTTTTAACGTATAGCTACCTAAAGATATTATACATGAGAAAAAAAATACATTTTGTATATAAATCAGTAAATTCATTTTTAATGAGAAGTGTGTTTACACTATGTTTTGAGCATTTAAAAAGGTAGGTGTTAGTTACCATGGACTTTGAGGAGGAGGATTAGAGATCTGTAAAAGAATTCTTGCTTTAAATGGGTTAAAACCCATGCCACATTTTTCACAGGTTGCAGAAAAGGCTTTATATCCCGTTCAACATTTTATAATCGGACATTACGATTGAGTGAGGGCAGGACAAGCGTGAGGACAAGCCTTGGCCAGGGAAGCCCGCTGAGGCAGTGGCCCTTACAATGATTGCAAATGTTGAGGCATATGTTTTAGCTATTTAAGCTTCTTTTTTACCTACAAGTCGTCCTGATACTTCCTAACAAATTTCGAGTCAATTCGATGGCCATTCGGTTCAGAAGTTCGAAGTAGCTTTTCAAAATCGCTGAAATGGCGGCAATCTTTTTAATTTCCATCGAGACAATTTTAGTTATTTTGTCGGAAAGTCACCTAGGCAACAGTTCTGTGAAGATTTATTGAAATTGGCTCGGGGATGTAGGAGGAGTTATCATTTAAATCAAATTATTGACGCCAAACGAAGGATATTGACCGATCACCATAGCGCACTATGAACGCTAAGGTGAGCTAAACCGAACATGATAATCAATCTATAACAGACAAAAAAAACAAAAAAACAAAAAAAAAACAAAAAAAAAAACAAAAAAAAAAAAAAACAAACAAACAAGAGAATCGCTGAAACCGTAGAATGCTCCCCGAAGATGTGCAGTAGTGGGAAGGTTTTGTTAGTGAAAGAATAAAATTCTTTAAGAGATATGCTACGGACAAGCTTATTATTGCAGTCAAAGCACTGTAGGCGCTGGTGGCCTGGGCATCAGAAGGCCCAAAGATAAATGAAAAGAGTTCCATTTGAAAGCCTGTAAAATGTACAGAAAAAAGAAACACATTACGAAAACACGCCTATTCAAATATACTGAACATTTTACCACCATAAAATGAAAATTTTCAGATAAAAAAAAGTCATATATTTTTCAAATTTCTGCTCAAAACATAGATTGTGGGTACTCGTTAGAACCGCCTCGGCGAGGCGGTTCTAACGAGTACCCACAATCTATGTTTTTGAGCAGAAATAAGAAAAATGATCTATACCCCTGTAAACCCCAGTTTTACTATATAAAAGTGGGGTTTAAGGGGGTCAAAATTATATAGGCATGTTTTCGTGATGACTAGAAATGTGTCCACAGTACATGAAAGCCCCCGCTTTAGATATCTCTATAAAACTGTGCTAACATTACCAAATTAGCCTACATCAACGCGGGGACATCTGTGTACTTTGGACACATTTCTAGTAAACAAAGAATCCAAAAATAATGAGAAATGTAAGGCCCTTTGCTTGCAAGGTCAGTAACTCTTAAACCATGAGACTAAGAAACTCAATTTTGTGTTCTCTAGAATGTGATTTTCAACAAAGAATCTAAAATAAAAAATGAGAAATATAAGGCCCTATGCCTGCAAGGCCTGTAACTCTTAAAACATAAGACTAAGAAACTCAGTTTTGTATTCCCTATTAAGTGATTTTATACAAAAAATGCAAAAATAAGGACAAATGTAAGGTCCTTTCCACGAAAGGCTGTAACTCTTAAACCATAAGACTAAGAAATTCAGTTTTATGTTGCCTAGTAAGTGATTTTCAACAAAGAATGTAAAACATGAAAAAAGTAAGGCGTGCGAGTATAAGTAAGCGAGATAACTCCAGACGAACAGATGGTCGGAGAGACGGATGCTCAGGCACCTTTGCCTATACTCTGCACTTTTTCTGGTTGCCATCTATCAATGTATCAAGTTTCATTTAATTCTCTTTTATACTTTCAGAGATGTGCTCCGGACAAGCTTTTTATTGCAAAAATTAAGAAGGGAAGTAACTCCGTAAATACTGGTGACAGGGTGGTTATGGTTCTTGCATTTTGCAATTTCCTTCATGACCCTCTATCAGTGTATCAAGTTTCATTTAATTATCTTCAATACTTTAAGAGATTTGCTCTATACAAGCCTCCTATTGCAAAAAATTAGAAAAGGAAATAACTCTGTAATTACTTGTGATATAGTTCGGTTCTTGCACTCTGCACTTCCTCTGATGGCCGTCTATCAATGTATCAAGTTTCATTTGATTCCCTTTTACACTTTCAGATGTCTGCTCCGGACAAGCTTTTTATTGCAAAAATTAAGAAGGGAAGTAACTCCGTAAATACTGGTGACAGGGTGGTTATGTTTCTTGTATTCTGCAATTTCCTTCATGACCCTCTATCAGTGTATCAAGTTTTATTTAATTATCTTTAATACTTTTAGAGATATGCTCTATTCAAGTCTCCTATAACAAAAAATAGAAAGGGAAATAACTATGTAATTACTTGTGATATAGTTACTGTTCTTGCACTCTGTACTTCATCTGATGGCCGTTTATCAATGTGTCATGTTTCATTTGATTCCCATTTATACTTTTAGAGATATGCTCCGGACAAGCTTTTTATTGCAAAGATTAAGAAGGGAAGTAACTCCGTAAATACTGGTGATAGGGATGAGGTTCTTGCATTCTGCAATATCCTTTATGACCCGCTATCACTATATTAAGTATTTTTATTTATCTTCATTTATTTTAGAGATATGCTCCGGACAAGCTTAGTATTGCAAAAATTAGAAAGGAAAATAACTCTGAAATTATTTATGATAGAGTTACGGTTCTTGCACTCTACACTTCTTCTGATGGCCATCTATCAATGTATCAAGTTTCATTTAATTCCCTTTTATTTTTTCAGAGATATGCTCCGGACAAGCTTTTTACTGCAAAAATTAAGAAGGGGAGTGCCTCCGTGAATACTGGTGAAGGAGTAATGTGTCTTGCCTTCTGCAATTTCCCTCATGGCCCTCTATCAGTGTATCAGATTTCATTAAATTCGCTTCAATACGTTTAGAGATATGCTCCGGACAAAAGAGTGACGGACGGACAAAGTGGCGACTATATGCTCCCTTCGGGGAACACATATTACAAACAAGAGGACCATGATGGTCCTATATCGCTCACCTGAGCAAACAGCTTTGCATACTTACTATTGAAGTTTCAGCCAAGTTCACTGCTCTAAGATTTTTGTATAAATTTTCTAGCCCTGCTCCCCAGTGGCCATGTTTTTTTCATGCATCATGATGGCTTGAACTGAATCTTGAAAGAGGATCAAAAGAAAAATTCTGCCAAGTTATATTGAAATCGATCCAGTGGTTTCTGACAAAAAGATTTTTAAAATGTTTTATATAGCTATATAGGGAAAATAAGCCCCCACCCACTAACGGCCATGTTGTTTGACGAATCATGACTGCTTGAACAAACTTGGTAGAGGGTCACCATAGGAACATTCCTGCCAAGTTATATTGAAATCGGTTCAGTGGTTTCTGACAAGAAGATTTTTAAGGTTTTCTATTTAGATATATAGGGAAAATAAGCCCCACCCCTAGCAGCCTATGTTTTGACAAATCATGATTGCTTGAACAATCTTGGTAGAGGGTCACCAAAGCAACATTCCTGGCAAGTAATATTGAAATCAGTCAGGTGGTTTCTGACAAGAAGAATTTAAAGTTTTCTATACAGATATATACAAAAAATAAGCCCCGCCCCCTGGCGGCCATGTTTTTTGACGTATCATGAGGGCTGAACAATCTTGGTAGAAGGTCACCAAAGCAACATTCCTGCCAAGTTACATTGAACTCGATCCAATGTTTTCTTAACAGAAGATTTTTAAAAATTTCTATATAGATATATAGGGAAAATATGCTCCGCCCCTAGCGGCCATGTTTTTTGACAAATCATGACGGCTTGAACAGTCTTGGTAGAGGGTCACCAAAGAAACATTCCTGCCAAGTGATATTCAAATCGGTCAATTGGTTTCTGACAAGAAGATTTTTAAACTTTTCTATATAGCTATATAGGGAAAATAAGCCCCGCCCCACGGCGGCCAGGTTTTTTTGAAGAATCATGATAACTTGAACAATTTTGGTAGAGGGTCATCAAGGAAACATTTCTGCCAAGTTATAATGAAATCAGTCCAGTGGTTTCTGACAAGAATATTTTTAAAATTTTCTATATAGATATATAGGGAAATTAAGCCCCGCCCCCTGGCGGCCATGTTTTTTTTTGATGACTCATGACGACTTGAACAATCTTGGTAGAGGGTTACAAAAGAAACATTCTTGCAATGTTATACTGAAATCGGTCCAGTGGTTTCTGACAAGAAGATCATTAAAATTTTCTATACAGATATATAGGGAAAATAAGCCCTGCCCCCGGCGGCCATGTCTTTTGACAAATCATGACGGCTTGAATAATCTTGGTAGAGAATCACCAAGGAAACATTTTTGCCAAGTTATATAGAAACTAGTCCAGTGGTTTCGGACATGAAGATTTTTAAAGTTTTCTATCTAGAGATATAGGGAAAATAAGCCCCGCCCCCTGGCGGCCATGTTTTTTGACGAATCATGACGGCTTGAAAAATCTTGGGAGAAAGTTACAAAAGAAACATTTTTGCGGTGTTATATTGAAATCGGTCCAGTGGTTTCTGAAAAGAAGATTTTTAAATATTCTATATAGATATATAGGGAACTTAAGCCCCGCCCCTGGCGGCCATGTTTTTTGACGAATCCAAATGGCTTGAACAACCTTGGTAGAGAATCACCAAAGGAACATGTCTGCAAAATTATATTGAAATCGGTCCAGTGGTTTCTGACAAGAAGATTTTTAAAGTTTTCTATATAGATATATAGAGAAAATAAGCCCCGCCCCCTGGCGGCCATGTTTTCTGATGAATCCAAATGGTTTGAACAATCTTGGTAGAGGATCACCAAAAAATCATTTCTGCAAAATTATATTGAAATCGGTCCAGTGGTTTCTGACAAGAAGAGTTTTAAAGTTTTCTATATATGTATATAGGGAAAATAAGTCCCGCACCCTGGCGGCCATGTTTTTTGACGAATCCAAATGGCTTGAGCAATCTTGGTAAAGGATCACCAAACAAACATTTCTGCAAAATTATATTGAAATCGGTCCAGTGGTTTCTGACAAGAAGATTTTTTAAGTTTTCTTTATAGATTATATAGGGAAAATAAGTCCCGCCCCGAGGCGGCCATGTTTTTTTGACGAATTCAAAGGCTTGAACAATATTGATAGAGGGTTACCAAAGGAACATTTCTGCAAAATTATATTGAAATCGGTTTAGTGGTTTCTGACGAGAAGATTTTTAAAGTTTTCTATATAGATATATAAGGAAAATAAGCCCGACCCCTGGCGGCCATGTTTTTGACGAATCCAAATGGCTTGAACAATCTCGGTAGAGGATCACCTAAGGAACTTTTCTGCAAAATTATATTGAAATCGGTCAACTGGTTTCTGACAAGAAGATGTTTTAAGTTTTTAGTTAAAAAAAATATTTTTAGCGCCTGTTACCTAGATATGCAATGGACCGGAACCATTTGAATAACTTTGAAAGAGGGTCAACCAAGGATCATTCCTGTGAAGTTTGGTCAAAATCCAATCAGTGGTTTAGGAGGAGATGTTGTTTAAAGATTGTGAACGGACGGACGGACGACGACGACGAAGGACAGTGAGTGATCACAATAGCTCACCTTGAGCCTTCGGCTCAGGTGAGCTAAAATGGTTGACTCTAGCATATATTAAAAAAGACGGCTGAACACATATTAGGACCGAGGTACTAAAATGGCTTTCTGGCTGTCATTACCTAAGGTGTTTACCTTAGGTCTTAATCCTTGTTTCGTCACAGTGCCTTAATTTGGTTTACAAGTTTTCTGTTATGGTTTACTGATTCAGCCTCTATGCGACAGTTTTTTGTTTATTTTTACAACATCTGAATCAAGGTAAAGCTTTTTCGGAAAGTAGATTCTTTGTAGTAGAACCCTTTTCAGAAGGAATTCTATACAATTTTGAAAGTCACTTTCCTTGAAATGTGCGCCTTTGGCTTTTGTTTTATTGTTTTTCGCGTGTGAATGAACTCTCCAGCCATCCTTCAGAAACTGTTGTAGAACGGTTAAAAACAAGAAAGACTTACCGCGTTTCTAACCAAAAATAATAACGCCTTATGCTAAACTTAAAGTCTTCCATTTGAAATACGCTATTCACTATTAAATTAAAACAAAGAATTGTCAGGCTTCAATGATGCAGCTATATGCTTCCTTTAGAGCAGATGTTATATATATAAAAAAATGTGTGAAATTATATTTAAGTCCATAACTTTGTCCCAAGGCTTATAACTTTGGAATATGTATCCTCCCTACCAAACCGTGCAAGGAAAACAAAGGTAACCGCATTAATGCGGATGCCATACGCATAAAAGTACGGCGTATAATTCTCTGAGAGTCTGTACTTGGCCTCTGTAGGGCACAATGTTTAGAATTACCAATTTGCAGGTGGAGGGTAGTGAGTTCGAACACGACTCGAGTCGATACATTTTCTGACTATTGGTTCACCAACAACAATCTCGATGTGCCCAAGATTTAGTATCACGTGGACAGGGAAGCATTTGGTGGCAGGCAGTGATATTGGCCGATCCCTAAAGCAGTATGGGCAATCCATAAAGCAATGTGCAGTAAAATTATCAGCACGTAAACACATTCAGCCTCCAATTTGCTACGGATACCTGGTAGTGGCAGTGTGAAATTCTGCATATCAACAAGAATGCTATGGTGGCAGTATCATTACACGTCAGAACAGCATAACTAGATCATATCTGATCTAAACTCGTGCAAAGTCAGTAACCCTACAGCATCTAAGAACTTGATTTGAAGACTACATAGATTTAAGATTTTGATGCAGCTAATGGTCTTTAAAAGTACACGTATTTTAGGCATAACTGAAGCACTTAACCTCTGTGATGAAAGAAGAAATCTCTAGAGATAGAAAAGTAAATCTGGAGCAATATTTGAAATAAGGAGAGCTAAATAAAAAATGCGAAAAAAGATGACATAAGCTAGCAACACTGGACAGAAATGAGTGTTCAGACATCGGGACATACCCAAGCAAGATGATACCAAGGAAGCCTAACACTTGATAAAAGATCTGACAAATAAAAGGAAGTATAGTAACATGACATTGCCAGCGTAAGAGATCGAAAGAAACTTAGCAATCTATGGTCTTCATTAATTAAACAACAACAACAAAATGTATATATTTAGAACTAGGCGTGTGTCCCAAGTACACAAATCCCCCGCTCTTTGACAACATCTAGATTTCAACAACTATTTTCCAGATGCTCAATCCGACATGTTTATTTTGATCCCTAGCCCCACCCCAGGGCGTGACCCAGGGACAACTCTATCATAAAGCTAACAGTTAAGGCCAGGGTAAATAACATTCCAAAGTTCAACTTCCTTTGTTTCCTGGAACAGTCTGCTCTCTGTTGCAAACATCCTGTATCTTTTTCATGGTAAAAAGGTCTGGTTTACTCGATACAGCTAAATTCAAAGGTAAAGTAGCATGGACAGTATGAGCCAGGTTATTATGAAACTCAAGTTTGAGGTTGATGTGGCTCTTATTCATCACGAAAACATGCCTATATAATTTTGACCCCCTTAAACCCCACTTTTATATAGTAAAACTCGGGTTCACAGGAGTATACATTATTTTTCTTACTTCTGCTTAAAAACATAAATTGTGTACTCGTTAGAACCGCTATGTTTTGAGCAGAAATATGAAAACTATCACAGTTTTTTTTTTCTGAAAATTTTCCTTTTTTGGAGATGAAATTTTCTATATATTTGAAAAGGCGTGTTTTTTTAATGTATGTATGAAAAGCATTTTGGCGGGAAATTAATACCCGGCACATCTACAGCACTGCCAGGACTAATCGGAGGTTAAATTACGGCACTTGAGCCCCACTATGTCCCCGCTATCTCCGGCCCCTCAGGGGCCGGAGTGACAAATGACTAGGGTAGTTACACGACAGGCGAACATTCTATGTCGGCCCGCCAAAGATATGTACTACCCACGAGCGTAAATGTATTGCTCTTCGTTTTTTACAGCCACCGTTTAGTAGTGTTATAATATTTTCCCGTTTAGATGACTCCTAATTATTCATTTAACATTTTTGTGCTGCTATTCGTTTACATCAAAATAAGCGACCTGCTGTTGAAAGGTGACCCTACGTTTAAAGCTGCACATATTTTGTAAGGCTTACTTTACCTGGCAAATATATGAACGTCGCTCTGCTCAATTAACATCCGAGACATTTCTTATTAACTTTATTGAAGGTAAGTCTAGACAGTATCGAATACACAAGTCAAAGTTCTAATTTTAAAGAATGTTTGCCCTTACACTAGTTCATTCCACAGAGCTTCAGATCAGAAGAAGTAAACGGTAGCTCGTTTTTTTTTTGAAAATCAGCATTGAATTTGAAGCTGAGGGGGTAAAAATACTCTATGAAATTTTGGATTTCAGTGTTGATATTTTATTAAGGGAGTAAACATTTTATATGAAAATGATCATTTTCATTTTCTAGTCATTTCGCTTGCTCTTTGATGATTCATTATATATACCTAAATATTTGATGCCAAGTATCCATTCTGCATGGACAATTTCTTTTTATGAAGCACTTTCACACTTATTCTTTTGTGAACAGTACTGGTATATTCGAGTGCGAGAGGTTTACCCTCAAAGCGCCAATGACAAGTGCACTGACGACATCCTGTTTTTATATTTCTTTTTCAGAAAAAAAAAGACTTGATTTTTATATAAATTGCCTGCTAGCCAGACAACTCACATGAAATGTAAAGTCTGATTTTCATCAAAACATATTGTATAGTACAGTTCTGCTAGGTGGATTTAATAATAAGACGTTTGTGTGTGTTTCAACACTGAGCTTTAAATTATGGGGTAAAATAATATTGTAACAAAATTAAAAGTAAAAAAGGATTGCCTTTGGAAACAAAGCACAAAATCACGAAAATCGGAGACTCGGTTTGAATGAGTCTCTTCATATACAACACTGTAGTTTGCGAGGCTGCATACGCACCCCCCCCCCCCCACGAGCACTGGCTTAAGCGGTATTCGATTTTTAAAATAACCAGAATGGGCTCAATGATCCCAAAGGAAATAAAAGATAACCTGCACTATGATGATGTACAGGGAGACTCTTTATGGCCGCCACACGGCACAACATTAGCTACAGTAGCTACAGCAAACAAACCTTATCTGGAGCAGTGATTCCAATGCGATGGTGTTGAATCATTTCTCTAATCTACAGTCTTTCCCAATAAAGTTCAACTTTAAAACATATGCAATCAGCGTAGACCAAAACCAGTCGGCACATCCTTGTAGCCTAATTTGCGTTTATAATAGAATTTTCAAAAAAAAGGTAACAGAAAAGTCAAGGGAGTGCCATAATCACAAATCGCAACCCATCCAGACATCAAGAGGAAGAGGAAATAGACAAAACCAAACAAGCGCAAATCGGTCAAACGTACGAAAAGCTCTCTCTTCCCCAAGCGAGGTAATCGCAATGCTTAAAGGACTGAAAAACACAAGACAAAATAACACAAGGTAAGGCATAAAACAAATTGCCTCGTAGAACAAAGCAACAAAGAGTAAGACTAACACCGGACCATCGCCTTAGAACGGTCAGTAGAATAAACCACAGGGGTTTTAAAGCACTTTTACAGCTAACCAACTTCACCCTGGGTCCCGATGCTACTCTTAATACAGAAATACAAAAAAATTCGGTTCGCCAAGCCAAAGACATATAATCACGCCCCAACCCAATGGTTAAAGTTTTACGAAGAGGCCGTCATTGAATCTGAGACCCGAACCGCCGTCGTGCAATTAAAGAGTAGAGCATAGCCATCAACAATGATTTGGTTGACAACTAGGCATGCAGTCTGTCGCATAATATTCAGGCTATAGCCAATTCTTTTATATCGGTTAATTAGTTTTCTGAATTGCTCCGAAAAGTTAGATTTTCCAACAATTTTTCTGATTCTTTACACTAAGTCACCGTAAAATTCTGGTTCCGATATACCTTGTTGCAGAAGTGTTTTCAGACTGACGCTATATTTTTCTACCAAGGCACTGTGTCTGCGAAGTGTTTTGCATTGTGCTAGCGATCAGTGTAGACTTTAGGCTGCGGCTTATGCACGCTAAATTAAATCTACTCTGATCGCGCAAACAATAAAGTTTTCTGTTCGACAAGGCTCAGGTTTCTGTCAGACAAGGATCGCTGTAAGTGGATAATATTTATTACGAAAACATATTCAAATATATAGAAAATTTCACCTACAGAAACTGAAAATTTTCAGATAAAAATTCTGATATTTTTCATATTTCTGCTCAAAACATAGATTGTGGGTACTCGTTAGAACCGCCTACAATCTATGCTTTTGAGCAGAAATAAGAAAAATAATGTCTACCCCTGTTAACCCCAGTTTTACTATATAAAAATGGGGTTTAAGGGGGTCAAAATTATATAGGCATGTTTTCGTGATGGACTTCCAAGACACCATCAATTCTGTAGCGGCTTTGACCTCAAACAGATGGTTTACTCTCTGACTTTAGAACATTTTTTACACATTCCGACAGTCATGATCAGTATGAGTTAAGGTACATTGAAGAAGCCTAAACGACGGAAAGTATCGTGCTTTGTATTTTGGACGCCTTATCTAATTATCATACATGTTCTAATATTTGTCTTTTTTGAAGTGGCTGCAAGCAGCTGGGTAAGTGACAAACAGTGTTGACCCTGTTAAAATGCCGCGTTTTAATATTCGGATACTTTTACTTCTTACCATACATTTCCTTGAATATTAGTAAACAAGATGTCCAGAAATAGCCACAATCACAGAACATATCCTACCTATGACACCAAGAGGAGTAGCCAGCAAACCATGGCAGACAGTATACAAGCCACAAACCGAAGAAAAGAAAAGCAACCGGCTCCCTCTTCCCAAACAAGGCGATCACAATGCTAGACAGGATCTTTTAAACACAACCAGAAGACAGCAAATATGACAAAAACAAGACAAAAACCGCAACACATTACGAAAACATGCCTATACAAATATATTGAAAATTTTACAACCAAAAAAGGAAAATTTTCAGAAAAAAAAATCTGATATTTTTCATATTCCTGCTCAAAACATAGATTGTGGGTACTCGTTAGAACCGCCTCGGCGAGGCGGTTCTAACGAGTACCCACAATCTATGGCTTTTTTTAGCAAAATACGGAAAATAAGGTATACCCCTGTAAACCCCAGTTCTACTATATGAAAGTGGGGTTTCAGGGGGTCAGTATTATATAGGCATGTTTTCGTGATGAAGCAACTACAAGGCCACACAAACACCAGGCAACACCAGAACCACCGTCTTAGAACGGTCAGTAGTAAACACCGCCGAAAGATTTTACTGGTACCGAATCTGCACCCTAGGTTCAATGTATAAAAAAAGCATACAAACGCGATGGGGCTCACACAGAGGCCAAAGCACAAAGATAGCGCGCGCGCGAGAGAGAGAGAGAGAGAGAGAGAGAGAGAGAGAGAGAAAGCCTGGTAGGCAATCATTTTGCAATTTGTTGATCCATCTAAAAGTGTTTTCACCGTTTGCTCAGACTAGTTATCCTAATGTTTAGGGTAAAATACGGTAGGATAGGCTTTGTATCAACGGTTAAGACTCATATAATTCTGTTCAGGTTTGGTTGTATTTAATTTACAATCTCATTTTAAGGACTGTTTGCTATATATACGTTCATCGTTTCCTACTGATTTTCTATAAGTAGAATAACAGTGTCTGATTTCTCTATCATTTGCTCATATTGTTACAGCGAAAGGTTCTGCTGCAAACCAAAATAGATTTTCTTTCACGATTGGTCGTGTAGTTGAAATAAGATAAGATTAGATATACCTGTCTTGTAGGAAGAAATTCTGTTCTTCGTAAACATGCAGCTCATAGACTGAACAAAATAACCATTGATGCCGACATTCCTTGCAGTTAATTTGGTCAGCACAATTTGAGTTTTGAAAACCGCAATATTGTCAAAACACCACATTAAAATACAAAATGGATTAGTCCAATTTCTAAGCTGGAAGATTGTATTAGACATAAACAGGTTAGAGGAGTTTCATAAACTGCAATTAAATATAAACTGATAATTACCCATTTGTATAGAATACTCTTTAAAGCTTAGCATGCCGGGTAACAATTTCAACAGAATATTTTATTTCTTATTTTCCAAGAAAATAGGCGTTAATAGTTTATAGTTTATGCATATTATCTCCTATAGCGACAGTTTGCATTAAATGTCAAGACCTATTTTACCGGGGAAAAAAAGAAAATACTTTAAATGTCGTCTGCTGAATTAGCCCAGAGAGTGGTAAAGGTTTCAATAAGTAAACCTCCCGAAACTAGTATTGAAAATTGCTTGAAATTTAGCAAGTTCAAAAGTTACGATAAAATAAAGTTTGACTATAAATCTGTATTGATTATTGATAAATTTTAATATTGCGAATCGGGACTTGACGCCATATGCGAACGTGAAATGTCCAGATTATCCAAAACCTTGCATAGACTGAGTATTCAGTATTTCATTAAAGGACTAGTGAATTAATTGGAATCCACTGGCAAAAAAGGCGGTTTAGAACAGACTGTGGACTGTGGGCAAATTATAATTTATCTGATGCAAAGTTAATTTATCTGATGCAGATGTCAAGTTAGCGTGTCCTCACAATCCGTTGGTCGACTGGTTTGGTTTGAGCAGTATAATACAGTCTGCTATAAACGTAGATGTTGATCGGTTACTTTCCTGCTTATATTAACATCAAAGCTGTATCTATTTTCTATTCCTGTTCTATTTACTGTCTTGCTGTCATGAATGTCCCAAACCAGTTCACAATCCTGATTTGAACCTTGGATAAGGAGAGTAAATGCTAGATTGTTTAGTAAGCCAACATCATTTTCCCCAATCTGAGAAATTCTACTGTTGTATTATTTTCTTTTTCTTTTCAAAACTCATACGGTGGTTTTGACATATAGTCAAAAAGCAAATATTAGTGGTGGGTACACATATTTTATCGCTAAACGTTAGGCCTTGCTTCATAAAATTTCATCGAAGCTTGCAATGACATGGGTATAGACACATTCGGATGGTACAATTACTCGGGATCGCTTTTTATTCTGAAAGCAAGGGTTTCCGAATTTCATGTGTCAAAACAAGACAGACATACATAGGAATAGTTCTTTAGTATTGTGATTTTATCAAGAGCACTAATTACGATATAAAGAAACAAAATATTGTTTGTTTTTTTCTGCTCCTTTCTGATAATTGATCCCATTCGAGGATTTCTGACTAACGGGACCACAAAACTTGCCACTTCAGCTGTTTTCAGTGGTCACCCGGTATATTGCTACCCATTTTTCTTTCTGTTTTGTTATCGTGCTTCATGTCACCTCTCTTCAATAGTTGCCCACTTTGCTTTCTGTTTCTTTCATACTCTTCCCAATTTGTATTTCAAACTTTTGCAAATTTAATTCTTTCGATGCGACAAGGGATGGAAAGAAGCAACCCCCTACCCCACTCCGCCAGCATACTAAATTTGGCATGCTCCTGTTTAAAGCTTTACGCATTTACGCATTAGATTGAGTTTGGTATTTCTATCAATACTTTACGTAGAAGATAAATTTCAGGTTAGTGGACCGATTTTTCCTCACTTTCTCATTTTCATTGATTACAAAATATCATGAATTAGAAAATCATGTCATACATAAAAGTGAGTGTTAAAGTAATGAGAAGAAACGTATTTGATACGAGTATGAAATAATTTCTAAACTGCTTTCCGTGGATATTTTGTCATTTTACGCGTAATAAACCATGACATTTAACGCCAGAACCGACGTCTCCGTGTTTTATTTTTTATTTTATTTTTTTTTGTCGTATTATGTCTTATCGAGCCATCTGACGAAGCTTGCATCTTCATGAATAAAGGATTCATATCAGTGAGTCCTTCCAATACAGAAAAGAAACCTGATTCAGATTCAGCAACTAAAATTAACTTCTTAGACAAGTACAGACACGAAAATCATCCTCTAGATTAATGTTTGGGTTGAAATTATTTAGTTGAAAAAGATCATAGAAAAGACATTGGTTACTGTTTGATTAGTGATGTTCTACTGGACTGTAATGGTCACACCTTTTAGGTTATGGATGTTTGCAGCTTTGAACACTTTATACACTAAATTTAAATTAAGCAAATTATATTCTAAGTGTTTCTGTTAGTTTTCCAAGAAAATAGAACTTGGAATTTTATGCTAATTGTCTCCTTATTCGCATGCAATGTGAAGTCGAATGTTCTAAAAAATTAATAATAATCCTTTGCTGTTCGAAAAAAAAAGCATCACAGTACTAAGGTGTACATTTTTTTCTGTCATTTTAATGCTGTTTGAACCTTATTTAAGAAATAAAAAGGGTAAGAGAAAAGTCCAGGGAGTGCCACAATCACAAATCGCAGCCCTTCCAAGACACCAAGAGGAAGAGAAAACAGACAAAACCAAACAAGCGCAAATCGAACAAACGTACGAAAAGCACTAAGATTAGCTCTCTCTTGCCTAAACGAGGTAATTGCAGTGCTAAAAGGACTGAAAAACACAAGAACAAAATAACACAAGGTAAGACATAAAACAAATCGCCTCGTAGAATAAACCACAAAGCAACAAAGAGCAAGACTAACATCGGGACCACCGCCTTAGAACGGTCAGTAGAGTAAACCATCGCGGGGTTTAAAGCACTTTTACAGCTAGCCAGCTTCACCCTGGGTCCCGATGCTACTCTTAATATAGAAATACATAAAAATTCGGTTCGCATAAAGGCTCCCAACTCAGTCAATGCAAGTTTATCAGATCCTTGAGCCAAGGAAGTTTTATCAATCTTTATAATTTAATGTCAACAACTAGCGAAATATCAGACTTAATCACTTTTTTTATAAATCCATATCACACTTAAAAGATAAAGATAGTATAGGAGTAGCCTCAAATACAGAACACAGCCGACCAAAGACAGCAAGATGAAGAGGAAACAAACCATAACAGATAGTACACAAGCCAGAAACCAAACAAAACGCAAAGTAACCAGTTCCCTCTTCCCCAACAAGGTGATGACAATGCTAGACATCATCCAGTTAACACAACATAAGACCACGAACAGGACAAAAGATGTTTTACGTATTATATATATATTAATTTTTTTATCATATGACGATGCTGCTATTCAGTGGCGTAACGTCATAACATGAAAATCGTATGACCACACGTTACATAACACTTTTGCGGGAACAAATAACATCATGACAACCATGCATTTTCTGTTGATCAATTGTCAACTTTAAAGGCGATAAAATCCAATTTAAAATAGTCATATGATAAACAGAATCTTATAATCGTGGTCATTTCATATGAAATTTATGAAACTCGCCGAAGGTTCATTTCATTAATCTCATATGAAATTACCAATCGTAAGTACCAGGTTTGTGGGAACATGATATACTGGTATATTGAAATCTTAATTGTCTAGTGATAAAACAAAAATGTTCCCACATACCAGGGCATCGGGTTTATATATATATATAATGTGAGAGTTTCCCAGAACCGCTATGATGAAAAAGACTAATGATACTTCATCATTTTGACTTAAACTGTATATGCCGAACTTTGTAGCAATTTAATGAATTGCCAACTCAAGTTTAATGATATCATTACTATGTCTAGACGTTTCGGTCGTATACAGCATCGTTTATCTTCAAATACTTTACCGCTACTTCAGAAGACAATATGAGCCTCGATACAGAAAGACAACAATGGACAATACATTGGTATCAAATAAACAAACCAAGCTATAATACGTACGGTCTTGAGAGCACTTTGTTCTTTGGTTCATGTAAGCATGCTTAAGTGACAACACACTAGTATTATGTTTAGTACATGCAACACTGAAATTCCTGTTACAGTGTGTGCCGACGTGCAGGTTGACGCATGTCATCTCTTTCCGTTCATGGGATATTGTTGGTTTTCTCGCGGTGAGATTCGTTTACTGATTATAAAGATGTCATTAGGGTTGCATCAAGGGATGTATCTTCGAAAAAACAGAGATTCCATTCATCCTGTGCATCTACATAATTTAAGGGAACTTGATAAACTTGGTAGAATTTCTGTCATTTTTATAAGGACGACACCTTTCGTAACTTCCTGTCTGCAGAAGAAATCTTTGTAAATTCTCATTTAAGTCCTATTTGTGGTTTTCTTCTGTTTTGGCTTCAGATCGCCATTAAGCCCTTTGCTTTATTTCATCGCAGTGTTTGTGATTATATGTGTTTCACTGTGATGTTTTACAGACAAGTGAGACGACCCCTATGTGGAACGAAAACGTGCTTGTAATTTTGGGCTGCATCAGAATAAAGGATAAAGTTCACTGATTTAAACCCCCAGTGGTTTATACTGCTGTCTGTTTCAAGGCCGGTATTCTGATGCTGATAATCGGTCTTGTAACTCTAGCACTGTGGTCACCCGCTATACGACTGCCCACTTTTTTTTTCTCTGCTTTACATATTATGATGCTAGAATTATAGAGCGGTTATCGTCGTCAACAGTTGCCCGCTTTGCTTCCTGTTTTCTTTCCGCTTATGTCGTTTTAAGGTTTGAAGCTGCATCAGGAGATAAGAGCGAGATTTCGCGCATTTTAAACTGGTTTAAGCCCCCTGTAGCTTTCTGTAACAGTTCTAAGGTAATTCCTCTGTTGCATTGATTTCTTTGTGCGTCGGTGGTTTCATGTATGTCATTTGTTTTGTCATTACTTGTTCCTCATCTTTCCTCCTTTTCGTGCCAAGGGAAGGCGGCGCTTCGTAATTGTGACATTTCCTATGTATCTTTGTTTGTATTTTCCTATCTGTTTTCCCGTACATTATGCTATTTTGAAAAGGAGTCTATTCTAAAGGAGGAAATTCTGTCATTTAGAGTAGATCATTTTGTCAGAAGGAAGACAAACAAGTTTGACATGGTAACTTTACATGAAAGAGTATACATTCTCCTGCATTCTACTTAATGAGAGTATTTGCTATCTATTGATGTATTCTTTAGTAGCCAGTGATTCTGTAAGATGACAGGGAAGACTCTAATCTGACTGCATAAATACACAGGCTGATCTTGACCTTCACTGTCTGAATTTGCCCCGAAAACACATTGGCGTGTCATGAAACGTTTTTAAAAAAGACAAGCCATTTATACTTTCATGGGAAATCATTTACCGTGAGATATGAACGATTTGCATTAAAAGCAAAGATGAAGACAGCAATCGGCCGTCTTGTTTATTAACAGAAGCAATCAACCGAATCGGATATTTTCAATTTTGATGTTTTCCTTGCTTTCAAAATATCCATCTATTTATTTTTACATATTTATCTTCTCTACAGTTCTTGTTAACTGCTGCTTGGGGCCATTAAAAGACACCCTATGCTACACTATAAGGTTGATGATATAAATATGGAGATATCCAGAAAAAAGACGCAATCATGCAACACAACCCTTCCAAGATACCAAATAAGGTTAGAATGGCATAAAACATAACAAAACAGCACCCTAACAAAAACTAACGAACAAAGCGAAGAGGAATTGCAACAGAATTACCCCTTGAAATGGTCAACCGTAATTTAAAGACTGTCTGGGGCTTCAACTTGGTTAATGCGCGCCCAGTCATCACCATTTTCTCCTGAAGAAGTCCTAAATATAACGCACAAAATACAAAAGTATCGATAGCGCAGAAAGAAGAACAGAAAGAAACATCGAAAGT